>JACEOJ010000092.1:140626-152881 GCA_013761285.1 Campoletis sonorensis
ATCGAATTTTTTTTTAGTTCTTGCTCTTGCTTTTGGTGGAAAAAAAAAAAAATTATCACGACTCCCCAGGTTTTATTCTGAAAGGGGAGAGAATTTTCAAGTTCATTATAAATAAATTATTCATATCCGCCTCATTACGTTTTTTACGCGTGGAAGAAAGAAGGGCGAGTCTAATTTGAGTGAAAATTTATCGCTCGGCGATTTGTTCACAGTTTTATTAAGATCTTTATCGCATTTTATATCCCTAATGTTGTTGTTTTTTTTTTCTTCTTCTTTCATTCTATTATTGTTCGGCGCGTGATTACGCGTGCGTCGAGATGGAAAATGATTTTGAAGGGAAAACGTGGGACGTTCGTGCTCCAAAATGGCTACTACGTCAGCCGCAATATTGTGCATATATACGTGACTTCGATCAAAAGATATTGTAAGCCTTTTTTTTCACTTTTAAGGTCGTTCTATCGTGACACGAATATCGAAAAATTGTTTTTTAGTTTTTCTCACATACAAAATGGTTTGCGGGCACAAATTAATGAATAAAAGTTGTTGCAAATTGACTAAAGAACAACATACTCCAAATTCAAGGTCATCCAAGCTAATATGTACTTGCTGTTAAATTACAAAAATTGCAAACATTTTTTTCTTTGGATTTTTTTGAAAAACTTGATGTAGCTTCTTTGACGTTGCATAAAAATGTGTGCAAAGTTTTGGAGACTTCACCATGTAGAGCCAAAATATTTATTTATGAAAATGTAACTTTTGACACGAGCTCTTATGAGAGACTAGCGAAAATTGTGATTTAAAGAAGATTTATCCAAATTTTCAACAAAATTTTAAGAAAACGATATAATGATAGAATTGCCTTAATTTTCGATGGCTCTGAGTTTACTTTTGCGGCCTTAACATCGCCCTTTTCTCTTTCTTTCACATTTTCAATCCTCGTGAACCATCTTTTGGAGAAATTCGCAGATTCTCCGTGGTGAAAAACGCAGTTTCGTGAAAAAACAAAATTCAATTCGCGGCCTCTTAAATATAGAAGATTTTTATGAGATTCTCCTCTGGGATTATCTCGAGGAGCTCGGCTGTCGTGGGTCTCGATGGATAGAAAACGAAATAAGAACGGGCTATTGCTGTTGAGAATTGTTGTATATATTATAACCGAGCGGCGCAGACGAAATAATGCGGACGCCTAAATCGCGGTCACCTTGGCCTCGATCGACCTCGGAATTGTCAGACGATTGAAGCATCGAATAAACCAAGAGACAATGTCTCTTTTGGTCGAAGAAAGTGCAAAATAATGGCAATCGTTCATACAACAAATCCCATCATTTTCAATATCGCTGTCAAAAGGATCCATCAGCCAAAGATAGATTTATAAAAATTTATTTCGTAGAACGATTATATGAAACTGGAGCACGTCTACATATTTATGTATATATATATAAATATATAGTGAGTGTGTGAACAACAATCGATCGAAAATCGTTTCCTCACTCGTAGAACGTGATCGAATTGCACTCTCGATTTTCTTAATGTTCTAACCGTTCTCTTTCTCTCTCTCTCTCTCTCTCTCTCTCTCTCTCTCTCTTTCTCTCTCTTTCTCTGTTTCTCAAAATACATGAATTAATGTTGACCAAACAACGATAGCCATTTAACGAAAAACCTTGGATACGAGGGTTCCCGGAATTGTTGAAGCAACAAAAGTCAAATGAGACCGAGGCTCTGTTTGATTGACCGAATATAAACATACGATACGATAGCGTAATCTTTATTTCGCTGCTTTGAGGTCCACCAACCGCCGCAAACGCCCAAGAATTATGCGGACCGCTTATAAGTTCGTTGTTTCATTGAATTTCAATTTTTTTCACGATTTTCACGCAAGCGTTAAATTATGGCTAATAGTCACATTAATCGCTTGGTTTCTTTACCTCGAATCTTAATACGTTTTTAATTAATAATTAATAAACGATGTAGACGAAATATTTCATTTTCTGGTGGCATGATTGTAATGATATTTTCAGTGGTTTGACAGTTTTTTAAAACCTTTTTTACATTCTTTCGTATTGTTTAATGCACATAACTGAAGTTTAGGGATAGCGTAGGCACGTCTCTGTGTTAAAAAGTGACTTTTTATTTGACAGTTTTGTAGAAACCGTGTAAACAAATGTTTTGAAAAGAACGTACCGTAGAAATTTGAATAAAATGTTTAAATTTCGTCCCTTGTACCGAAACTCCTTAATGCTTAATTGGGAGATTCGTATTTAATGATTTATAACAAAGTATCAATGCGAATTTTGATATTTACTTTAGACTAAAAGATTTTATTTTTTCTAACCAAGGAAAAGCAAAAAAACTGAGAGGAATACGTCAAAGATTCTCTAACCACTCTGTGTAAAAACTCTTGGCAAAACATTGTCTATCTAGTCCGTCTATAAAAATGAAAATAAGCCCACGTGAAATTTCATCGTGTAAAAAAAGTCGTTCTTTCTCCCAACTCTTGTTTTATAATGAAAATAAGATTTTTCAAGCATTTGCTTTGTCCGCGACCTTTGACACGAAAAGCGTCGTGTGTGCTCGTTACATCGAATATGTTTAAGAAGTTGTGAGACGAGCTCCCGGCCGCACTGGCTGCTCTTTTCCCTTGAATAAGCCTTGAGCTCGTTTCGGGCATCGTACGGAATTCAAGAACACATAGACACTTGACTCAACATATCGCGAAGAATTGCAAAGAGAGAGAGAGAGAGAGAGAGGTCTTGTTATAATGAGATGATGGGCGCCTCGATCGTTGTATCGCGTAAACGTGTTAATTGGTTCGTCCCTGAATATCGTTCGCTCCTCAGCCTCGATCCATCAATATTCCACGTCTCTCTTTGTCTCTCTCTTTTCCGCTTTTTTCAAAAATGTCATTTCCCATGTAAAATCATATTCAGGGCATAAATTCTCATTAAAAAAACAACAACAAACAAACAAAAATCGGAAACTTTGACGTTATCGAGGCGCGCGTGCATGTTTGATAATGAAAATACGATTAAAATCTTGAGCGCGCATAGAATGTGAAGAAAAAAAAATGATAACGATTGTTCGATAAAAAGAGCCGGCAATACGTATATATAATGACGATGCAACTCGTGTTCAGATCATTCTCGACCTCTGCCGCAGATGCGGAAGTGCTTTTTTCCCCTATTCACTATTTTTATTTTTTCAACTCGTTTTGTTTTTTTTGTTTCTTCCTTTTTATTGATATTTTTCTCAGTTTTTCTCTCGATGCACAGATTCCCCGGTTCTCTCATGATTTCATTGAAAATCTTGAGATTTTTTTTTCACTTCGAAGACTAGCTCGTAACTGCCAACCTTTCCTGCGAGAGCCAATTACGTACCAAATTTGTTCGGTCGTTATGTCAAGTGATACCAAAAAAATCTATGTTTTGTTGACTTCTCTTACAACAAAAAATCGTTGTAAAGAAATGTAGATGTGAACTTTCAAAAGAATGATGAAATAGAAGAGCAAATCGATGAGATTTTCTGCAACAAATGAGTCAATTGCGGTAATTTAATTGATCAATTTATTCAATCATTATATAGTCTAATTTGATTTCGTATTTAAGTTAATAAATTATCAATCGAATACACATTGCTGCATACGAATTACTACGAGTTCGAGCGAAATTTATCAAATTTTTTATTTACTCATTATTCTCGATAATTAATGAGTTACATATCTACGTGCTAATCATTTGGACACGTATTTCTGATTATTTCTCATTCTTGTTACTCTTTTCCTCGTTCTGGATGTATTTTATAAAAGCTTATTGGATAAATGTGTGGGAGATTGAAGATCGTTGCCATTTGTAGTGTGAGATGGCCTTGAATATTACGTAACTAACAGTCTACATATATATAAACATATATTCATAAATGTTAACGTATATGTCAGGTCACGCCAGGCGACGCGTGTCAGCAGGTGCCGGGCGACTTTGCCACCTCTATCATCGTCTCTTCGTGCGAGCACAGATTTCCTATATTTATTCACATTTAAATGCACGTTACATCTTCTGCCTTTTGTGGATATCGCCACCGACAAGGTCATTCTGCTCCGAAATATATCCGCCTACTAATGATCGCACGATCAAAATTTACCATCCCCGTGAGCCTTCAATTCGAACAGATCGAATTTTGTTTTGTCGTCTGTAACATTAAGAAGTTTCGGTACAAGTGACGAAATGTAACCATTTTATTCAAATTTCTACAGTACGTTCTTTGCCTTATCCTCAATACGTCCTCCAAGTTTCAAAACGATTGTCTACACCGTTTCCACTAAATTCTCAAATGAAAACGTCACTTTTTAACACAGAGACGTGCCTACGCTTTCCCTAAACTTCAGTTGTGTGCATGAAACAATACGAAAAAATGTAAAAAAGGTTATAAAAAACCGTCGAACCACTGAAGATATCATTTCAATTGTGCCACCAGAAAATGAAATATTTCGTCTACATCGTTTATTAATTATTCATTTTTTTGTCAATGAAAACGATCAATTTTTCAGTGATCATGTCATTTTTATACGAAATTTTGTTGTGTAAAGTTAGCGCTTTGCTTGAGAACAATAGAATTTCCTCTCCTGATTCTCCCTAAAGATAAGCTCTGGAAAAACACTTTTTTGATATGGACTTTTCGATCGGCCGCATTAAAATCTGTCACTGATCAAAATTCTGAAGGATCAAGGATTGACTCGGGCTCTTTTCAATGATTCTTCATTCTCAATGCTCGTCGCACGAAAGCCCGGAAATGAAATTGTCGAACCAAGCATCGTCCTGTCGACGAGGACGAATTGCTGCTTCTGGCCATCAGTTTTTTGTCTCTTCCTTTTATTTTTTTTACTCATTCCATCTGGTCAATCGTCACGAAGATTTTGTCGATTTGAATTACAAAGTAGAGAATGGCACAGGTGTCACATAAAAAATAATTCAACTTGTACTTCAATGAGAAATTATATCGTCAGTAAAAAATCTGATTGCTAGGGTTTCAAAATAACTTCCTCACGAGTCCAATTATTCCCAGATTTATTTTCGAATTGGAATTATTTCAAAATCACTCTTGTTTTCACATCCTCCTGATTTTATCGAAAATGATAAAACAATTGTACGTTTAAGTTTTCATAAAACAATATTGCTCGTGAATAATAACGAAATAATTGACGTTTTTCAACTAAATTGACGTTTTCCCTTCACATATTTATTTATTTATTCATTTATCAGCAAATCGTCAACATTTCCAACAAAAAAAAAGTAATTCAATAAACGCGCATAAATGGTTAAAACGCCAGTATCAAGGACGAGAGAATACATTATCTTGATACGATAAAACGACGTATTTATATATGTCTATAAATGTGCTTTCCCGTTTTCTCTCTCGATAATTTGTTCCACGTGGCATCTTAGATATTACAAATCCATGTTCGTCGTAACGTCAACCAAGATAGCCGCGTCTCCTGCACGGGTTTTCCTCCATTGATTATATATTTCAATGTTTTTCCCCACTGCTTCGCATCTTTCAGTAAACATTAATTATATCTAACGCATATACATATTTACTGTTTCCGCCATAATCGCCATTGCGATTGTAGCCAGAAATCAATAGGTTGTAGCAACAGAAAAAATAGTTGAATCATTTTTTCGTACGTAGCCCGTAACAGGAATTGTTTTGTTGAACTCGTCGATAAACTCGTCAACGTAATGTCGATTAAAAAAATTATATGAGTAGATAGTGTCGAGTTTGAATCGTTCAATAACAATTTTTCTCTGATTATCCAATTTGCAGCATCGTGTGTTAAATAACAATAATTTCCTGAACTGCTGGGAACGAAAATAAAAAAAATTATGTCGACATTGATTCGTATTTTTTTTTTTCTCAAAAATCTAACGAATTTATGAAGTTTCATAGAAAAGGATGTAAATGCCTGAAATGAATTTCAATGGAATCAGTAAAAAAAAATTGAAATTAATTAAAAATTGAAATTCAATTAAAATCGTTCAGAACGAGGGACTGTCCCCCATTCTTATAATCGTCAATGGAGTTTTTCGAATTCCTAATCTCTCTGGGAAAAAAGCAGAAGACTGCATGGATTTGTATCGAATTGCGGTTCGAGAGAGGATTTTATTGTATGGAAAAATGTATGAGAAGCTAATACAAACATAACCGTTGACTGAGGCAATGTGTACGCGTGTGTATAATGATTATTCGTTGTTTTTCTTCTGTTTCATTAATATATAGGATGTCAAAGAGGTTGCGCGGAAGCTGTACGAAGGAATATTCGAATTAAGAGTAATCGAAAAGAACATTTTTTCAATCATTTTCATTCAAACGATGAACCTTTTTTTGCGCGATCGTAATTAAGAAAGTGACCAACAGTTTTTTCCTCATTAATTTCACGATTGAGTTAAGGAGTTTCGGTACAAGTGACGAAATGTAACAATTTTATTCAAATTTCTACAGTACGTTCTTGGACTTGTCCTGAATATGTCCTCCAAGTTTCAAAACGATTGTCTACACCGTTTCCACTAAATTTTCAAATGAAAAGTCACTTTGTAACACAGAGACATGCCTTCGCTATCCCTAAACTTCAGTTATTTGCATTAAACAATACGATAAAATGTAAAAAATGTTATAAAAAGCTGTCAAACCACTCGAAATATCATGACAATTATGTCACCAGAAAATGAAATAATTCGTCTACATCGTTTATTAATTATTCATTTTTTTGTCAATGAAAACGATCAATTTTTCAGTAATCACGTAATTTTTATACGAAATTTTGTTTTGTGAAGTTAACGCTTTGCTTAAGAACAATAGAATTTGCCCTTCAGATTCTTCTTAAAGATAAGCTGAACCATTACCTTTGAAGACTTGTACCGAAACCCCTTAAAATCTGCAAAGTTTGAAAAATTGACTTTAGACACACTCTGTAGATTCAATAATTCTGAACGTTTGTGTGTGCGTGTGTGTTTTGAATGTGCCGAGAGTATATACTCGCGAACGTATAATAAAATATACATATATTTTGACGAGGTTAGCAAGGCGGGAGCAGCAGGGTTCGAAGTCTCACGGGCACTGCTCGCGCGCGCAGAGTGCACTCTCGCGACCGCAATGTCAGCCGCGAGAACGGCCTTGTCCTTGCCCGGAGGAGTAGCCTTGACGGCCGATCGATGCGACGACACAACCAGTACCGAGCAGAGTGCATATGTAGACATGGATATGCATATGTATAGACGTTTATAATGCGCGAGGCAATGAGAGCTTTCAGGCGGAACGACGTATCGCCATATTTTAATACGCATTCGTTTTTTTTTTTTTTTTCTTTTTTTTTATCAATCATTTACCGTCACCCTATGCTTTTAAATTTATCGCGATCGATAGCATCAACGAGAGAGGTCGGTAGATTGCACTCATTCAAGAATACTGCACATTCATTGCATTTGTTCATCCGTTGCCCATTCAACGAGTAAATCACAAATTTATTCCACCAATTTACAATTATTGTCTTTTAATTTATATCGAAATTTTTATAATTTTATCTATTTATTTATTTTTTTATTTTTTTATTCTTTAAAATGTTGTAAATATTGTAAAAAAATATTTAAAAAATGAATAATCATTTTATCGTGGGGAATAAAAATCTAAGAACACGATACGATTAAAAAATCTTTTATTTTTTTTGTCTCAGCAGAAATTGAAGCTCCGGAATGGTTGAAAGATTGTTCGTGTGACAGATCCACGAGAATCTCGTACTCGTTGATCGACCTTGAGGAGTGATATAAAAGACGCGAAAATCGCGACGACGTGTTCTTTGTTACTTTTCGTGATGCGATCCGGTCTCGTGTGTCCGTGGCATATGTAATATTAACGCACGGGGGAATCCTCGCGACCAGTTGAAAAAGCGTTAAATTGCGTAATGTTGCGCGAGGTGGTGATCCACAGGAGTTTCACGTTGCGTTTTATTCTCTTTTTTCTCATCGTCTGACTAAACGTCGCGGAAGAAAATGTTCGGTGGATGCGCGCTTATTCTTTGTCAATTTCCAGGTTTTTTTCCATCGCACGAGCGGAAATTAATCGCGACTCAAGGAACACCACAAATTTGTATATCTCAACAAATTACCAGATCCGATTAACAATTATCAACGATGATAATTTTATTCTGAGGCGAGAACAAAATAAGCGATGAATTATTTATAAACCAATGATCAAACAATTATCGCGTCATTATCAATTAAAACTCTTTTCAATCGTAACGATATTTGAAAAGCGTTTATTCTACAGATTTTTTCATTATTTTAAACACCCATTCAGAGCAGTTTAGAAAAATCTTTCATTGACAATATTTAGAATATAGAACTTCCGATTCTTTTTCAAATTCTTCACATTCCACGGAATAATTCTGAAATTTATCTTAAGATTTTTCAAAATATTTTCCCTCGAACTCAGAAAAATGTGACGAAGGTTTTCTTAAAAAAAAAAAAAAAAAAAAATATAACTGACATTATTAGATTAAAAAAATGAAAAATGTGGAAAATGTTTATTTCAAATTCTATGAAATATTCAATCTTTCGAAAAATTAAGGAAAATTTATTCTGTTAATTGAATGGATCGTGTGAACATTCTTTTGATCCTGCTCATTCAACAATATTTTAATTCCATTTATAAAAATATCACGTAAATTTTCAAATGGATATGTTTTTTTTTTTTTTTTTTTTTTCAAGTGGACGGTAATCGACGAAATCATTTGTTACGTTATTGCGGTATTTTTTTGCTACTCGGCGTGCGGGTAATGTCGCATATGTAACGAGAGGCACGTACGAGCGGCGGAGAGTGACATTAAATGGAAAACGATGGGTCGCGGCGCGGCGCGCGGTGTCTCTCGCGGAAGGGGTTTCGTACCGCCGTCTGGTGGCCGCGAAATTGCGCCTCTCGACGTTCTTGTCATATATATTTATATGTGCAAGGACAAGGCCACGTGGTCACGGGCAATCGAACCAACGTATCGTAATAGTTCCCGCAGTCACGTTTTCTTTCTCTCTCAATTTGTCAAATCGACTCTAAAACTATTTCCGTTCAATTATCTGACACCGCGAAAAAATGCCAGGTCTATGATCTGGTAAAACTGCGTCCACGTTGAATGAATGTGTCAAATCTACAGACGATCTTGATTACATTTAACGTAAAACATCAAGCGGGATTAAAAATTATTTTTGTGACAGCGAATTGTCGCGCGAGTCACGATTCGCTCGCACGATCATTAATTGTTCAATTATTCCCGCGCCAAAGACAAATTGTTCACTTTGCTTAATTCTTTCCTCTATTCGATAAATGTTGCTGAAAATATCGAGAAGAAAAATAATTTGATGGTTGGGAAAAAAAAAAAATGAAAATTCCATAGGAAATCCAAAAATTAAGGAGTTTCGATACAAGTCAAACAATTTAATGGTTCAGCTCATCTTTAGGGAAAATCAGGGGAGAAATTCTAGTGTTCTCAAGCAAAGCGCGAACTTCACACAACAAAATTTCGTATAAAAATTACCTAATTACTGAAAAATTGATCGTTTTCATTGACAAAAAAATGAATAATTAATGAACGATGTAGACGAAATATTTTATTTTCTGGTGACATAATTGTAATGATATTTCGAGTGGTTTGACAGCTTTTTACGACCTTTTTTACATTTTTTCGTATTGTTTAATGCACAAAAGTGAAGTTTAGGGATGGCTGAGGCATGTCTCTGTGTTAAATAGTGACGTTTTCATTTGAGAATTTAGTGAAAACGGTGTAGACAATCGTTTCGGAACTTGGAGGACATATTGAGTATAAATGAAAGAGCGTACTTTCGAAATTTGAATAAAATGGTTACGTTTCGTCACTGGTACCGAGACTCCTTAATTTCACGATTTTTAAGTTCGAAGCGGGTTCTTAGTATATTCACAATAATTCTTGATGTACGAAATTCCGATTAATTATATATACGATCGAGAACGTATCAGCTTCGATCGAAGGACGCAAACAGATGGGAAGACGCGTCAATTACGCAAGCGTGGAAACGAATTATAAAACAGAATAAAAGAAGCAGAAAAAAAATGGAACGGACGAGAACCAGAAAAAAAAAAGCAAGGAGAAGCACAAGGACGCCATTTAGGTCAATTGATAGCGTTTCGCGACTGTGTGTACGTGTGTGTATTTGTGTGTACGTGTATCGATGTGGTAAAGCAAATGCCAATAACGAGTATGTGAGACAGTTTAAATATATATATAAATATATATGTATTGAAAAAAAGGAAGAATCGTGTACAATGCGAGTACAAGCGAAGAATATCTACGGTGTGTTCGAGTTGTGTAAGCTCAAGAACGAACGAGAACACCGCGCGACGACGATTACGTAAATAAGCGTCTTTGCCCTTGTCCTCCCACTCGGTTGATCGATTGTATTCGTTCGATTTTTCTCAGATATATCATTATTATTATTATCAGCCAGCTAGCCTTGCTCCAAAAGGGTCATAGTTCCCCATTTTTTACAACACGGACCCCACCCGCCATTTGCAAACCTCCAAAGTTTATTCAAATCCAACAACAACAAAACAACTTATTCGCATCGACTTATCGAGTCAAAAATGCCAAACGTTGCCGATTCATTTCTGAGTTATAAAATTTTTATGTACTAACTCGAAACATTTATTTATTGGAAATTTATATGAAGATTTTTGTCACGTCGTCACAGTATTTATTAGTTGAACACAACAACATGATTTAGGATAAAATTTGACAGTAGTTTTTGAAAATTTGGCATAATGCAACCATTTTTTTAAGGCCTCAAGCCACTCTAGAGACCGAAAAAAATAGGCTTTTTGGGGATTTTTTTTCAGAGATACTAAAAAATAAATCGAGATTACAAGAACGGGATTTCATCATACATTTCAGTGACTGTTCACAATAATTTTTTTGAAGCGATTTATTTCAAAGTGGCGGCTGTGCAGCGTTTTCGCGATTACGTCTCCGTTTTTCAGGCTCCACGGCCGGACTAATAGCTCTCGCAATTTTCGAATCATAATGAGCCAATGAATTTTTTTCGATTATATATAATGACTGCTACAGAAGTACGCAGAATTTTTGCGATACATTGACTTTTGGCCAAATGGCGCACTTCTAAAGTGGAAAGTGATAAATTTGCCTAAAAAATCGTCAGATAATTGCTAATAACAAATAAACTATGCAATATAAAGAAAAAATCCTAGGTACTACCATAGACAATATATTTTCAAAGATATATTCAAAATTTCAAGTCAATTGATTGAAAATTGTCTGAGTTATGATTCCGGGAATTCCGGCGAAAAATTAATTTTTCGAAAAATCTAGGGTACTTTTTTCTCTTGGTTTAAGTAAATATTCCAGAAATTTTTGAGGTCAGATTTGAGAAAATTTTTGACATCAAAATGTGAATAAAATCATGAAAAATTAACGTTTATTAATTTAAATATAGATCTGAGCGATGGGTGGAAATAATCGGAAGTTGGTGAGTACCAGAGAGAGACATGGACCGACGTTAACCGCAACGGGGCAGAATGGCAACGGCAGCAATAGCCTCGACGTCGTCCGATAACGAGGAAAGATTAATCTCAAGGACAAGGTCAGTTGAGCGCTTCGCTCCGCGCTCGTAGCAGTGAGCCTCCGATTCAGTTATATATACATGTGTTTTTTTTTTTTTTTTTTTTTTTTTATGTGCATAAATATACCCGTGCTGTGTAATTCACGATGCAACGAGTGTTTAAAACATTAACCGAGATTGAATGCGACGATGTACAGTCGATCGTTTTGTCGCAAGCAAATTCCAATAAAGATCTTTTTAAATATAAAGTAAATTTATAATTTAAATAACGTTTTGAAACGATCGAGTGAATTTGGACGAAATAAACAACATTTAGAGGTTCGAAATATTTAAAAAACAGTTAAATAATTTTCGAACGTTAGTTTATTATTATTTTTTATGATTCTGAATCATCGAACGAAGTCTATATTTTTTCGAATGTTTCCTCGGGAGTTTATTTTCTTGGGAAATTTGGAGAGAACATGCTTCTCCGGAAACCAGGAACGAAAAGACCAAGGACGAATCACCATTGATTATATTTACACTCACGAAACTTTGAGAATATTGCACGAAAAGGGAAAGAGATGGAGAGAGAGAGAGAGAGAGAGAGAGAGAGAGAGAGAGAGAGAGAGAG
>JACEOJ010000092.1:152891-188579 GCA_013761285.1 Campoletis sonorensis
GAGAGAGAGAGAGAGAGAGAGAGAGAGAGAGAGAGAGAGAGAGAGAGAGACACGGGAAGAGGAAGATTTTACAAGGTCGTTTTTTGGAGCGAGATATTGACCAGTGATATCCTTTGAGAGAAATATGTGAGCCGTAAGCTTCTACATTTCACAATCTTCTCGATGTTATCTCATTATTGATATATATAGATATATACACATTTATATGATAGAAGAGTGAGCCACGCCTGGTTCTGTGGAAATCTTCGTTCGAGATCGAAGGGCAATTGATTCTGATTCGTCCGAACGCCATTACTTGCGAAAAAAACACAGTTTTCGATTATTATTTTGGTCGAAACGAGAATAAATAAATGGTAGGATTGAAAAAATATTTCGTCAGTTTTATATCGATAGTGAAGAAACAATTTAACGCTACGAAAAAAAAAAAAAAAAACAATTTGACAACAGTTACGAGGTTAGAGATTTATTTAAGGCCACCCTAGAATTTTTGAAAAATCGTTTTTTTGACCAAAAATCAATGGATCGCAAAAATCCTACGTACTTTTGTAGCAGACTTTATGAATAATCGAAAAAAATTGAAACGTCAAAAAATTGAAAAAATGGAAACGTCATCGCGAAAATGCTGCACAGCCGCCACTTTGAAATAAATCGCTTCAAAAAAATTATTGTAAACAGTCACTGAAATGTATGATAAAATCCCGTTTTTGTAAACTCGATTTATTTTGTAGTACCTCAGAAAAAAAATGGCCAAAAAGCCTATTTTTTTCGATCTCCAGAGTGGCCTAAGGCCTTCAACTCATTCAAACAACAAACTAAAAAAATCAGAGTATAATGAGACTGGGTTTAATGGAATTAAGGTAGGCCTCTGGGTTATTCAGACATATTTATGTATCGTCCGGTCGTTCGACCCTTGCTCAAGGTTGTTCTCTGCCGAGGCCACAGACCTGTGACGTCCATAGCCCTGAAAAATAAAACGAAATGAAAATATATGTGTCGGAAGTTATGAAACATTGATACACATATCGTTGACTCATATTCGTGATACAAAACTATTTTTTCTATCCATGTGAACCGCCAACAAACACAAATAAATATTAAGGCCACATGGTTTTCTCTCCCCTCCCTTTTCTTCCTTTTCTCCTTGAAGGTTATTGTTTATTATTAAAATTTTTACATAATTAATTGTAATTAACTGTGTAATTGTTAAGCAAGAACGTCTTTTAAATCGTTGTTTCAAATGTTTAATATTTTAAATTTGTAATTTTACAACATTAAATACACATAAATTATTTATAAATTAAATAAATCAATTATAAATAATTAATAATTATAAATAACTTCTCAAATGAACTAATTTAAAATGATGAATTTATAAATGAAATATTTTTAAATAATAAAATAAATAAAACCAAAGCACAACTATAAAATTATCTTTGCGATAGCAACGATAATAATTTTTTTTTTTCTTCAAAATTAATTACGCGAGTATCTTTATAACCGAAATTCGAGGCATATAGATACGCTCGTTCGCACATTATATACGTTTATTGAATATTTTAAACGTAGGTGTGTACACATATATTTATGATTAGTATGTCGCGTTATCGTACATTGACTTTCATGGAGACGAAGGTCTCCGTTCATCGATGTTCCCGCAATCATAAATCGCGTATTAGCTCCACGGTGTTTACTGCTGATTGATAGTGACGATTTTGATAATAAAACAATCGACGAAATTGGGTTAATCGATTTCGACCTCTAGCCAAATAAAAAAAAAAAATATTAACGTGTACGAAAGATTTTTTAATTTTGAATATAAATTAAACTAAGTGAAGTTGCAAATAAAAATAATAAGATTTCATCAAATTCGCCAAAATGTGAGAATAAATAAAAAATAATAAAAAAAGTGATCATTCACTTTCGAATAAAATTGGACGAGACGCCTCGATGTATCGCTTTTGTGAAGTTTCACGAAGTCTCATAATCGTGGCCCAGTTGGCACAGCGAAGTACTTTGCGAAGATTCTGAGTCAGCGCGTTTAGAAATGAAATTGGACAGTCCTCCCATAACTTCAAAAACCCTTTTTTATTATTCTTCACAAGATGAAAACGGTGCCAAGTAGTTCATTATTTCAGATTAATGTGGCGGAGGATACATAATAAGGGGAAAATCCACTCGACTTAGAAACGATATATTAATGTGTCTGACAAATAAATCTCAACAATAAATTTCATAAAACTTTAACGTTACTATGAAATATCATTACTCAAGCCCAGAAAAAATATCTAATCAATTTAAATATGTTTTTCCTCGTGTCAAGAGGAAAAATTTATTTAATTTTCAATTTAATTCATTTAATTTAATTTAATGTAAAATTTTTGTCTACTTAATTGATTTTAAAAATTATTTTCTTTGATTTCAGTATTTCGATATTTTTGATCAATGGAAAATCTATCGTTTTTAATTTTTCGATAAGAATAAAAGTTTCAACAAATTAAATGAGCATCAGTTTGAATAAAAAATAACAATTTTGCTAAAAGTGAAATTATCTTCAATGATATTATTATTTAACAATATTTCCATGGATTTTTGATTTTCTGTGAGTTTGAAAAATTATCAGTGACTTTTTTTAATGTTAATTATAGTCACAAGTCAGTCAAAATAAAAAAACTACTTTGGTTTTTGCAATTTATGCCCATCGAGCACATTCAATTTATTTAATTGAAATACAGCTTCGCTATTGATAAAAAAAAGAACGTTGGTTGAATTAAATGAAAAAAAAAATTCTCTGGCTGTATGCAAAAAAAAAAAATGAGACTACCATTAAACGTCAAAATTTCTCTTTTTCTCAGCCCTTGAAAATGGAATTCCATCTCGAAATCACAAGTTACGATCGTACTTCACAATTTTCATTAAAAACTTTACAATTTTGTTCCATTATTTTCCGACCTAATAATATTTGTTATTTGATAAAAGTATGAAGCACGGCGTTTAACCGAATTGCATGATTCTCCCCACGAGAAAGGACTCTCCCGGTTTATCCGAGTGTTAATTGATATCTCTTGGGAGCCAACCCGACCCCATGATTGGCAGGGACTCGGAATATTGGATAAAAGAATCGTAGTTCATAAATAACGTAAAAATAAATCAATTTTATGGACTTTCCTCCTCGATTCTTAGAGTAAATGCCTTAGGGGTTGACTGAAGGATCGGAAGGTTTGGAGGAATATTCTCAGGACTAAATTCGCGAAGCCGGAAACAATTCCGTGAAACAATCTGCATGCTGGAGTGAAAAGAGGGCGAAAGAGGGCGGTAAACAGCCTCGAAAACAGCTCGAAAGGAAAATTTCCGAGCTGGGGTGCGCGCACAGGGATAAACGATGGGAAAGGGGGTGAAAGGAGCAGGGGCTTGGCCTTGACCGAGCTTGATAACCTTGAACCAAGAACACCGGGGAGTTCTGCGCTGAACCCGACGACGGTGATCGTGTACGGGCGCAAATTTATGTACACGTGTATGTATTAAACTTTTACCTACACAATATATAAGATATTATATACTCCAGAGTATATAAATATTTATTCATATAAATATATACTCTCGGCAAACTCTCGGCTACTGTTGGCGACCATCCTCTTCCGCCCTCTCTCCTTCTGTCAGCCTGTTCTCAATGGCATCTACGTGTCGGCGGGATTTTAACTCTATTCATTATTGTTGGAGGGAAATATTTTTCAAAAACGTCACAAAAATGTTCCTGTCTTGATACAACAAAAGGGTTGAAGATAAAACGTTAAGAAACTTGTTTTTCAGGGAAATTAAGGTGAGTAATTAATTGGCGTAATTAATTATTGAGTTCGCTTTAAGGAGAACGCTAGTTTTTTTTTTTTAAGAATTTTTCAGTTGAGTTTTAAATATATAGAGGCGAGCAATGACAAAACAAATTGAAATCTACAAAATTTGAACGAATTCACGAAAATCACTGTAACTTTTTTTCCATTCGAAGCTGGCAGCCCAGCCACCGCTCATTCTCTTCATTGTGGAATTATCTTCAAATTTGTAATCAGTGTTTTTCATTTGTAGTCTTTTTTTAATGACATGAGAAATTTTTAAGTCAAAAAAATAATGAAAAATTGAATTTTTCGCTCGGCCTTCCCTGAATAAATAATTTATCGGAATTTAACATGGTCTATAAACTATTCTGGTTCATGGGCTTCGTTCCTGTGAAAAATTTATCAAAATTTGCAGTCGAGAAGAGACACAAATACTTAATCTACCAAATTTTGAATTAGTTCAAAAAGATTTATAGCACGAGATATATTTGTTTGAAAATACGATACCGAAGTTCTCTTTAAAGTTAAACACACGAAATTCCGTTAATTCGAACGTTACAAAAATTATGATTGAAACACTTAGAGTTAACGTACATGTTTATTTTGAATAAACACTCAGAAGAAAAATGTAACTTGACGTAGACCACGTGCGGATGGAAAAAGGTTCGAGACCTCTTTCGAGCTCACATTTTATTGGCTTTCTTATACTTCTTCGCGCGCGCTTCTGTCTTCGAGAATCTTCGAAAGGCACTTTGCGGGATAGATTTATCCGTGTGACGAGACGAGGGTGTGCTTTGGGAGGAGAGATTACACAGATGCCAACGTGTGCCAACGACACACGGGGTGAACGTACTCTTTCGGCCTCCAAAACATCGACGTATCATGTACTTTGGTGAAGAGGACTTCTCGGGAGAGAGGCGAGGGCTTCAAAAAGCCTTAGTAAAAAAATATTGGGCTTTGTACAAAGGAGATGTGAAACGACATGATTTCCGGTTAAATCGTTTTAATGTACTTGACGAAAATATTCACATCGATTGCTCTCATTTATTTGAATGAGCAATCTTAATTTATTTTTTATTTCGTTTGTCTTCTATACCGAAATAAAAATCCTCTTCGAAGAACGCGGTTACGAACGATATTAATTGAGGCAGAGCTTCAATTTTAGAGGCTTTATAAAATTTGCGATTTTCAAGAACTTTTTCTTGAATCAAATTCGATTTTATCAACTTTTGCATACATTTAATTAATCATTTCATCGAAATACAATAAAAGAATGAAGTGATCATTTTGAAAAAACAAAAAAACTTAATTTGACGTTTGACAATACAGTAAACAATGTTTAGTCATGTATTGACGAAATGTGTAAGAAAATGAGTGGAAGAATTTGAAAAGATGAATCATTTATTTCAGTTGAAGAAAAAAATGACGAAAAATCGATTTTTTTTACCTTTGAACCCGTGATTATTATCAAAAATGAAGGGAAATGAGTATAATTTTTTGACATTTGTACAGTACGAAAGTAATCGATTTACTGGTGGAATATTTTCGTTCGAAAGAAATGTCGTGGATTAGTGAATGAATTTATTTCTATTGAAGCAAACTTTTTTCGTTAAATTAATTGAATCCGCACCCTAACAGCCTTGATTTCGAATGGTTATTTTTTGCCCGTTGGCGACCTCGACCTGCCGATTTGTTCTCATCGTTGACTCACACGCGTCTCGCGTGTAGTTTAAAAGTATGAGTATTCGGTGTGTATGTGTGAGTGTTGAGTGTATCAAGCGGTGACAGCTCTAAATAACAGGAAATCAGACACTCAGCGATAGCAAAAGCGTCAGTTGAGAGAAAAATGTTTGTTAATTGTGACACCAGCACGTATCACGCGCTAATGCGCGCGTCTCAAGTCGATAAAGAACGCGACTGATTTTCCTCTCTTAACGGGCACTTCCCCCTTCATCTCTTTTTTTTTAATTTTTTTTTCTTCTTTTTTTTTTTTTTTATTCACGTGTGCGCATACGTGATGGACGCAGGTTGCTAATATCACGTTCCGTTATACATCCGTTGTTTGGAAGTTCTCCGATTCGCGACATACTCATCGTACCAACCACGTACTCGACTTGTTAACAAGTTTTGAGTTTCGCTCATGCATTATCTTCGCTGAAGTTCATTTGCTGTGTTCGAACAGTTGATTAGATGTAAAAGAATTAATAAAGTTTCAATTATATCTTGTTTTATTTCATTGAGGGTAAATGTACACCAAGATGATCGAAAAAAATCGTCTTTTTTTCCTGCAGTTTCTTTAGGTTTGAGATTTTTATTCATTTTCGATATTTTTTAATAAGAAATATTTAACATATTCTTGAATGTGTAAACTTTCATTTGGTTAAAACCTCAATCCGAAATATTGAATGGTTTTCCTACAAAAAATTCGCGAAAATGACCTTTTTTTCGGTCATTTTGGTGAAGTGTGAATTTTTCTACTGCCTCAAAATCTCGAATACAGGACCTTACATCCTTCTGCAATTTTGACCGTATTTTCATAATAGTGTTTCAAACGTGCCCTTAAAATTTGGAAAAGTTCTCTTCAAAAACGCCCCGCGAGTAACTCAAGCTCATGAACCTTTTTGTTTTGAATTAATTACTCAATAATCATATAATAAATTAATAAAAAGGTGCGATGCATTAGCACGAGTACATGGGTTGAAAAATGTTGGAGAAGCACCTCATCAACGGTGGTAGCTCACCAGGAGCAACAAAGATGAAACACGATTACGTAGCTCGTTAAGACCTTCTTCACTCAAGGACGAAATTACACGCTCGTTCGCACAACGCGATTGAGGATCATAAAATTTTTAACACTTTTATGTAATGGAAACTTTGGTATGTATATACGTATATATTCCATTTTGTGGGCCGATGTCTGCGTTGTCACTTGAAATTTCAATATAACTCTCAATTCTCCGCTCATCGTTAATATTACGACCATGGTCGATAGCCTTGTTGCGTAAACCATTAACAACCTTCGTATTTTCGTAACTTTGCATATTGATCTCGCAGCTTATCGCAGTTGTTCGAATTATTATTATTAATAGTTCTTTAATAGTCCTTAAACTTGACGAATTAATCAAATCAATGATTATTATTGCAAAAATACAGATGACTCGTCAGCAATTTGATAGTAATTTTGGAAAAATTACTTTTGAGTAAAATCAGACGGATCTTGAACCTAATCATGACGCAGTGCTTCATTTTAATTGATAGATTATTAATTAGTCCGTTATTCGCACGAATAAAGAGGGTGTGTGTACGTATAACGTATATGGACGCAAATAAAAGCGGGGTCGTCAAATGTCAACGGCCTGCTCACTATTCAGTGCAAGTGCGCCGTTCCCGGATCGGGTGGAGATTCGCGCGGGGGCGTCGGGCCGAGAGAGTGCCAGGGGTCGTTGCCTCCGCACTCATCCACTGCTCGAGCCCAGCCTCTGCTTCTCTTTCTTTTGCTCTGCTGCCTCTTTCTCTTGCAATTCATCGTCTCAGAGTGCTCTAATGCATCAGTGCCTTCTTCTTTTCTCAGTTTCTCGTCATACTCGCTCTTCTTCCTCTTCTTCTTCTTTTTCTTGTTCTTGTTCTTGTTCTTCTTCCTCTTCTTCTTCTTCCTCCCTCTCCTCCTCTTCTTTTTCTCCTTCTCCTTCTTCTTTTCCTTCTTCTTCTTCTTCTTCTTCTGCTTTTTATCATTTCCTGCGTTTCTCTCTTTGCACTGTACACACTGCCCGTACTGATCTCACACGTAGGGCAAGATGGCGATCTCCTCTCCCGTGAATACCGTAAGGACCGGTGCGTTTTATTCTCTTTTGCTCTAAGTCGACGTTGCTATTTCTAACCTAATGTGTCTAATTATTTTAAGACACACGATGCCTAAACTCGGCATACTTATGAATAGCGTTTTTTTTTTCGACATTTTCTTCCCTAACTTTGTTTAAAATCTCTTCCGCGATGATGTACGGGATCTGCATTCTTGCTAACTAACTTTCGATATAACTCGAAGGCTTCCCTCCAAAGTTCATTGAGCTGCTGCTCCATTTTCAACTGCTTCCGAGTGGATAAAAATGAATTTGTTTGAAAAAACCGTTAACTGAATTCTGAATTAAATTTTCCTGACCCGTCACACTGCAAATGAAACTCGAAGGTCTTTCATTGACGCGTGTTTACAGCACGTGGAGCAGAAAACTGGAATCCCATAGATTTCCTCATCAATGTGGCATTGTTGGGAGTTGAATTGCATGCCTCCTAAGCTCAATCCTTCGATTAATCATCGACGTATAGTGTGTGGAAAATCGTATATGGTCACAGGTGGAAATAATCGATAAACAAATATCATAAATAACCTGTTATAAGATTTGCCCTTAATTTCGTAACCCCCAAGTGGACGTTCGTCCTTCAAAGATTACTTCTCTATCGAACGAGATAAACATCATAAATCTCTCTCCGATTAATATTGTTGCGATTATTTCAACGTAAATGTAATACGCTGTCAAATTCGAGTGCAGAAATAATAAAAAAAAAGAGATCAAAATAGTGGACCCTATTCAAAAAATCAATTTTTCAGTAATCGAGTAATTTTTCGAGAACAATAGAATTTCCCCTGATTCTCTCCAAAGATAAGCTCTCAATCAAAGTTCCTTAACAAACAATAAAATCTTGAATTTCGTTGCTCCGGAAAAAATGATTTCTCGAAGTATCGACGCACAGAGTTCAATTGTTATGGGGGAAGCGTACAAATTGGTGAGTCCACTGCGTTTGCTTTCGTGCGTATGCAAAGTGTATCCACGCATTTAATTTCACATATACAAAGCGTCATTTAGATATAAATGCATATATAAATATATATAAATATATCTGCGGAGACTGAATATGAAGCAAACACGCGAGAGTGGTGTTCGGAAGTAATGAGACACAAATAGAAGCTAGGGATTGCGTTGATGACGATGGTGAGCCGTTTCACTGTGCGACTGTCTCTACATAGTCTCTCGCATTATGTACACATACATATTGCGGGATAGAAGAAGGTGAGTGGCCCCGTATTATATAGGTCACATTTGAGCTCTCATGAACAGAGCTTCGCGCGCGGCTCTCGCTGTACGTTCTTTCTCCGCGTATATTACACGATCTATGCCTATACGTCAATGAATTTATGTACATATTTATTAAAGTGTCTGAGTATCGTGTATTTTGACAGAGAATTAAACACCGCGTGTTTAATTCGGCAGCTGATATCGATGATTGCGATACTGAATCCCGAAACTTCCTCCTCGCTTCTCGTTACACAAAATCTTCGAAAATTTGCCCAAATATATTTATAAATGTCTAAATAGACGTCCTACTTGATTGGACAGTAAAATTATGTCAATTGGCAAAATCTTCAGAAAGATTGAATAAAAATAATCATTTTTTTTGTTCGAATGTCTGATTATTCGATTGACAATAATTTCTCGTTCTCGTTTATTGAGAATGCAACGGCGATTGTGTTGAGAAAGTTGAGAAATTAAGGCGGAAGATTGAAGTCTGAGAGAATCAAAAATGGCGTTTGGACTAGGGAAAGTAAAATATGAGATTTTGCTGCTCTCCGGTGGATTAAAGTGAAGATAAGGTGACGACAAATGCAACTGCTGCGGTACTATTACGAGAACTATGAGTACGAGATAGTAGCGAAGGAAAAGCAGAGAACGGGAGAACTCCTTTCCGTCTCTCGCTTTTATTCTTTGTTTGTATGTTCTGTTTGTACTTCGTGGGGCAATGACCGACGACCCGCGGATTACCGAGCAGGGCACTCCGAGAACTCTATTCACCGCGTCCATCTTCCGCGGTTACGGTGCAACAAGAAATGCAATATATTTCTACTTATATATAGATATTCACATGTTTCTCGAAATGTACAGTACGTTATTCTTTGCTGCACTTCAATCTCATCTCCAATCAGTCTATTCGCGATTAACACATCCCGCATATCAATCTTCATTTGTACCTCAAAGTTTCCATGCTCCGTATTTAGGGGAGCATGGGGCAAAATGGGCCCCATGAGGGATTAAGCGAGATGTATCGGTTTACAGGTGATCTTGACACTACTTTTGTATCCCAAGATTTATTTGTTGGGTTTATTTTGGATAACGTGTAAAAAAAAAAATTATGGGGCAAAATGGACCCCTTAAAAAAAATGTTTTTTCGACGATTCTAGTCAATTTACACACTTGTTCATCGAAATTGGGGTAAATTAGGGTTTTGTGAAAAAGCATGAAAAATGGGCCAAAGTGGACTCTCCGTCGCGAGAAAGATTTTAGGGTCCATTTTAAATCTTTCTTGTTTTGTCAAAATAAACTTGAAGTTCAATTGTAATCGTTGGCCACCTTTTGTTTTCAATTCTATGTGAGCACACTTGAGCTCAGGAATCCCGAGTCTCGGGCGTGAGTTTCGTTGCCGATCATGATGACTATACGCGATTTTTGCATGTCATATTAATAAAATAAAGTTATTTTAATTGTTATGGCAACACGATCTGAGTATAAAAAAATATTGTGAAAATTTGATGATTCTTCATTTTTGAGAGAGCCCATTTTACCCGAAAAATAAAAATATTGGTCATCCCGCTTTAGCTCAGTGGTCCATTTTGCCCCATGTTCCCCTACATAACGGCTATGCTCCTCGTTACAAAGTATCCTCCGCGAAGATCATTACGCACTCCGGCCTGAAATTATATTGTTACGAGAATCACGACCGGAGTAACCAGTGCGCAACCCTAAAAAAAAAAGAAACCCACGCTCCACGTTAATAAATAAAGTGATGAAGAAATCATTGATTAAACTAACTTTTTATCATCGAAACAAAATAAATCGAGTTTTCCTAGTAACCCGGGATAATCTGCTGTTACTAATGTTGCGACTGACTGAAAAATTGGAGCATCCATTTCAATTCCATCGAAGTTGACTCATCGACGTACAATCTCACTCGATTTTTTTTTTTAAATCCCTAAAATAAAGTACATCGAATTACATGACGCGTCTGCGCAAATTCTGCATGTAATTAATTAGGCTAAATGTGCGGAAGACGAAATTGGAAGTTTGAAAAGCAGTTTCAATCGAATGAAACAAGAAATTTGGCGATGAACATCGATCCTCAAGGATCGGTCGCTGATCATCGAATAAATGATGAAAATATCGCGGTTACCGTGAGGCCGTAATACACTACATAAATTTATTTGAAATAATTCATGTATATAGAGAAAATGTACGGTCGAGTCACGAGACACGCGGTCAATGACCGCCACGAAGCACAGGCGGCATACATTCGTAGTCGCATATACACATACACATCAATCGGCAAGCGTCCTCGAAGTGGAACAACGATATATATAACATGGATGTCGACTAATACATAACGATTCTCCCGCATATCTAAAAATCGCAACCCCTTTTTTTCATCGTCGCTCGCGGACTATTTTAAACTCCAATCATACCCAGTCATCATCCTCGTGACTCATATCGAGATAAAGCGTTACGCCCTGGTCGAAAGAAAGCTTAATTTTTGAAAAATTGAAATAAAAATTGATTCCAACAAGTTTTTTTTCGATTTTATTTATTTTTTCACGTGAGATGATCACGAAGCGTGCGGGGACGAATGTGAATATCTTTCCTTTCGATTAACTTGATATTTCAATAATGACGAAAGTCCGAGATCGTTCGATCTGATTTTGAAATTTATTGATTTAAGTCGACGAAGAGAATTTGGCAATATTCATAATGTGATATATTCGTTGAATTGTCAGTTTGATGAATATGTTGCAACTGCTCAGGGTCCTTGAACCTTTTCGAGGTCATGCGAGAGAAATTAGAACTGTACCGAACCCCCCTGTGTGTTGCTCCGTGTTTCTCGTTTTCCTTTCGTTATTTTCATTCTTTCGTTAACGTGCAATGAACTCTGCGTCTTCTCCGTTGCCACCGTGCTTAGCAACGATTTGAAGAAGGGGAAAAATAACGACGACGAGGATTAACCGTTAGGGCGCACCAAACAGCCCAGAGATTGTCGGGGCCTATCGAGCGACTCTCCTTCTGGCGATCCTAGACCACTGCCAGCTCCGACCTACTGTTTTATCCGATGAGGCATTATTCCATCTGTTAGTATTGGATGTTGCAAATGAAAATTTCGATAAAAACTTGACCTAGTTCTATCGTTGAATCGTTTTCTCAAGATTTTGATGAAAATTTGGATAAATCTTCTTTAATGTCATACGCACGTGTGTAATTAATTTTAGAAGCTTTTACCAAGCGGAACGTTCAGATATTTATTGCTTAAAATCACAATTTTCGCTAGTCTCTCGTAAGAGCTCGTGTCAAAAGTTACATTTCCATCAATAAATATTTTTCCTACATGGTGAAGCCTTCTAAAACTTTGCATAAATTTTTATGCAACAACAAAGAAGCTACATCAAGTTTTTCAAAAAAATCTAAAGAAACAAAATGTTGGCAATTTTTGTAATTGTACAGCAAGTACATATCACCTTGGATGACCTTGAATTTGGAGTATGTTGTTCATTAGTCAATTTGCAACAACTTTTCTTCATTAACTTATGCCCGCAAACCATTTTGTATGTGAGACAAGCTGAAAAACAATTTTTCGAAATGAATGTCACGAAAGAACTACCTTAAGAAATGGCTGAAGCAGCTTCGTCCAGAAAAAACAAAGATATCTTCAATTCTTCCGCTCGCAACTCCAACTCAAGTTACGATTTAGTTTCGAAGGAGTTTTTTTTCTTAATCAAGTATCATCGATAAGACAAAAAAAAAAACTGTGTCGAGTTTATTACGATGAAATCAGAGCCCCATCGTTAATCGATCAATATTATCACAAGTATATCCTTTGGATAATGAGTTCAACGAACTCTCCAGAAACGACGTTCGATTTCATCGAAATCCGGTCGCTGACCGAGAATTAATGTGTGGGCACAGAAAATATTAATCACGGATGGTAAATTTATATCTGTTTCGAGTACAACGTCACGACTGAATATATTATAAATGTTTATACGTAGAACATCATCATTGAATATTTAATCATTAATTATTTCCATGATTTTTCATTATTTGCATAATTCGTAAAGATTAGTCTAAAATCTGAAAAAAATGCTGCTGCTTAACAAAAAAAATTGAATTCACGAGTCCATTTCGATGTTTGAGACTTTATCAAATTAATAATTAAAAAACGACCCGCTAAAAACTATTTTTTTTTTAAATCCAAGAACACCAATCAAAAACGACTATTTAAAAATAATATAATCTCCGAATGATGCGATAGGACAAAGGTTTCGATGAGATAACGAAACAAACTATTATGAGATAAATAATAAAAAAAGAGGTTTTTTAATAAAAAATTAATTCATCAGGATTCTCGTGTCATTTATCACGCAGACATAATAAGACATCGTAATAGATTTTTTTCTTTTTCCTTTTGTTTTGTTTTTTTTTTTTTCATTCTTCCGATAGGAAGACGCACGCAGCGGGACAGTTTCGACGAGATGAATGAGGTCAACGCGCCGAGAAGAATCCATCAGCACTGACGTCATCGAGTTTGGTTAATCGAACACGCGCTATTTCGTTAACAAATGTACCTTGCGTCATGAATATACATATGTTTGTATAGTTCGGTTCAAGAGCCCCGTCTTCACGAGGATTAAAAAAAAAAAAAGGAAAAAAAAAAACAACGTCTATAGTTCCTCTCACTTCCAGATTTTTCCTCCGTCTTTTTTTCGTTTAAATCCACTACATTAACTCCCGACAAATTTCCATCATCTTTACAAATGTTCCGATTATGTTGACGTAACAAAAGTGAGATAATTTGAATAAAAATCAAGATAACCAACAAAAATCGACACAAAAATCAGGGAAAAGCCTAAAAAGAACAATTCATTATTCTAATTTTTTGATTGGCTAAAAAAATAAGACTTCAAAACAAAGATTTTTTTATTACCAAAATGAATAAAATGTAAATACGAAAAAAATTGATTGAAAATAACTGTTTGATTTATATTTCATTATTTTTTTTTGACGTCGCAAGCAATGATCAGCTAAAAAAAAGCAAGAAGGAAGTGATAACGTTTAACAGGGTGCGTATGTGTCGCGTGTGTGAGATAAATAAGCAACGAAGAAGCGGAAAAACGATTTTAACTCTAGCCAAGACCTTGTGGTCTTGACACTGTCGTTTATTGATAGGACCTCGCGGTAGTCAACGTGTGACGCAGGCTACAAATTTCTATACACAGGAATACCTCACATTTGTTTCCATATAGTTATAAATGCTCAGAGAACACTTTTGTGTTTGTGTGTGTGTGTGTGTGTGTGTGTGTTTGTGCTCGATGAACGAACCTTGAACCGTTCCTATAACGCGCGTGAGCAGCAAATCGTTGAAAAAGAGGGAGGAGAGAGAAAAATAAACACACGTGAGAGGAATGAGTATCTAATCGCAGAAAATAGCTTTTGTGGAGCTCGATCGCGAGGGTTCGAAACATTGGAGTTATTCGTCAACATCATTCGAAAAAGGCCAAGCTTGGAGGAATCTATTTTCCAAGAGATGAAATCGACGATTTTGAAATATCGACGATTTTATATGTAGCTCGATCGAGAGAATATTTTGTTAAAAACAAAAAAAATGACTACTCTTTTCACATCTGTCGTCGAGTGAATCAATCAAATGCAGAACTATGGAAGCAGTTGTTTTGTTCAAATATTTTTCGATCTTTTTGGAACGAGAAGAAAAATCGTAAAAATGACCATTTTTTCGAAATTTTTCTATTAAATCTTGCAAATTTTTGTCATAGCCTTAAAAATAATAGACAAATGAGAAAGAAACAATACGATTTCAGCGGAAATATAAAAAATTGAATAAACAAAAAGTTGTTTAAGTTTTTCTTTAAATACGAAAAAAATGATTTTCCACATTTTTCCTGTATTTCATCAAAAAAATATAAAAAACCGAATAAAGTATATCTAAAAACTGGGTAAAAAGAGGGAAAAAAAACAATCTTATTTGTTCGTTTTTGATCGCTATCAAACTGACTGGGAAAACGAGTACGTGAGCCGGTGTCTTTCGATACGAAGGGGCTTCGACCCTCGCGCGCGACGCACGTGTTCGAATTTTCAGATAGTTCGGCACGCTGACAAAGGCCCAAGGTCGAAAGCCCTCCATATAAATGAGCGAAAAAAAAAAAATGAAAAAAAAAAAAAAAAAACGATCGAAGTCAGGATAGAGCGATACGTCTGAAGCTGACACTTCCAAAGACAATTGCGAATGGCCTTGGGGGCTCGAAAAAAAAAAAAAAAAAAAAAAATTCGCTCATGAATAACGATCGTATTAAAATGACTCAATAATTGTTGGTCGCGGAGCGTTGTTCTTTTGTTTGTACCACTGGGTTGTGTATTTATTGAGTCAAGAGTAAGATACGATGAAGCATTTGGCGACGACGAAAAAAAAAGAAAAAGAAAAAAGAAAAAAAGAAAAAACAAAAAAAAAAGTCTCATGAAAGGCAATTGGACGGGAAGAGAAGAAAAAATGAATAAAAAATATTCGACCTTTAAGACCGCAAAGGATCATGATCCATCCTCTCGAAATATTTGCTCGATTATTGTCCCTCGAGTATAATTTAGATTCATCAGGCTGAATAATAATCGAGGGCATGTTCGTATACGCTTTTATATGCGATTTGTATATAGATATAGATATAAAAAGGTATATAAAAATCTATATGTATAAGTATAAAGAGAGACGCGGGTGAATTCACTTGAGCTCTTGCGAGAGTACTCTCGGCCATTCACCCGACTGTGCGCTCTTGAACCTTCAGGGTCATCGCTGCTAAGAGAGCCTTTGGTGCGAATATTCTGTCCTGCCTCTTGCTCTCTTATCATTTTAACCAACCGGGGAGAGCTCTTTATCAAATTACTTTCGTATATTAATTCAGATATATATATACATTGATATATCAAAGTGTCTTAATAACTTTCTTTATCGCGCTCTCGAAATTCAACACGCGACAGCCTTCCGTCAACTAATAAATAAATAAATAAATAAATACATGGATCTAATATCTATTTATTAATTAATACGAAAGAATCATTCGTCTGGCTTCGATGTGCCTTCGGACTCGACACTTCAATTACCATCAATCATTTGATCGTCTTGATGAAAATTAAAAAAAAACGTTACGTACTCGCGATGGTTTGTTCTTCCAAAAGAAACGGTTGTGACGTACAACGCGCGATGTTGTAAACTTGGACGTGGATATTTTTGTACTTTCACGTATGTGGAGCAACGACCTTCGAAAAACAAAAATGTTTAGGCTCCTTTTTTTCTTTCTGTTGCGGGCAGCGATCGCGGAGGTTTATGAACTCTCGGGAAAAATATATTCATGCTCGCCGCCTCCTCTTCTATGCACATTATGATGTAAGACAGTGAGAATTAAACGGCCTGCGACTGAGTGACAGACCGGAGAAAAATTAGAGCCTCGGATTGATGGTACAGTTAAATCCAACGTTTCCTTCCTCCAACGACGTGGTCACGATAAACGAGAAAATCATCTACTGCTACTCCCCCATATTTATAGATATTCTTCTTCTTTTTTTCGAATCCCTTTCTCTATTTATGTCCGACGACCCTTCAAAGGGAAGTGTTTTGACGCTCCTTGATCTCGAAAACAACAAAATTTCATTGAATTTTCACTCAAGTCGCGATTAATCAAAAGAAAAATCAAATTTGTACGCGAATCTTTTTCTCTGGCCGCGTGATAATGAATTGTAATGGATTTTTTATTGTCCATTAATTTGATTAATTTGATGTACGAAATAATAAGCAACTAAAAATCTTTTCTGATCTGCTCGTGAAAGTCGTTTTAATCGTTTGAAATGTTGGACCACGCACGGCGACAAATGTTTGAAAGATTATGGAAAATGTTGGGAAGTAAGCGTGAAAAAATGATGATAAATAAAGACGTTTAAGTGGCAAAGTGAGTCAGGGCAGGCGCGCGTATATTATTTCATTCGTTTGAAAGTCAGTCGCGGGCCCACCCGAGAGACTACGGGGCCTTCAGTTACGTATACATTCGTTCTGGTCGCGCCGCGAGCGTCGTAAAAAAAAAAGAAAAAGAAAAAAAAAACGGAGAAAAAAAAAGGAAAAGAGAGAGGTGTATAAGAGGATAACGGGATCGTGAGTAATCGTCGGAGTGATGATGACGCTCCATCTAGTCGATAGCTGTGCAGCCGCAGCCTGCATTCGAAGGCGTTCAACAATGATGGACGACATTAGAGTGCTTCTGTTCAGAGGTAACGGACATTTTGACCTGAGTGATCATCATCATCGTCATTATAATAATAATCATCATCAGCATCATTATTATCATCCCTTCTTCTGTTTCTTTCTTCCTCGTTTGCTTTAAGATCGTTTTCTTAAGATTTTGTTGAATATTTGGATAAATCTTCTTTAATGTCATACGCACGTGTGTAATTAATTTTAGAAGCTTTTACCAAGCGGAACGTTCAGATATTTATCGGTTAAAATCACAATTTTCGCTAATCTCTCATAAGAGCTCGTGTTAAAAGTTACATTTTCATCAATAAATATTTTTCCTACATGGTGAAGCCTCCTAAAACTTCGCACACATTTTTATGCAACATCAAAGAAGCTACATTCAGTTTTTCAAAAAAATCTAAAGAAACAAAATGTTGGCAATTTTTGTAATTGTACAGCAAGTACATATCACCTTGGATGACCTTGAATTTGGAGTATGTTGTTCTTTAGTCAATTTGCAACAACTTTTCTCTATTAACTTATGCCCGCAAACCATTTTGTATGTGAGAAAAACTGAAAAACAATTTTTCGATATGAATGTCACGATGGAACTACCTTAAGTCTTAAATTTTGGATCTCTTTTTAAATTTGACTGGCGTCGTGCATACTCACGACAAACATGCTAATCGGGTCAATGATTAGGAGCTATCAGTGGCGCTTGTATAGCCCCCCGAATGAACGAAGATCCAAAAAAATTTATCTCTCATCGTGATTTTCTCTAATTATTACAAAACGCGGTCATTGAACTATCGACTGGTATTTTTTTTTTCTTTTTTTTTTCTTATTTCGTAGAAGTGATATTTTTCGGCTGATATTATGAGGGATCAATACGAGGAACGAGGCCGAAATTTTATCAGTTCTTATCAGTTCTCTCGCTTTTCCTCGTAGCACTAATATTTCTGACAATACTATCATCGCGATTATCATCGTCAAGCCGTTTAATTAAATTCCGTCTGTTTCACAGGTGATGTCTATTTTTTTTTTTTTTTTTTTTTTTTTTTTGCTACACGACGTCCTTCATTTTTTATCAAACTTTCAATCAAAACTTAAAGTCCGCTGTGGATCCCTGACAATATCATTTTGAAATAATAAAATGATTCTCTTGCGAATATAAATATAATCGAATGATTCGTCCTACGCGATTTTTGCCAACATGTCGATCGAACTAGAGCGGAAGATGCGCTCGACCACATGAGGTACGAGATCCCTCGACCTTTTTCCCCCACATTTATCTTCTTCGAATTAAGTCACTCGTCAAACTCCCACGTCCTTGTCATGTTTCTCCGAACTTCAACGTTACACTAAACTCGGGCTCGATAAGATGAATCGAGTTTTGTGTCTATTTATCTACGCAGTTCCGCGAGCTTCTTTCAAACGTACGAATTATTTTTTTGCTCCAATTTTTCGGAACTTTCTGCTCGTGGAAAGAATTGGCAAAGATAAAAATACAATATTGAACGACGCATGATTCCAAGTGACCCTGAAACATGAGTCAACAGTAAAATGAAGTAAACTATTTTTTTTTTCTCTTTTTTTTCCTCGAAGTTTATCTGTTGGTGCTGTCGATCGAAAGATCACGCAAATACCCTCTAAATTTGTCGTACATGCGTTTTTAAATCGCTGGAGATTTTATTTGACGATATGAAAGAAAAATAAACGATAAATCTTGGAATTTACAAGTTTTCGTGTCCACATTAACGTGCGCACGTGTCGTCAAAAATGTGACGCGGAAACTTAGCACGACGAAGGTCAAAATATATATTCAATATATATTACGTCATATTTCTGTCTTTTTTTTTTTTTTTTTTTTATTCGTTGAGGATGTGTACGGATCATCGAAGGCCTCCTGAAACTCGATGTTTCATTGTTCACATAATTCTATCGAAATTCATTGTATTCGCTGAGCCCTCGGCCCTCGTTCCGCGTTATCATTTCAAAGTCTCAATTTTCCCATCGAAATAAATGAATAAAATGAATGAATAAATTATCTTTAAAGTAGATTTAATGTAATTTAATCGATAAGTGCTATTTTCCTTCGTAAATTCTGCGCGATTTCGAAAAATAGACTTTAAAAATAATATGATTGACTTTCGTACACAGTCGCGTTGACGAAATGGAGCATAAAATATATAAACGCGAAACACATACGCACATTTGACTGATAAAAGATCTCGCGTTCGCATGTTATAAATATATAGAGCGAATAAAACTGTGTTACACTTGCACATAAAAAAGCACGTGTATGGGGAATCGATAGACCGCGATAATGTCGATGCGATAAGACACATCGATTTATCGTTTGTCCTTGGCCATTTATTACATATTGAAATAAACGTTGGCACTTACGAACTTTTGATTTTTTAAATAATATATCAATGTACTTGGAAATTATCAACGAATGTACTATTCAAATTCATACTCTAATGAATTTGATGGCGAAAAATAATGCTGAATTGCTTCAACTGCCTTCAAACCCTTTTCATTATCAATATTGATAGGAAAAAAATTGAATATCAATATTTGTAGAATATTTTTTCACTCGGAGATTAATTTCAATGATTTTCACACAAATGAATTCAAGTTAAATACGTTTTTCGAAAAATTCATCTTTTTCTTTTTTTTAAAGCTCGATACTCAAGAATTTTTCGCAGTCAGGATAGGAATTTGACCGCCCAAGGATTTTTTGATTAGTTTTTATCAACAACACTTTGTAGTTACATTCAAAAGCCATTGAGACCCACGTCGTCTCGATGTTTATCGTCTCGCAATATGAAAAAGCTTGGAATTCGAATATTCCGCGATATCGATGAGACATTGATTTATAATAATTTGCTTAATAATTAAAAAAAAAAAAAAATAGCGTGGATACTTGTATAAATTATTGATTGATTACTGTATTAAATACAATTTTAATAATTGACACTTAAAATTTTTTCTTAATAGAAAATAAATAAACGATTATAATATAGAACGGACGAATGTTACGAGTTCGTACGATTGGAGGTTTTTCCCTTCGTTTTTTTCCTCGTAGTCGCGGTTGACCTCAGCTAAACTTGCTCCTCCCGACGTTGTCACCTTGCAAAACATTCTCTCTGTGAGGTCCCTGCCGACAACGAACCTCGAGAGAGAGAGAGACGATCGCGCAACCCTGAACGCGATATTCCATTCCGGCTCACCTCAACATTTTATACGGTAGAGGTATTCTAAACGACTAAAAAAAAAAGAGAAAAAAAAATACGTATCCATACAAATGTATGAGCGAGAGGAGACCGACTTGAAAGAGATTTGACCTCGACGCTTCCGTCCGACTCAGGTTGACCGAAAGACGGAGAAAGAAAAAGAAAGAGAGAGAGAGAGAGAGAGAGAGAGAGAGAGAGAGAGAGAGACGCAAAAGAAAGGATTTCAAAGACTCAAGGCAGGAGCAAGGAATACGGCATATTATTCCTGTTCACCTCAAAATTAAACGCGATCTACGCGCGATACCTATTTGTTTGAACGTACAGCATCGGACGACATACATGTGGCCATAAAAATATGATTATCATACGTTTCTCGAGGTCGAGGTCGCTTTATATCATCGAGACGTTTGCCCGAGTGTCGGAATATATTTATACGCAATTCAGCCTCGAATTTACTATTCTCAGTTGCCACGAAATTTCATAGCCTTAACACGATGAAGAAAAACCTCTTGTGTATTGGTTTCAAAGAAAAAGAAAATAAATACTTGAAAAAACGATTGAACGCGAAGTGCGTTGCGTTCATTTTTCCGTCGCAAAAAGAGAATGCTGCGGAAAGAGTTCAAAGGTCGTAATTAACAAGGCGCGGGCGCCATTTTCAAAACATATCGATGAAATTAAGCCACGATTAAAAAAAAAGGCAAAATCTCGTAGATAACTAGCCTGGACGTTTATAGAAAGAAATAAAAAATCATTTGAACCTCGTCTAGCTCTAAGATCGAGGCTTTTTCATGGAAGATTTCCGTCGAAAACAACGAGTCATTGATCCACCTTTGCACTATATATATATAAAAATATATATAAATGTAAAGCAGTAGCTCGTGCCCGAAAGAAATGTTTCTACACACGCACACGTGGGTCGATAGCTTACGAAGATGTACGCGCGGAGAGCGATGATCGTGGGTGGTTGAATAAATGAACGAAGAAGCTTCGAAGTTTAAGGCCAAGTATTATTTTTACGACTCAATATATCAGCACTTATTTATTCCTTCGTAGTATAAAATGATGGACAGTTAATTTGGTGGGTAATGGCTCTCGTATGTGTAAACAAATATAAATGTGGATGATAGGTATGGTTGGAAGTTTTGGATTTAAAAACCGAAAGCTTACGACGATTCGTCATGTATTTGTCTACCGCAGCCGCATTGTTGATAAATGAAAAATTGATAAGATTGATTAAAATTATATTTCTTTTTTTTCCATTTGTTAAGATATCTCTCAAATAAATATGTATGTATTTGTTGACCTTCCAAATAATGTCTCCATAATCTGCGAAGGTCAAGGTGGCCTTGAAAAAAAAAATGGTATTGTGTATCGTTAACCGAACCTGGTGTAAACAGGCGCGTCTGGTTTCGAAGTCTCTCTCTCTCTCTCTCTCTCTCTCTCTCTTTCTTTTTCTCTCCCTCTCCCTCAATCCGTTTCGCCGTCTTGTTGTCGTCATCGTCATCGTCGTTGACGTGCTCTCGGTCCAGTGAACGATGCACCGGTCGCTCTTTCGTGCCCAGACGACCGCTGAATGACCGCCACGTATTATCTTCCCGATGTAGATTCCCTTCTCCCCCCCCTTCCCTTCCCTTCCCTTCCTCTTTCCCTTGCGCCCCTCGTCTCCCGAACATTCCAAGAATCCACGACCTGGGTTAATTCACCATTCGTCGCGAACGACCTATCGCGTATGTACCTTTTCATCGTCGATTATACGATGTGTACTCAAACATTTTCGGCTGCAACGATGCAGATAAAAACAATGTACGATAACATCTTATTCGATAGCGCCCGCACGATGTTTTCACATCTTGTGCACCAATTTCTCTGGCACGTCTCGATCCCTCGCCATCGATAATATTATTCCATTATTTTTCTTATTTTTTTATTTCTAATTAGATCATGTTTTCATCGAATTTTTTTTTCATCGGATCATTGCGATTCGTAGGATCAAGAACCAGAAAATTTATCAACATTTGAAACGTATTTTGGTTTTAATAAAAAGTCATGAAGTATTTGGATAAGACGTTCGAAAAGTTTTCTATCGAGGCTTCTAATTTGACCGATTATGACCTTTTGACTGTTAGCATGTTTATATTTGTTTGGTTGACTGTTGAAAAGTGTTGTGCCCAAAATGGAACGATGTTTCGTCGCGACGCGTGTTAACACGATATCTTCAAGGTCGTGTGTTATGACTCACCCAAGGAAAGAAAACAAAAAAAAAAAAAAAGTAAAAAAAGAAAAATGCCATTTTGCGTTTCGGGCTCCTGCTGCCAGATGATGAGCCCGAGTCAACGATAAACTCACGATCTTGTTTTTTACACGATCCTATGGTACGATATTCATATTTTATTCATGCGTGTATAGAAATACACGATGTTTGCGCATGTATATTTTTATACAATTTCGATTATAAATACTTTATTTTTGTCCCTGAACCACTCGATCAAATGTCACGGAAGTCGAAATTCTCCAAATTTTATTAAATGATCAATCGACGAATTCTCCTGCTGCTTGGAAAGTGAACATTCAGTTTGATTATTCGAATTAATACAAAGTTGTGTACATCGCTGTCACTCGCAATTATAATTAAACATGAAATTACTTTTTTTCGAAATTAATAACCAGAGATAATTTTTTTATAAATTCAGGCAACAACGTTTGTTTGGAGTCATTCGAACGGAGGATGTGGCAGGACGAACCGGAAGTTTGACCGCCAGGGGGATCCTGATTCTGTTGAGAATCGGCTTTTTTTTAAAGAAGAAAGAATTTTTTTCGTCCGAGGGGATTTTTTGGCCATGAACCTTTTCCACGCGCTTCGAGGTTGTTCGAGAAAAGCAGGAAAATCTGTGCGAAATGAGGAGAAAAAAGAAACAGGCAGAGAAGGTTGAATGTCTTATTCGAAGCCATTTATTTTGTTGTCATTACAAAAAAGATATCATCCATGAAAAATAATGAAAAAAAAAAAAACATAGATTACGTGATGTGTCGAGATGGTTGATGATAAACAATGTTTTGGTGATGAGAAAACAGTACGAAGTAGATTATTTGGTTGAAATTTATTGAACAGCTGAAAAGAAGCTCCATATTTAATTAACTCGCCCTTAGAAGGTCGCCATTTTCCGTCTTTTCCCTCGGTTGAATATATTTTTGGATCCATATTGCTTTTCCCCTGCGGAGGACAGAAATAGCATAAAGAGATGGTACGAAAGAATAAAAAGAAAAAGTGAGAGAAAGGAAAAAGAGTGTAGAAGCGTAGAAATATTTGGGGGTGGCCCACGCACGCGGTACTGACTTTTTTCCTCACCCTTCGCGGCGAAGGGTGCCCGAAGGCCGTGTACCTCGTAAATTTAAGCCTGGTTGGTGTACGCAAGAATCCTCCTCCCGTTAAGTACAAGAATTCGCTCAGTCTGCGTACTCACAATCTTTTTTTTTCCTTCCCCCTCCTTTCACCCTCCCTGAGCATCATCATTCTGAATTTTCCGTCGTAGTTCTTCTCCTTTCGTCTCTTCGCCCGTTCGGGGTCACTCGCCTCCGCTCATACCACGCACATTAACATCCAATATATATATATATATATATATCTGTTTATCTATTTTTTTCACCTTCCCACTTCTCGCACTCTGTCAGTTCAATTCCCTCGACACGGTTCTACGCAACGCAGAATTATATCGCGCAATAAGGAGGGGATGAAACGCACAAGCGTTTCATAGGGTCGTGACCTTGCCACGTGGAGTTTCGTTGGGCGTAGAATACGAAGGACACGCCTGGGCAACTCACCGGAGCTTTTCCATGAGTCAGAGAGAGAGAAAGAGAAAGAGAGAGAGAGAGAGAGAAAGAGAATTGCTATGGCGACAAAGAGAGGAGCAGAGGGAGGAAAATGCCTGTTTGATTCCAAATCCCTTGACGTCGTTGGCCCACGTCATTTTCCCAGAGCGACAGTCTTCTTGTTTCTTTTTTTCTTCTTTCTTTTCCCCTCAAGGACTAAAAGTAGTCCCTCTTCAATCCCGGAAGTGACCTCGACCATCGGCCAGGACAATGTGTAAGAGGGTTCACGTCCTGGAGCGATCTCATCCCTCATTCTTCCAACTTTTATCCCTCGTTCTTTCAACCAATCCGCCAACTTTTTTGCTACATATATTTACTGTGAGTGATTAGCTCCTCGTGCCTACATGGGCTCGTCGATTAAATCAAAATTACTCACGTCGCAACCCAGTCACCATCTTGTCGTTTTTTATCTCTCGTCGACCAAAGTTTTTTTTTTTTCAATGAGTTGGAACTCATTGGAAAAAGAATAAAACGATTTTACTGAATTTGCTGAATTTTAAGCAGGTGGAGATTTTTTTCTGAAACTTTTTGTGAATTTTCATTTTGTACATTCACATTTTTTCATTTTCTCGGACAATTTGCAATCCGAGGAATTGGAAAATAAACAGTTGCTCGATTGACTTTCAATTCCATGCACGTCTTCATTTGACTATTTTTTGTCTCAAAAGAGAACAATCGATTATCAAAATTCAGCATGCCACCAGTTTGTGAAAAAAATAAAATAATTTTTCGATCTGTTTCCGGGACGACTGTTCAAAAATATGGAAAAAAGTTCTTGTATTTTATTTCAACAACATTTATTTATTTTCAGACAACCGATAAACAAATGTATGAAAAAAAGAAATAGAAAGAATATGGACAAATTTTAATCTTATTTCATTTAAAAAAGCTGCTCAAAAGATTTTCATTTTCGAAAGATCACACCGTTATTCCACATTTTCATTCGCGTCCATGCGACCGACCTTTGACAAGATTTTTCACGGTGGATAGGATTTCGGATGACTTTGATTTTTTCATCTCCACAAAAAATGTATGTACAAAAAATCAATGAAATAAAGTAATTTATTGTTTATTTTATTAGTCTCTTTAACCGTTTTTTGTAGTTGAAAACATTGAAATACGTGCGTATTTTCGAGCTCGTCATCATCATGACTCGTCGTAAAATCATCACCGAAAATAATTGTTCTGTGCACCAGACTCGAAAGAAAAAATCGAGTATTTATCACTGCGAACAGAAGATATGATAAAAAATAACGACCTGACGAAAAATTCCGGCTCGAGATTATTTAGCATTATAAATATTTGTTGTTCTCTTAAAAACAAAAACTGGAATTATCTCGAAACGTTTCCTTGAGCGGGATGACCCGAGATTACAAGGACGTATGTATCTTTATGCGCGCGCTCTCACTTTGCCTTCTTCACATTTCTCTCTTTCTCTCTCTCTTTTCTTTGGATTTCGTTAATTATCGAGTCATCGTGAGTTGTTCGAACGATAGACAAAACAAAGGCATTGTGGGAGTCTTTATGGAATGAATTTTCTTTCGTTTGGGTTTGCAATATAATTGAGCAGCCAAAAAAAGTCGAATTAAGAAACAAATTAAACAATTTTTCTTCGCAGCAATGAAAAATAATAAAAATATTAAAAAAGCAGCAATTGCAGAGCTGCTTTGTTCAGGGCGTTTACCTCGGGAACGAAGTAGCAAAAGAAAAGAACAATAAAAATGAAAAAGAAAAAAGTATCAAGTGGAGTGCGCTGGTCAGTACTCTCAAATGACCTCACTGCTCGTTCCACACATCGCGCTTAGCAAACAACCATTTTCTCCAACTCGCGAGGGTTCATTCGTCCTTATTTCTACAGCAGACCACTTCAAAGCCATTGTCGAAGGGAAAAAAGCGCAGAACGAGAGGCGATACGACATGCGAATGCGATGCAAAAGCAGTGGATGGGTTTTGAAATAACAACAAAAAGAAATGAATAAAAAAAAATTAAAAAAAAAAAAAGGTATGAGAAAGAGAAGAAGCTCTCGATGCACAAGCAACAGAAGGAGTGTATAATTTCGTTCGAAGGCCACGGCTTGCTGGGATCGAAGAGATGATAGAGAGAAAAAGAGAGGCAAGAAGATAGAAACAATGGAGATGAAAACAGAAGTCAGCGGACATGTTAAAATTGTTTCGAGCGAAAGAGTGCGTGCATTGTAAAATCTTTGTCCGGTTGTTTTTTCTTTATAATATTTTTTCTCTTTCACGTTTTTTTCTCTAAAAACGTGTTTCCTCAGCTTTGTATTTGTTCGTCGTCGCCGCTCGTTCGCGCCACGACTATTATCGACTATTTTGTTGTACCAACGATCTGGTTGAAAATTCTTCATGAAACTGGGGAAATAGAGATGAACCGAATTTGGTGGAAGAACAGAAACTCTCGCTGTATCAGAATTTTGCCGTTGAATTTTATTTTTATAGAGATGAGCAATGACAAAAAAATAGAAATCTACAAAATTTGAACAAATTGACGAAAACTACTGTAACTTTTTTTCCATTCGAAGCTGGCACCCCAGCCACCGCTCATTCTCTTCATTTTCGAATTATCTTCAAATTCGTAATTAGTGTTTTTCATTTACAGCCTTTTTTTAATAACATAAGAAATTTTAAAGTAAAAAAAATAATGAAAAATTGAATTTTTCGCTTGGCCTTTCCTGAATAAATAATTTATCGGAGTGTAATACGGCCTACAACCTATTCTGATTCATGAGCTTAATTCCTGTGAAAGATTTATCAAAATTGGTTTAGTGGTTTACGCGTGAAAAGCGTCCAAACACAATTTTGCAGCAGAGTTCAAAATATATAGAGATCGAGAGGAAAAAGTGAAGAAAGAAAGAAAGAGAACGGGGTGTAGGGCAAAGTGTGTGGATATATTGAGGAATTGTTAGTTCGGGGTGAGCCTAACAGTCCAGTGGGTCTGCGACCTCGAGGGCGAGACCTTGAACGAACTCGAGAGAGCTCTTTAGCAGAGCGTCGACGGCATTATGCGTGTTGGGACGCCGCTCTGCGAGCGACTACGATCAAGGGGAAATAAAGAAAAATAGTGTGTGTATGTCGAAAAGAAAGAACTTGTGTGGGGCCGACGTCCCGAAGGTTGCTGCCGTTTTTTTTTTTTTTTTTTTTTTTTTTTTTTTTCTTTATTTACGTCTATCTTACTCTCTTTTTCTTTCTTCTTTTCTTTCTTTCCCTCTCGCTCTTTCTCTTTGCCCATCTCGATTCTCTATCCACTAGTCTGGGAATGCTCGACGATTTCAGGGGCAAAGCGCAGCAGTGATCTCGTTGTGCTCGACTCTGAACCAAGATTCATTTGCTTGTGTTAAATGAAGGAGGGATAACGTAGTAAATATTGAGGTCAACCGCGAGGAAGAAAGATAAAATCAGTTTTTCCATCCAAAAATCTTTCACGTCACTTTTTTATTTTGTTGAAGTTGACAGCTCAATTCAAACGTTTTTAAGGTCCTTTCATTTGTCAAAAGTTTCAACCCCTTCGAACCGACGGTTTTAACTGTTTTTTTGCACCGTGAAAAGTCCGAGGATGAAATTGATTAATCTTCCGAGTTATCTCTGGATACATTACGAGAAGATGATAAAATTAATAAATTTAGAATACAGAACTTGACACATTTGTTCGATGGAAGAAACAAGCAAAACGTCGAGACAAAAAGAACATTGGGGAGACGGTCCTTGGTCAGGACGATCCGCAACATCGTCACTAAATCACAAAATCACGTCGGGAGCGTCACCTTTGTTATGTTTCGATCATCCTTTTTTTTTACATTTCCTTGCTGGACAAGGTCGAACGACGACAAATTTCCATAATACGACACATCTTTTTTTCCTTTTTCAATATCGCCGACTCTGAAATTTGACCTTCCCCGCGATGTCCCTGAAATTAAAATTGTACTAGAGAGATTCCGGGTTTTTTTTTTGTTCTTTTAATATTTCTCTACCGAATTATTCAACGCATACAAGGATCGCGTGTGTCTTCTCGGATAGTTTGGAATCGATTGTGAAAACAAAATTTCGCAGGTTTCTGAAACTCTCCCCCTCTCTCTGTCTCCCTCTCTCTCTCTCTCTCTCTCTCTCTCTCTTTTTCTTTCTCTCTCTTTCTCTCTATCTTTGCGATCGGATTAACACTCTTCGAAGCGAAACATTTTTTTCTCAACGTTTTTTCCAAGACCCCCAATGCATTTTTTAAAAAACTGACACTCTCTTCAACGGCGTTAAATATTATTTCTCTCCTCTCTCCATCGTTTACATTTAAACTAATAAAAATAATTGCAAAACCCTGAAAACGAGAGAATAAAAAAAATAAGTCTCGAAAGTAAACCGGATGACGAGCAACAGGTGAAAATCCGTGAAATTTGTCTGATGAAAAAAAGGAAAAACAATAAATATACAATAAAAGCATTATTGTTTTAATCGTGTTGAATTTATAAAAATTTTCGAGTACTTTGTTATGGACTCACAAAACATTGTGTTTGAGTCTGATGTCGTGGCGAAAGCATCGCGAGTGACAATCATACGTAAATATTAATGGAGGCCATTTGTGAAAAGAGCATATCCGGATAACACTTTATATCTTTGTCGAGAAAAAGATTGATGTTGATATCGATGCTATTGATGCACCTGACGAATTATCTGTGACCAAGGTTTCCTGGTGGGCGAGATAAAATTCTTTGCTGTTTCTGTACGCAACGATAATATTTATTAAAATTTAATCGGATGACCGGTGTGTGACCCGATTGATATCTTTGCTGTTCGCGATTTCCTGAATTGATAATTTCGTCACGAGAAACGTAAATCATCCTGAGGCTGTTGCGCATCTTTGTTTTTTGTCAAAAGTGTTTGTTTTCTTTTCTGAATTTATACATTTTTAAATCTACATTTTTTCTTTTCAGTTTTTCGTTCTCAAAAACATCACATTTTCGAAGTAAAAAGAGTTGATGTAAAAGAACTTTTTCAGTCAACCGGACGTGAGAATGTCGATTTTTATAATTTTTAGAAATAGTAGAAATTGAAGCAAGAAATATTTATCCGACGATTGAACGTTTATTTTAGGAGCACTTCAAAATTTGGTAGAGATGAAAAATATTTTGGAGGTGGAATAAAAAATCTGTATGAATATAAATACGAGAATTGACGCTCCAAGTTTCCAATTATCGCGCGGACTTCCACGTGCGTATAAATTTTTCAGCCTCTTCATCTCTCACGCTCCCTCTTCCTCTCTCCTTCCATTTCACTCTGAGACACATACACTACTCGTAAGTTTCATGAATGAAAATTCTGAGCGCGCGAGAGTAAAAGAGAGAGGGAGAGAGAAACTCGGAGTAATAGCGGAAGGCCTCAACGTCTCTTGCGCTTTCGTGCGAGTCGTTTGCTCGCGACCGTTGCTCGTTTATCAAGTAGTTTCATTCCCCGCGGCTTACAAGCGAAACGTATATAGACACATGTGTGTGCACAAAAATGTTCGTATGTTTATTATGAAAGGGATTTTGTTCTCGCTGCTTGCACGAGTGCATTCTAATTGAGCATTTTCTACACTTTCGTTGTTCACTCCTTATTGTTTAGCAAATAATCAACGATTCGTGTCCTTGAAAATAACATTCATCATTTTTTTCTTCTGATGTATTTAACGATTGTTTCACATGCAAAATATTTTCGTAATCATTCAAGGGGTTTCGGTACAGGTTCAGCTTATTTTTAGGGAGAATCAGGGACGGAAATTCTATTGTTTTTAAGCAAAGCTTTGCACAACAAAATTTTGTATAAAAATTACATGATTACTGAATAATTGATCGTTTTCATTGACAAAAAAATGAATAATTAATAAACGATGTAGACGAATTATTTCATTTTCTAGTGGCATAATTGTAATGACATTTTCAGTGTTTTGACAGTTGTTGATAAACTTTTTTATTTGAATAAAATGGTTAAATTTCGTCACTTTTACCGAAACTCCTTAATCCTCGAAATCCTTATTCACTCGTTTAGTCACTCTGTTCGTCAAGTATCTCCTCCGGAATGAACAATTCCTTCAATTTATCAGTTTGAATGACATTCTTCAGTTTGCGTGAATCCAAACTGTTTTATTCGGTTGATTATTATCATTTTTTGTATCTTTTGTCAACATTAAATTACTTCGCGACTGATCTGAGAGCATAAAACAATGGAAGTTTGGAAAATACATGTACGACAAAAGAGTTAGTCTCAGACTCCCGAGAATGGTCAGCGAAGCATGTTTGTTTGGGCGTCTGCGATGTGGATAAGGGAACGCGATCCGATACAATCGGACAACGCTCGGTTGGAAATTCTCGGCTATCGGGTTACATGCGTCTCCAGTTAAAGGATCGAAAATGTCCGGGAATTTTCGATACGAATGGCTGAAAGCTCTTCGCAGATATGGTATAAATGTGTGTTTATATAAAAGCTTGGCTGTTGTCATGAATGGCATGAGACGAAGAGCAGACGAGAAAGCAATTTAATCGACCGGATGAATGTCCGTTCTGGGAACTGAGTGTAGCCACAAACGTTCGACAAGTAATTCAAGCTGAAGCAATAAAAATTCATGAAAATAATCATCGTTTCATTAAATTATAAATTTTAAATTCACATGAGTTAGCGCTTTGCTTAAAATTCTCGCTAAAGATAAGCCGAACCGTTACTTTGTATGACTTTTACCGAAACTCCTTAATTTGATAAATTGTTCAGTGGCTCGATGACGTTTAATCAATAATTATTGCAAATTATTCGATGAATATATTGAATTGGTATCGATTCTCGGCACGTGGCAAATCCCCTTGCATTCCATCTCAATTTTCTACCCTGCGTAATATTAGCAAGTGTTTTTTTTTCTTTCTTTTTATATTATTTTTGTACCGTAGTTCATTTGATAGATATAACGAGGATGGCCGCGAAGCTCGTGTTTGCGTAAACAGGTAGGAGAGCGCGTGTCTCGTAGTGGGCGTCGGTTGCCGAGCAACCTGCTCATAATTCTCGAGGTTCTCTCTCGCCGGGAGAGTTTACCAGACACCAGAGTTCCTGTGTCGACCCCGTTTTCACCACAACTTCGTACCGTTGCACCCTCACCCCCTCCCCCTCTCCCCCCCTTCCCTCTCGCTCCTCGCCCTGGTGAGTAAACTCTGATCTTTCCTCCGGGGCAGCTCGAGCAACTGAAGTTTATATTGCATTTTCGCGTTATCCTGTTTGTATGAAATGGCTCGTGGTATTCCAACGAATAAATGACAAATTTAAGCACCTTTTATACTCTCCTACCCCATGGATTTTCATTCAAGATGCAAATTAGAACTCCAATCTTTCTCGTTTCATTTTAATACGTGTATTCATTCAGAAATTTATTTTCATTTAGTTTTAGGATAAATTGAAAGGGATTGTTACTCCAACACCTCGGATACCAATTTAATTTTAAAATCACAAAGAACGTACTGTAGAAATGTGAATAAAATTGTTACATTTCGCCACTTGTACGGAAACTCCTTAAAATAATTCTGTACCCGTTATTTCCTGATTACAATCGATTACAAATTCTGTCATTAAATAGCTCGTAAATTGCTAATCAATAAAGATTACCGATACATATAATTAAAAAATACGTTTTTTAATCAAATTCAGGTATCCTTTGAATCGCGCTTTAAATGTATCACGAATTCCGCCATTAAATTTGTTATAATTGCAACTTCTGGCCATTTACGTTTGTTGCTCGAATAAAAATATATCCGCGTACACGAAATCCTATGATAATCATTACCTACGAACGGTGATTAATTGATAATGAACAGCTGTAACCGATAGCCATAATCGTTAAAATCTTCACGCTGGGAAATTTGAAACGTAATAAAATGATCTCGTTAACTTATTCGATGATAATCATCACACTTTTCATTCTATAAACGCGAATTAAAAAAGAAGAGTAGAATATGGCGCGGTAAAATATCTAAAGAAACTTTTTAAGCCGACGTTTTTCGTATTTATTTATTTATTTCTCATTTATTGCTCAAATTATTCGCAGTAGTCGATTTTTCTATTTTACGAATATTGCAATTTGCCCCAGTCATTTGTGTAAATGTGGGTAGATTTTTTTTTTTTTTTTTCAACGCAACAGAAAAAAAAGTATCAGCTCGTTGATACTTTGCTGGATCCGGAGACAGACAATTTCATTCGTTGCGATACTAATCTCTGAGAGACGCGGGAGACGACTTATTTATTTCTCGGGAGTAAAAGAGAGCAACAAAAACAGAGTTATTCTTGGACGTAAAGCTGATTTAATAGCTTACCACGCGGAAGGAATGCGAAAATTATTTTTTATTCGCAAGTGTATGATTGAACCTACGAAACTGTCAAAAAAGGTTTGAAAATATTTCAATATTCATCTGACGAGTAAACAACAACTGTTTTATTTTATTGAATAATGAAAAATAAATCTTTTTTAAAATGACCAGAATTCATTTTGAACAAATAATTCAATTCGCAAGTAAATGAACCTACGATACGGTCAAAAAGGATCGAAAATATTGGAATTTTTATCTCTTTTGGCTTTTTTTGGCTTTTTTTGGAAAAAAAAGCCAAAAAATCGAGCGTCAATATTAGAATTACGAGGCTCACAGTTTTTCTACTTATTAACCTTGACGTTTGTTTCGAATTGTTAGCTCGAGAATCTCATAAACGTATTTTCTTCCGTTCTGAGTTTAGCACGAGTCGTATAATATGGTAGAAAACGTCTTTCGAATGGTTTCGACCTCGTGCGAGAGGTTCTCAAGTTGAGTCGCGGTTTGCGAATGAGATTTTATAAGCATAATAGCAAAGTACTTGGAACGAAAGAGATAAGACGAGAAGATCGAGACCGTTATCGCCGAGCAAGAGAGCAGCAGCAGCACCCACGCTGTAAAAAAATGGCTTCTTCGCATTTTCGTAACGTCGTTGGGAAGCGCGATATACTTACGTTATGAAGTTTCAAGGCGTCGAAGATTCAACGTTTTAACGACTTGGGTAGTTTCGATATATTTTTACTTTTTATTTTACTCATTTGTTCGTTTCTTTTGTTTTTTTTTTTTTATTTAATTTTTTTGTCTTTTTTAAATAGAACGAGGAAAATGTGAAAGAGAGAGAGAGAGAGAGAGAAAGAGGACGAAGGTAACTTTGAAATAACGAGAAGTTTTTTGGTTTTATGTATAATTCACCAGACAATGTTTATTCAGACGACCTCACAACTCCCAAGCGTACAAAATGACGTGCTCACTGGGCGCGAATATGCGGGGCTGCATTCTGTATTTCATGCGTAGATTACTTTTTATCAATTTCATTTTTGTTTTTATTTTTTTTATTCCGTTTATTCATACTTTTACTCTTTGTCACGAGAAACAACAACTGGGTTGTTTATATTTCACGTTTTTCTTTGTTTTTATACCTTTTTCTTCGTATTTCTTAATTAATAGAGAAATATATATCGTACTTTATGTATCGTTTATTATTATAATCATTATGTGTAGTTTTATGCATAACAGTATTACGAATATCAACGCTAGGCTTTTTCTTAATTTTTTTATTTTTCTTTTCTTTGTTGTTGTTGTTGTTTGCTTTATTTACTTGTTTATTTGTTAATCTTTGCTGCGCGCGGACTCTGGATATTGCGGGATTTTTAAATTAATCTCTTTCATCACTCGTCGTCGTCGTCGTCGTCGGCGGCGGCGGCGTCATGGTCGTTGGGAAACATTTGATCGAATTCTCCAACATTTATCTTTCGATCGATAGCGTTTTTATAATTTACATTTAATAACAAATACTTTGTTGTCAGCGGAATACTTATTTTTTGTTTTCTTCCTCCTCGTATTGTTGTTTTGCCGAAATAATCGTCTTCTCGTGTTGTTTTTTTTTTTTTTCTTTTTTTTTTCAACGCCGTGTTTGCCCCGCGAATGAACGTACGACTCTGACGAGTGAACAAATACTTGTCGCGGGAATGACTCTGAGTTTAACAATAAATATGTGTGCATGCGTCGAAGCGAAAACAAGGAGGAACAAACCCAAACGAAAGAAGAAAAAAGAGAAGTAAATAACAAAAAAACTGAAAAAAAAAAACGATTTTTTTTTAACAGCGAAAGCTGCGTATGATCGTGGACGCGAGAGACTAAAAATTATCGGAACAAAACTCATCATCAATGTCGTTCCGAATGGTCGCTCCATTAATTCTGATTCGATATCCTTTTCGCCGTTTTTTCCTTTTCTTGAAAAAATAAGAATAAAGAATGAAGAACAAAAATTTCTTCACTTTCCAGGATGCTTTTCCATTCGATGATTTGTTTCAAAACTCTTTTTCTCTACGTCGCGTGTTTTCGTGTATAAAAATGTGTGTACGTGTGTATCCCTCGATCCTCGGAATCGATGAATTTTCGAAAAGAAACGAACGAGGACTTTGGAGGAAAAAACAAACAACTTATTCTCGTTCCGTTGCGAACGTTGCCCATGAAGATCTCGTCGAGAATGCTATTTACAAAAAAAAGAGCAAAAAAAAAAAAGCTAAATTGTACAATTCGTTCGATCTTTTGTACGTTCGTTGGCGACTTCCGGTTTCTCGAGCAAAAGATTTTCGCCCGAAACTCTAACGTTCCGTGAGCGAATCATTGAAATTATAATTGTCGATTATTTTTCATCATCTTCTTATCAGCACGACGATGCGCTCATGTGGAGAAATAATTACCTGTTGTTTTTGTTCTTTTTCTCATCATTTTCTTTTAAATTCGCCTCCTCGAAATTTCATTTCCTCCTTCGACCGTGTCTCTCTCGTTCCGAGAGAGGCAGAGAGCGACACACGTACGACACAACGAAAAAAAAAAAAAAAAAAAACAAAAAACAAAAAACTAATAATAATAAAATAAAAATGGTATTGATAAAGGTACGATGATAATTACAAACTGTTAGGCCGGGAGGGGCCGTTCAGTCTCATAACAAAACGTCGATTGTGTTCATTTGTATATCTTTAAAATTCATTTTATTCATTTTTCACCTCATCTCCCAACTCTCCTTTCATTTTTCTTGCTGATTTTTTTTTTTTTTTTTTTTTTTTTTCATTTTTTCCATTTTTTCAATTTCATTTCATTTTTCGCCGAAAAAAGATAGGAGAACGACAGAAAATAAAACAAAAATTCTTCGATTGCCCCAACTCGCTCCTTTCATTCATACATTTCCACAATATCGTTTTACACCCAACATACATTCTCTCTCTCTCACTCTCTCTCACTCTCTCTCGCATACGCACACACGAGATGATAACGTTTACGATTATTATACCTTAAAGATATTACAATAATATTAATTACCTTCGTAATATTTAATTAATAATAATAATAATAATAATAATAATAATAATAATAATAATAATAATAATAATA
>JACEOJ010000092.1:188589-219546 GCA_013761285.1 Campoletis sonorensis
TAATAATAATAATAATAATAATAATAATAATAATAATAATAATAATATAGTAGAGTAAATGATTGATGAATGAGGTGGAGACTGTACAGGATGCGCGATGTCCATGATTATCACATGTAATAGATTATTAATTATTATTATTATTTAATTTTTATTATTTATTTACTTTTTTTTTTTCTCCATATTTTTCATTTTTCATTTTTTCTCATTAATTTTTCTCTCGTTACATTTAAAATCGTTTCTTTTCGTACGGGTGCTTCTTCTTCTTCTTCTCTTCTTCTTCTTCTTCTTCGTCGTACGCTATCCTCTAACTTTACCTAGGACAACTGTAGGTATAGATATAGGTAGATAGGTAGATTTTTTATTCTCCTTCCTCTCTCTTTCTTCCTCTCATTTAGGTATTTATACTCGTCGTTTTTTTTTTTTTTTTTTTTTTTTTGTTCAATTCAACGCGATCGACTCGATTTGACAGATTGCGCGTTGAAAAAAAAACGCGGAGCTTTTGTTTTTGTATATTTTAATCTCGTACCTCTTTTTGCACACTTCGTAGAATACAAATTCTTTTTCCATCTGTTTTTTTTTTTTTTTTTTTTATTAGTCTTTTCGATCGTGAGATAATAATCGCACAGATCGTTCGACATGCGCATTCACATATTTTTCATTTCGATATATATATTTATATATATAGTTTTTTTACACCTTGTTTTTATCGCCACAGTGTTCTTTATCTTTTTATCTCTTTCTATCCATATTACGATTTCTTGTTCATTTTAAAAATGTCTCTCATTCGCGGCACAGTTATTATCAGTTATGAATTAATTTAAATAATAAATTATTTGGTTTGTCACGCGCTCAGAGCGTCCTGGCACTTTTTTTTGTTGTTGTTGTTTTTTTTTTTGTTTTTTCCTTTTCAATTTTTTTCATTTCGTTCCGTGTTTATTTTTTTTGAAATCTTCTCGTTTCATTAAAAATTACTTCTTCTTTTTACCTTCTTCCCCAGTCCCACGTGTTTTTCGGTTGCCAGCGAGAATCACAAATCGCGGGGGATGTGGAGGAGGAGGAGGAGGAGGAGGCCACGCGTTTATCCTCCCCGTTTGATCCTCGTCGGAATAGGAATATCTCTTGTCTCCGATCTCGAGCGAGATAATGTATCGCTCGAAACCAAAAAAAAGAATGAAAAATAAAAATAAAAATAAAAATAAAATCTAATATTTATAAAACGCCCGCGCAAGTGTCGAGTTTTTGCTGCTTCTTCTCTTCACCGCAGGCTGCGTGTGTGTCGCACCTCGATGACGATTTTAATATGACAATGACGACGACGATGATGATGTTTGATAATAATGACGATGAGTGGAGGAAACAAAAAAAAAACGAAAAAAAAAAACAATATAAACATCCACAGACACACATACATCGACGACATAAGGAGTGAGCACTCGTTAAACGCGCGCGTAGGTGGGTTGTTCGTCGTGAATTCACTTTTTCACAAGAAAAAAAAAATATAGTCGCCAAAAATAAGCGTGGCGAGTACAATTAGTCCGTAGTATGTGTGTTTTTTTTTTTTTTTTTTTTTTTTTTAAAAGTCCGATCTCATTAAAAAATGTCTTTCGTGTTAATATCACCATTGAGATGGGACTTTGTTGGGTTTCTCTCTTGGACGATCCGCATCAGCAATTGGGCTTGATAAGAAGGGGGAAACAAATGACGAGGCAATGATGACGAAGAGGAGGCCCGAATAAGAGGATGATGATGAAAAAGAAAGCACACTACGCTTCGAGGGTGAGAGCCTTGCACGTTCCAACGATTGGCCTGGGCGAGGGGGATGGCGATTTTTTCGAAAGATTAAGGGGTTGTTGACTGTCGGCGATGTCGACTTGGAGTTCCATCATGTTGCTGGGGCATCCAGAGAGGACGATGGTCGCGGCGGCGGCGGCGGCGGCGGCGGCGGCGGTGCTGGACGTTGGCCTCGGACTACTCGAGTTGCCGCTCGTACTACTGGTCGCAACTGCGGTCAAGTATCTCGGTGATGATGAGGCTGGCGAATGATTGTTCCCAACCACGAGGTAATTCGAGGAAGACTGCTGTTGCTGATGTTGTTGTTGTTGTTGTTGTTGTTGTTGTTGTTGTTGCTGTTGTTGTTGCATCTGTTGGCGGGCACCGGTGGTAGTGGTAATGACGGAGGTAGCAGCCGGCCATCTCGAGACGCCGTATCCGGAAGTGGCGCATTGCAAGAGACCCTGAGAAGATGGAGCGGATGATGGTGATCGTAAGGTGATGGTAGTTGTGGATGCGCATTGTTCAGCGGGCGAGGGTGAGGTAGTTGGTGACCTTGGACTGGCTTCACCGCGCATTATATAATTGTGAATAATGTCGGTGCGTTTGAGCTGTTCGGCGGTCATTCTTGGTCCTTCCATGAGGCTTTTCGCGAGGGTAGAGTGGGTGCTGCTGAGTAAACTTGCTGTTTGTGGACAATGGGACGATTGCGATAGTCCCGATGGACTTCTCGAGGGCGGAGAGGTCAGATGAAGGTGCAACTGTGACTGGGTGTGTTGTTGTTGTTGTTGTTGTTGTTGGGTTTGTTGCATTTGTTGTTGTTGTTGTTGCTGCTGGTGTTGCAAGTGTTGCTGATGATGATGATGATGATGAAGATGAGTTTGGGTTTGGGTCTGGGGTTGGGGTTGTTGTTGTTGTTGTTGTTGTTGCTGTTGTTGCTGCTGCTGATGATGCTGATGAACGATTACGACGGGCTCCGCCTCGGCGCTGTCCTTTTGTCTCAACGCCCGAAACTTTTTGTGCGGCTTGTAAGCCTCGTCCATAAGAGAATTGGTGTCGTAAAGCGGTGGAGCTTGCAAGACCCTCTTAAGAACAGGCATATCTTCGACCTCCTTGTCCTCGGAGCGTGGACTCGAGCACACCGAAGTTGGAGCACTGCTGGCGCTGCTGCTCGCTGGTTTGTCAGGCTTTTCCGTGCCCGATTCGATTCCACTGTCGCTCGGTGAATCGAGCTTACGGAAACGCGGACATTGAGGTGGTTGAGGAGTTTTTGCCATTGTAGCTCGGTGCAAAAGTTCGTCGTCGCCGGAGCTCGTGCTGCCGGAATTAGCCCGACGTCTGTGCGGACACAGGCCACCTGCGAGGGTAGCGGCCAAAAGAGGCGCGCTGGAAGCGTGATGACCACCGGGTGCCACTACCACGTGATGGTAATCCGTCAACGAAGCAACCTCCCCGCTGCAATTGCTCTCCGTACTTGATACACTCCCGAGAGGACTTTTCACAGCTTCGTCGAGGGCCACGTCCGAGGCTGAGCACCACGAAGCCGCTGGTTCTTCCTCCATAGGCCAATGCTGCTGCTGCTGCTGCTGCTGCTGCTGATGCTGTGCCGCGTGCTGCTGGGCCTGTTGTTGCTGCTGTTGCTGCTGAGCCTGCAACTGTTGCTGCTGCTCCGTCATCTTGAAAGCGAGTAACTTTTCCGAATGCAAAGTATTCAGTGTCCTTAGATCGGGGATTTTTTTGAGCAATTCCCTCAGTATGTCCGGATGCTGCGGATGATTTTGTGCGAGTACCGTTTGCAGGGCGTTTCTCAATTTGTTGTGCATACGCTCGACGAGATCCGTGTTTCGTAAACCCGGACGATCCGCAGCGATAACAACCACCGAACAAAACAAACCGAGCTCCGCGTCCGACAATCTCAACGAGTTAACTCTCTCGGCAAAGTCGAACATCGAGTCCATGAGGAAACGCGCGTTACTGCTGTTGTGTATCGATTCTCTTTTGAGCACCTGGCCGTTTAGGCAAATCATACTGTTTGTCTGAGCATCGAACATACACGCCAATCGTACCAGCAGTACCTCGAATACACCCGCTTTCAACAACGTCACCTGATCGTCCTGCGCCAAAAGACTGAAGCCAGGTATGCGCTTTGCAAACTCCACCACACCGCGTATCGCCGGTGAAAATCTTTTTGAAAAATCTTGTAGCAACTCTTGTTGACCGGTCAATGGCTGAGGATTTGGATTCAACGGACAGGCCTGCAACATTTCGAAAAGAAAAACAAATATAACGCGAGGTTAGAGACCATTTCTTCACCGGATTATTCAACCAACACACAAACATTAAGGACGTTGTATTCTACATTTTTTTGCGATAGTCATATTTATTTATAAAAATCACAATTTTCAATTGTTTCTCATAAGAACGCGTGTTAAATCTTCCAATTTTCAAGTTTATATATTTCGATTTCTAAATGCTGAAGCCTCTTAAAACTTTGCATACGCTTTTGTCTAACGTCGAAGAAGCTTTATTCAGTTTTTCAATAAAATCGGTCGTAAAATATTTTCGAATTTTTGGTTCATAAAAAATACAGACTACCTCGGAAAATCTTGAATTTAGAGTTTGTAGTTCTCTAGTCAATTGGTAAAAACGTTTTTATCAATGAATTTAGGCTCGCGAACGATTTTGTTGGTAAGAAGAACATTGAAAAGAAGAATAATGTTTCGACCGTCGGAAGACAACGTCCTTAATGAGATATCGCGATGATTCGAGCGAGTGAAAATCATGAAAATATCGATTCGCCGAAGAAGCTACTGTCAAAGAAGGTCGCGCTTAAAGATCTTATGCATCGACGACGTTGGCGCGTTATATATCGTATAATAAAAATTGCACATGTGTTTAGCGCGCGTATTCAACAATCTACATGCACCAGACGTCCTCGAACCGTACACAAACACACACACACACACACACACGAGAGTTTTAAACAACGTGCGTGTATTTTGCTGTTCCGCGTCGTTCCGAGTGCGCTCGCGACCACTTCCTTCTCGTTTCTTCGTATAAACGCACACGTACAAATATAAATATATATATAAACGTTATAAAGATCGATGTATATATATTTTTTAATGCATTTACGCATAGCGGCTTCGAGGACGTCTGGTTAACGCGCTTCGTTTCCGCATACGTTTAACAACATATTGACGCTTTGTATAAGAGCCGCGGCGGGACACGAGGAGAGTTACACTTTGGCGCGTTGTGTACTTCGGAACGGCAGCGGCGTTCCGGCCTTGGCGCCACTTTCGGCTGATTCGCGTTCGCGCGCTCGCGGCCACGTGCGGAAAATCAAAACTTTTCTCGCGCGATATTATGCAACGGGTAAACAAACGTTCAAACGTTCCCTCGAACCATCACACTTTTTCTTAGTTTTTTTAATGAAATAAAGAAAATAAAGAAAATGGTACTAACCAGGGTCGGTGGACAGGCGGTGTAATTAGGTGTTTCGCGGGCTCTCGCGAGCACCGGAGCGACCTTGTCCCTCGTAAAGTCGCACGTATCGAGGTGAGCTCGTACAACGGTTGCGAGGAGACGTTGCTCGTCCTCCAATTCTGCCGCTACGGCCTTCTCCTGCGAACGACTGTGAGAACTTTGCTGCATAGCAGCCAGGATTCTCGCCTTTTCGCGCTTTGGCACACGGCCGAATCGTACAGCTGTAAGCAGAAGAAAAAAAAACACGCCATTTTTGAGTTAAATAGTTCGGAATATGATAAAAATTGATAAATAAGTCAATATTTCGATAAAATTCAATCGAATTGAACAAAAAAAATCGATGAAAAAACAAAAAACAAATGACTGCCGACTCGAGGCTCGAGACTCGTGTGTCAATCAATGAAATGAATCATGCTGTGAAAACTCGCGGCGGGAAATACGTTCGAGTGTGTCTCTCGAGGCGACCTTGCCGGGCCATTACGAATAAGCACACGCGCGCCAACACATGTGTGTGTAAAAAAGCAAACACACGAATACGTACGACTGGATGGTCGTTCGCGCGAGGAACATATCGTTGGTGCGTTGGTGACCATCGGTTATCGCGTGACGACATTCAACGACAACAGCCGCGGGAGATACGAGTTTCAAGTTAATTTATAAGAACGGTGGGAAGAGGAGAAGAGGGGGGGGGGGGGGGGGTGGGCGGCGAGAAGTTTGCACATTACATAGCGAACGAGGTTTCCGTGACCGAGGCAAGGTCGACCACCCACCAGTACAAAGAGCGATCAGCGACAATGGCTTTTCGACGTGACAAAATTTTGAGGAAGAAAAAAAAATTGTGACGAATTTTATTTATCGAAAAAATGACTTTTCCATCGATTTTTCGACCGATTTTCTCGCCTCCTCGACAACGAGCCTTTCGACCGGGGATTCGGTGGGAGAAAGCTCGTTAAAGGAGCTCCTTTTGACTTTCTCGAGTTGCGCGAGACAAGACGAAAGTGCCGCGAATAGAAAGTGTTCGCTTTTGCTTTTTTTCTAGTCATTTATCCCCCCTCAAAATATTCCATTGGATTCTAAAATCCTTTTTTATCCGTCCACGTGGATTTTCTGCTTTTTTTTTCCCTCCCCCCGGAAGTTTAGCTCACAACTTTAAAGTGACACCTACGTGCATTGTGATAGTGAACGTCCCCGTTGAGGATCCCTTTCAGGATCGGTAGCTCCTCTCCCATTACGATTAATTCTTTATAATCCTCGAAATAACGATTATTATCGTTATAACCGTTTTTCAAAAATATCCCAAATTTTCGTGGCATATAATACCCGGAGCACTCCACTTTGACGATATTTAATTGTCGTGCGTTCACGTTTATTCACGTAGAACGCAGAGTAGTAGAAATTTTTTTTTTTTTTTTTTTTTTTTTTCAATCAATTTGAATAAATTGATGGGTATTATTTCGTATTACGTGAAAATTCCATTTGTGCACGTTAACGAGACCACACCAAACAACAATTTATCAAACGACAATTGTAACACCACTTTTTTTTATATATTTCGGTCTTTTGTTTAGTTTTGTGGTTTTTTTTTCGTTTTTTTCACCAATTTGATCGAAGAATTAATAGTTTCAATGATTTATATATATTTTTCGAATAAATATGGCTGAGCATCGATTAATATATGAGAAAATAATATTCACACATACACGTTGTCACTCCGAAGGTGTTAAACGCGCGCGGGGGCTATGGCACAATAAACTTGAAACAAAACTCTCGGCGTAACACACGTTTTGGATGACGATAATAATAATATTATCAATGAAATAATTAATGATAATAATTTAAGAAGCGGGACTTTGAAAATTCACAATGGCGTCTAAAAACTGGAGATTTGGTATTTGGTCGCTTGTATAATTATTCGTTCCGTTATACTTAAGTAAACGAGAGCGCGGGGGTTCAAGAACCGTTGCGAGAGCGACGTGATAACGCGTGCAAGCGCGAGACAGCATCACCGCCGACTGAGTGACGTTCGCCGAGTTGCGTTCAACAGCCCCCCTACCCCCACTTATTCAGCGCCATCAACGGGCGCCCCCTCCCCTCCTCCCGCCACACTCGTTGGCGAGTCGCGGGGAGATTGTGGCCTTTGCCGAGCCTTTGGCCTTGAACTTGGTTTCAGCGACAGCCGCGCGAGGCGTACACCGACGACCTATATTACTATATAGTCACTTAATCCTACACATTTCTCTCTCTCTCTCTCTCTCTGTATTCATGTAGAAATATATCGTCAAATAAATATATCAGCCAATGTATTAAACGCGAGGATATCCATTTACTCGTGTATATAAACGTAAATATGTGTGTACGTGTGTATATAAAAATATAAATATATACACGAGTATAGAAATAATATTGAAGGAGCGAAGCAACGAACGGGAGCCTCGCGACCTACCACCTCGTATCATTGGTGCGCAGATGCCGACTCGAATGCCTGCTCAGAGGTAACCTACCCCCAGCGACCTTGAACGATTCCCAGTATTTCCACGTACACACATCACCCCGCCGCTGCCACCGCCGCCGCCTCGTCAAAATAAGTACATTTTTTTTTTCCTCTTCTTCGTTCTTTATTCTTCGCGAACGGACATTGTACGGACGAGAGTGGGGAGGATTTTTCTCTCGCCTCCTTCTCCCGTGCCGTTGCTCCCTTTTATCGCATTAGGGGTGATAACGCTATTGATTTATTTATTTTTATTTTTTCCATCGCATAGCGAAGGTCATTCGTTGGCGAATATCTTCTGTGCCATCGGTTCAGAGATCGGGGTTTTGACGATTATTTTTTAAGCGAATAAATTCTATGGTTATTCTTGGCTGTGTTTTTTCGGTAGGATTCTTAGGATTTGTGAGAAAAATTGTCAGAGTGGTAAATGAACGAGTAGAGGATTTATATTTTCACATTTTTGCTGCATTTTTAACGTAAACCTTTCTTTCGAAACATAATGTGATCCGATATAAATATTTAGTCTCAATATCTCGTAAAAGAGAGAGAAAAACAACGAAACGAAGCGACACGGTCCAAGTATTATTCCAAGAGACCCTGCTCCTTCGACGGTTGCCCGTCGAGTGAGCGTCTCGCGATCAAGTGAATCTTGTCGCACGGACAAAGTGGGGATTCTGCGCGAGAGTAGAATAGCCGCGTGGTGGGGGAAACGAGGCAGAGAGAGAGAGTGAGAGAAACTGGAGGCTCGAGAGTGGGGGAAATTTAGAAAGAGAGTGGGGGTCGAGCGAAGCAGGCAGTTGCGCTGCGATTGCCGCGGAGGTTCGCGAGGTCTCCACGAGATGGATAGCGCCACGCGACGGCGCTCTCCTCTGCTCGAGAGACTGGTGGGGCGCTCGGAATAAGCAAAGTCGATCTAGCAGCTCTCTCTCTCTCTCTCGGTCTCGCTATATGTATATCCCGACTATACGCTCCGAAGAAATCGAGCAGAAAGGATGCGAGAAAGAGACAGAAATGTTTGAAACAGAGCGAACGCGACTGTAGGTGGAAAGAGACTATAGTTTTGCTGTTACTTCTGTATACGAGCGGCGAGGCATTCTCTGTGTGTCTGTATAGCGGCGATATATAGCGGTACTCTTTCTACACTGCGGGAAAACAGCAGCGGGCTGTTCGGCCGCGCGATCAACGTCCCCGACTATTGACCCCGCGCGCGCGCTTTTACCAACACTACGCACGACACGCGATACACTTTAACGTCTCACGAAAACAACAACAACAACAACAACAAAACTCTGATCTTCTTTACTTTACTGTACACTGAGACGAAAAGTTTATTAATTTGAGATTGAATTAATAAATAGCAGAAATAGAAAAAATGTCAAATTCGTAAGAATTTTTTTGTTTTTGTTTTCTTTTGTTTTCTTATGAATCCTCACACAGTGTTGTTTTGCTTCGAGTAGCCGAATGTTTGGATATCGAAGGGTGTTGAATGAAAATGGAACGCGGGGGCGACTGAGGTCAACGACCCCGAACGAAACTCGCGTTGCAAGACTACGAGGGAGAATCTCGACGGGAGCAGGACTATTTGTTTTCTTTTCTTCTTTTGTTTCTCTCTCTCGATCGCGCGCGCGCGCGCGCGCGTAATAAAGACACACACGAGGTGCTCGCTCTCGTTCTGGCAATTTCTAATTTCTCACGGGTGCGATGTATCGCGAGTATAACAGCAGATATACCCACAGGAATTATATATGGCGGTTACTTTCACGCGAGTCGAATCGTCCACTTTCGCCGCGCTCTCGAGCGTTATTGCGACATTTTACTTTATACTAAAGTATCCTCATGTATATTCGTGTGTGTGTTTGTAACTACAAGACTGAGACGGTTGATGGAGAGAACGAAATTGCGTAAATGGTCAATGCCCCGGCAACCCAAATTTCTAAAACTTGACGAATCGAAAGCGTCGCGTGTCCCGTTTACGAAATCGGGTCGAACATTTCTCGTTTTTTCTTTGTCTCGTACGTTATTTTTTTTTTTTACTTCTTTTTCTTCTTCTTATCTTCCACAATTTTTTTCATTTCGAACTGATTCTCGTTACCGATAAATTTGTCAATGAAAAATAAAGAAAGATCGATGTTTTTTTTTCATTTACTTATTTTTTTCTATGTCTTATTTATTAAATGAATTAGTAAAAGGAAAAAAAAAGGTTTTGAAACTCACCATCACGACTCATGCCGACGGCGATGCACTTCTTGAGCCTACAGTATTGGCAACGATTTCTGTTGATCCGAAGAATGCTGCACTGTTGATTTTTGGTGCAAGGACGATACTGTATCTTCTGTTGTATGCTCCGACGAAAGAAGCCCTGTGAATCACCAGCGAATCCCTCGTCAGTTTGTGTGTCGCTATCGGACGAAGACCCGGAGGAACAAGCGTTCCCCGTACTCGGGCTTGCAATATCGCACTCGCACAGGCACCCCATTAATTATTTTATAAACGAAAGAAAAAAAAAAAACAAACAAACAAAAAAAAAACACACACACGTTTCGTCAGTCCTTGTTGGACCGATCTAACGAATACGAGAACGGTTACCGATCGTCGTAGTTTTCATTGAAAATAAATAAAACAGTATCGCTCGCTCGCTCGTATTTCGCACCGCACGAAAGTATCCCCAATCGACGAAATAAACAAAGCTGAGAAATCCAATCGAACGTTTCGCACTGGTTCGAAGAAGTAAATATATTTATCGTTATTCACGAAATCGCACACGTCGTCGCACACAATTGGTCGGAAGAATAACTCACTAAAATAATTCTCGAAGTTTCTACAACGCTTCGGGGAAATATTTAGCTCGGTATTGTACCAAGAATCGATCGAATCTTAGTGTATTCGAAAACGTCAATATTTAGCCATATTCGTGGACGTGTGTCGTGCACACTCGGGAATTCGTTCCCTCAGAAACTAAAACACACAGTATCCGTTTTTTTTCGGGCACGATTTGACGTGGAAAACTCGCGATGAATTATAATCGCGGCGTGTTTGTTTGTTTCACGCTGTATTTAGTCAAATAAATCGTTTCGATCGATTTTCGTTTCGTTTCTCTCCGTAAAGACAAACGTATAAACAGACACAGAGAGAAAGGCGAAGAAGAGAAAAGAACGACCGTTTGTATCGAAGCTTGGCTCGAGACTGGCTCACTCTAGCCCACCAGTGCGCGAGGATAGGAGAGAGAGGAGGCCTGCTGCCTCGACGGGGCACATTGCTTGGCTGAGGCACTCGCGATCGTCGATCAGGGTGGGGGCCCTCTGACCCAATTCCCGGACATTCACCCGCAGTTCACCGCGTGAAAGTGAGAGTCTCTGCGCCGCGCGCGCCACGGACCGATGGGGTATTCTCCGTTCTCTTTCTCTCTCTCGAGTAGAACGACCGCAGTTTGCCTCCACCCGATTCTTTCCCTCTCTCTCTCTCTCTCTCTCTCTCTCTCTCTCTCTGATTTTTACACTGCTATTCACCTCTATATGCATAGACCTATATACTTTTACATGAATTTATATTTATATATATATATATATATATATACGAAGTTCGGGATCGCGAGGCGCGCGCGTAAAAGCCCCCGACGTGTAGCACCATAAGCGCTCTCGGTGCGGCGCTCTACTAACGGGTTCTTTCCCTGCCTCCTCCTCCTCCTCCTCCTCCTCCTCCTCTCGCTCCTCTATGCTCTTTCCGTACGTGAATATCTCCTCCACCTTCCCTCGCTATATGTTCTGTTTTTTTTTTTTTTTTTTTTTTTTTTTTTTTTTTTTTTTTTTTTTTTTCATTTCTTTTTTCTTATTGTACTACTCTCTGTCGCCACTATCCTTAATCTTACGACTTTTGTTCTCCGCCCTTTAATCTCGATACTTAATAGAAACAAAGTGCAACCGTTTCGATCCGATTGAATGGTTGATCGAAAAAATTTAGTTCTCCTGAGTCTGAAAACTCGACAAACTTATTTATTTATTAAACTGTCGAATTGATTGAATATTTTAGAAAAATTTAAGTCCATTTATCGAAAAATCTTCGACCGTTGCGAATACGGGAATAAAAAATGACTTTTTTGAGGCCGGAGTAGGTTTTTTTTTCTCGTGTCCCAAGACCGTAATAGTACAGTTGGATCGTAATGGCATGGTCTCGGGAATAGAGTCCAGAAGAGCCGCAGGGTGAATGCAATATGTGCAAGAGAACGAGAGAGAGAGAGAGAGAGAGAAAAAGAGAGAGAGAGAGAGAGGGAGAAAGAGTACCCTGGGAAGGGAAGTCCCTGGCTGGCTATCGGTCAACGACCTCGGCACAGAGTAGTATAGAAACGCGCCAGGGAGCCGACAGAGAGAGAGAAAGAGAGAGAGATGCAAAGAACCAGAGAACGAGAGAAATGGAAGGGTTACGTAACTATATACCTACGTACGCGCGTACACGAACCGCACGACGAGTAGAAACGGATTTCGGGCTATCCTATCACTATCCCCCTCCCCCCTCCCCCTTTCCTTTCCCTCTTTCATCCCGCAGCTCCTCCTGCCCCTTTGCTGTGCAACCCTCTTTGGCGCAAGCGCACGCTTTTCTCTCCTGCTCGTATCCGGTCTCGTACAACGCACCATCTCCGTACATTTGTACACTAGTCTCGTCTATACATAATATATATCCACATATATATATATATATAGAGAGAGAATGTAGACATAAAGTAGAATGTGCAACGACGAACCCGATGGCGATGACAACGAGGAAGAACCGCGCGCGGATGTACGTATAACCGAGTCATGTGTGTAAAGCTCGCGCGGAGTGACTCGTCGCCCGATGACGTCACGCAGCGCGACCTCGCCTACCTCAACTTGGTGCAGCAGAGCAACGGACTACTCTCTCTCTCTCTCTCTCTCTCTCTTTACTCGCGATCTATAGAGAGAAGACCGGAGAGAAGTGCAACGGGGCGAACGAACGAGCGAGAGCGAAGTACCGTTGCATTGCACTGCACCGGGCCTCGCTCTCATGCCTCCTAATCTATATATACATAGATATATACCTATGTATACATTTGTATGGCAAAGAGAGAGAGAGAGAGAGAGAGAGAGAGAGGGAAAGATAGTTTTAGTAGACCGCTCCCGATTGACTCTGCAGTTACATTTTACTGTAAGCCCGTACAGTACAAAGAGTACTTGTGGAAGTAGCTCGAATCCTCTCAAATGCCAACGACGGTACGATCATGAGAATGTAGAAATATTTGAATTTTATTGATTTTTTTAATATTTTTTATTGAAAATCTTTGATAGGGTAATAGAATTATTGATAATTTAGGAGGGAATGTAATTATTGGTCGAAAGTTATTTTTGTATCGCGGAATTTAAGATGATTCGAATAAAATAGGATATTTGTACGATCGGAATTGGGTCACGAGTTGAAGGACCTTCGAAAATCGGTCAAAGCATTGTTCCCGCGTACAGAGATCTTCTCTCGATACGAAAATTGTGATCAACCCGAGAATCGGCACAACTCGTCATACTTTTTGCCCTAAATCGATCCCCTTTCGAAATAAACGCCCTTTCGGATAAGACGCGAGACGTACGTCGCTAGACTGTTTATATATATTTATATATATATTTATATTTGTGGCTGTGGATGTATCCGGCGAACGAGGCTGTATAGATGCGCCCGGACGAGGGCAGCAACCCCGGGCGAACCCCTCGCGGTGGTCGCGTGAACCGAGGAGGGGTTGAATATAACGCGCGGCAGCAGTGCATCGATCTCTCGCGAAGCGTGCATTCCCCAAGCGGGTCAGGGGGCGACCACCTTCTTTCGTTCCTCAAGTCCCGAGAACCTTCCATCTTCTTTTCTATCTCTCTCTCTTTCTCTCTCTCAATGAAAAAAAAACACATGTTCGAATTTCAACGAAATTTAGTGGAGCGTTCACCCCAACGCGTAAAAAAACCTCCCCCCGTCGAGAGAAACTGTCACAGAAAAGAACAAAAATATGACCTAGATCTCCGTGATTCCGATGAAAAATTCCATTGGCCTTAATCCCACGTCACATTTTCCGGTCACGAAAAAAAAAAAAAAACGATTTTTCTTACTAACATATATTTCGGTTTGTTTGAGTCCGTGGATTTTCGAGTAACGCGTTACATTGTTGTCAGTAAACGAAGAGGGAACCCCGTTGAGCCGAGTATCCCGTCGCGAAATAATTGAGGTGGATGAACGCGCGGAGAAGTTGTCGAGTTTAGATATGAGAGAGAAAAGTGGAGAGAGAGGTCGCGACGCGAGAATGGCGTTTGCTTTTATTTTCTATCGAAGCCTATATTCGGTCTCGAGAATAAATATATATCGATATTTGAGATTCTCGATCGTTCTCCATATAAATTTGACGTACGGGAAAAGATCTCGCGAGCATATAAATTCATATATCCATGTGTGTCTGTAAGCTTCTGGTCCGGAGAGGGATTGTGTGGCTCATCGCGTTGATATGTCTCTCTTCTCGGTCATGACGGCACGAGATTTTGCGTTCACGAGAGTATGGGATTCTACGATGTTATATACATGCACGATAAATGCATTATATACATATATACATAGAAATATATCATCGTACAAATACCTCTGTTTGTACATTAAAATATATATGTATATGTATATATGAAATATATATAAATATATAGTTAGGAAGACGGTGTGACGGCCGCAAGAGGGCAACGACCGGAGCGAGCCGCGTGCGACCGACGTCGCTGTTAGTTCCAAGAGTGTAGAGGGGCAGGGAGGGGGGAGGAAAAGAGGGTGAGTGGGTGGGGAGTGGAAGGAGAAGGCGTACGAAGAGTATCGCGAAGTTTGGAGGGTGGGGGAAGGCGCGTGGCACCGGAGAAGGAGGAGAGTGAGGGTGGCGGTGGGCGCCAGAGAAGAGAGGGAGGAAAGTGGGGGAAGAGGGAGAGAGAGAGGAGGCAAACGAAACGGAGTAACGGTGACGTACGTAAGGCAGTCGCGCATGCGCTGAAAATCGCGTACACGAAACGAAGACGACAGCGACGGAGGAGACGACGACGACGTCGACGACGGCCATCGGCGCGCTCGGGGGCATTAACCGCGGGTATTTTATCCCTCCCCCCCGGCTCCTCGGGTCTTTGAGAATTCGCGAATATCGTTTTGCAAGCATCGTCTTCGTACAGTCATGGGAATTTGTGGATTTTTTGTATTATTATTGTCTACTTTTTATTTCAATTACGCGAGATTACGTCGAAGGAGACTTCAATAATAAATGGTAATCCATTGATAATTTTTATCTCGATGATCAGTCCTCGCCGCGTCCACGGGTGAAAAATGTAAACGCGCGTATTTGTCTCGAGCTTTATCGCTAACTTTGTTACGCCTCGTCAACTATCGTATGCCCCCGTGTCGTTTACGCACGGTGCACTATGTAAATTTTTTACTCCCCCGTGTTCGCGAGCGCGAGCGCGCCTTCGAAGATAGATATGCAGCTCGCGAAATAAGTATGTAACACGTTGGGGAGCTTGAAACGCGTTTATATACTTACATAGATACGTGGAATAATACCTACACCTACCGCAATAATAAGCGGCTGACCCCATTCTAAAGTAGATGCAGCGCGACGCGAGAGGTCACTGACCTCCCTCGAGAGTCGCCAGTGACTGAGTGCGAGTAAGTGAATGTGTGTGAGTGTGTGTGCAAGAGAGAGAGAGAGAGAGAGAGAGAACGCACGAAAATATCCGCGAGAGAAAGAGAGAGAGAGCGGAGGAGAGCGCAATCAAATGAAAATGAGATCACGACTCTCTCGTTACGACATCAAAAGTGATGGTAGTAGTCGGTGAAAACAGGGTGAGCGAGGAGGAGGGAGAGCAAGGCAAAGAAGGAAGAAGGTGGTGAGCGGAGAGAATATCGGGAGGGTTTTCAAACATGGCGGAAAGAAGGACGAAGGGTGGATAGAAAAAGAGAGAGAGGGGGCTCGCGGGCGGCAAGTGACGTAATTGGCTCTGGCGAAGAGGTCAACGACCCAGAGGGGTTATAATGCACCCTTCTTTGTCACACGAACCCCCTGGAAAAAGCTCCTGCTTCCTCTCACTCTCGCACTTTCTCTCTTGCCTTTGCAACCCTCGTTCCACTATTTACACACCCTCCCTTCGTGTATTAACGAAATTGAGCTCGATTTCGTCCTTACGATAATAAAAATTCAATATTTCCAACTGCTCTGCGCTGCCGTTGTCTTAATTGGCGATAAAAACAATTTTGATCGATTTATTAATTCGTTCATGACACGAATAAATCAATTTTTTAAAGTTAATTAACCATTATGACTAATTATAGATTTTGGACTCACGAATTAGTGGGTTTTGGGAAATAAAATGTTTTCGAAACGTTTTATATACTTCACACAAACGTATTGATTATATTTATCCGATTACATACTCATTGGAAATGTCTATATTTCGATACATTTATGAAAATAAAGGTAATAACGTAGAGTGAGCGTGCAAAATAGTAAATATACTACGAACGAATAAGGTGGAGTATTAGAGATGTTGGTTGTAATGGTGGATATAATGATCACCATATAGTATAGTGCAACAGTAGTGCGACCGAGCGACCTAGTCTTTAATGATACCCAACACTCTCTTCCGCGTTCTATTCCCTTTCCACCTCCATGATCTTCGGAGCCCCCCTCCCTCGGCCCTCACCTTCCCGCGGACTCCTCGCGATCCTTTTCCTAAACTCATCCCTGTGCTTTTAGCAAATGACACAACATTTCTTCAACTCGAGTGAAATTGTCAATGTAACGAAAAACGAAGAAAAAAACTATATTTTTGTTGTTTGAAACTGTGGGAATATGAAGAAACTATCGAAGAACGTGTTTTATCGTTTTTTTTTTTTGAGATTTTTGGAAGCATTCCCCATAAAACACCATAAGATCGTCTGCATCGTCCTCAACGGCTAGGTCATGCACTCGCCACGAAGATGCTTCGTTTCGGAGCGAGTTTTTGTGGTTTATATATATGTCTATATTGTGCGAGCCTCTTCCGCAGGGTCGTTTCATTCGAGAAAGAGCAGAGGAAGATGTAGACCTCGCCCCTTCCATGTTGGCGTCGGGGCCACGCAAGTTACTGACCTCAGTCAACGTCAGCCACAAAATACACCGAGTTCATTCTGCAAGTCTTTCCGCGTATCCCCAACGAACTGCTGTTTTTTCTTATCAAAAAATAATCCCTTAGACATTTTTTTTTACGAATAAGAGACAAAAAAATTCGTCGATCGAACCAGATGATGAAAAAGATTCGGATTTATCGCGTAGTGTCCTTTTTTTTCCTTCGCTCGCCCATCTTTTTTTCTCTCTGGTTCGAAGAGATTTTTCTGCCATCCTTTTATAAGGACAAAGGACGAGCCTCGCGTCCAAGGGCTTCGGAATAAAGTGCTCGAGTTACCTGCTGCTGCTCGCTCCGGAAAAGTGAGAAAGAAAGGAAAATAAGATAAAAACGAGAGAGCGAGAGATTCTGACCAAAGATTCATAACAAGAGATGCTTTTCCTTCTGTGGCCGAGACATGATTTCCTGGGTCAGCAGCAGGACCCAAAAGGACTGCGTTCTTTTCGTCTCTCTCTCTCTCTTTCTCTCTTTCTCTCTCTCTCTTTAACGTCCTCTTCCTCAGCGGGAAAGAACGCCAGACTTTTCACTTGACAAACCAAATGAAAAGGAAGACGGAATAACGCTGCAGAAAGCAAAAATGGTCACGATATAATGTATCCTATATATCATTTGAGAAGCGTACACAACTATGGTAAAAGGTCAGTGCGAGCAAACAATCGAAAGTTGTGCGTGATGGATTCTTGGCCAAAGGCGAACAAGAACCTCAGAAGATTTTGAAAAAGACCACCACCGGATGATCGCTGCGGCGGACCAAGAGGCGGGTCAATCTTTTCATAAAATCTTTTCTCATCCTCATAATACCGGAAAAATTGTCTCACTTTTCTCCGCGACCCCTGTGTAGTCCTCCGCGCAGTATGTTACGTAAAATTTCGTATTTTTACATTTTTCCATTATTCTCGATCGGATAATAAACGTAATTTAAAAAAAAACTCTTAATTTTACCGAAATATCATTTTTTGCAAAGTTCATTCTCAAATTATTCCTTTTTAGGAATTGTTGTAAAAAAAATGAAAAAAATGAAAAAACCAATGAAGGAAAAAGTGAAAATACGAAATAACGAGTTTAAAGAACGATGCGCTCGGCTTGAAAGTCGAGGTAGATCTGCGCGCTCTCGTACGCGCGATATAGAGTTCGTCGATCCGCGAGTGAGGCACCTGGTGTGTCAGGATCGAAGCGTGGAGGTGGTCACACAGTCGCAGATCGCCGTCTGGTGTGAACCAATGTTACGAGAGTGGGGAATCTTTATTCCAATGTACGTATGTATAGATATATAGATATATATACATTTTTCACTTATATACAAAAGGCATATACATCAAAGTATATAGAGCCTCCCACCATTCCCATTATTTTACCCCTTCCGCGGCGGCACTCCCCACCACCCTGACGACGAGCACCTTCTTCCGCCCTCGCGCGCGAAGAGCACGAGGACGTTGACACGGCGGCCTTCGCCAGGCCCCTTACATATAGATATACAATTCTTTATCCGCGTCTTTAACCGCGCAAATTTAGCAAACGTATTTATACCATTGCTCCCATTTTTTTCAATTTAAAAATATGTTTTTTTTTTTTTTTTTTTTTTTTTTCATTTCTTTCATATTCCAACGCGGCTCGATAGCGTTATATTCTTTTTAAATCACGTTGAGAATATTAAAGAAGTATTGATTTATACGATTTATAAATTTTTCAATTGGGGAATGATTTAAAATAGAATTATCGACGATATTTGATTGACGTTTTGTGGACTAATTATTCGTGATTTTTTCGATTTGATGACTATAAATAAAACAGTGGAATAAATAGGATTATTGCTTCAAAGAGTTTTTGAAAATTTAGTAAAATCGTTGGGATTTTTTTGTAACGAGGGGCGAACTCCGGTTTTTCGAAAACCATGAACAGACCGAAGGAAATGGTGGGAAAATGTATGTGAACCCAAAGCTACCTGCTCGACCATTTTTCCACGACCCTTCCCACGATTCCATTACCGCAACATCCCCAGGACGAGAAAAGTAGAACCGAGAGAGAGAAAGAGAGAGAGAGAGACGTAAAAAGAGAACAAGAATGAGGCAAAACCACGAAATTGCCAGTTTTATGGGTTTTATTTGAATAAAAAAATTCTGACATTGGATGAAAATTTGCAATTAGTTTTATGGAAAAATTTTGTTTTTTCTCTCGTGATTTTTTAAATACTCTGGTGTGTGCAAAATGCGGCGAGGACAAAATATCCCACGCGTCGGAAATATGCGACGACGAGCGAAATCTGATTTCCGATTCTCGGTTGATGGCCGGACGTTAAACCACGCAAAAGCGCTCGGATGTCAGTGGCCATGACGTCTTTTTTTTTTTTTTTTTTTTTTTTTTCAAACACGTTTTATTCTTACGTCTTCGCCTCGCGCGGGAACGAGCTAAGAAAAGAGAGGACTTGAACTCTTCGAGGTGAACGACAAATATATACTTGTTTGAAAATCGTGTACACACTAGTGGGTTAAACGATTATAATTCTTGGCCATGGCTCGCGATAGAGCGAATCTTTCAAGTTTCGTATCCGCGTGCTTTTGTTTTAAACCTTGACTTGAAATACGACGAGCGAGCAGTCCCATTATTTTCAACATTTAAAAATCTACGTCAGCGTTATTCGATCGTTAAATACTACGACGCTCAACACATTCACACAAATCGTTCATTCGATTTTAAGAACTTGAAAATTGACGAATTTAAAATCACATTTGCCATCGAAATGATAGAATTTTAATTAAGATTTTCATTTTTCGATTGAAATTTCAATGAAATCACTTTTTTTTGTACATGGAAAAGGTGGAGAATATTTTTGAGTACAAATTCAATGGATTTATCGTTCTTTTGACACTCGAAAAACTGAATTTTTATTCTGATTCGTTTATCACTTGAATTTTAATCCGAAACTATGATTTTTAATCGCAGCGAATATCAATGAAAAGATTCGATGTCACAGTGATTATAATTTCGTTAGTCCAATAATTGAAACTCGATATTAGAAACTTTGTACAAATATAAGTTCATCGACTTGGCAACTAAACGAGTCAAACATTTCACCACAAAGTTACTGATCTATGCGTGGCTGTTGGAATAGATATCGAGCATAAAAGTGAATAATTGTTGTAAAAAATGAATATACAGTTGTACGATACGCGAGAAAAAATTCGCGTTTGCTTTCACTTTTACTGAGATAAAGCGTCTGGATGAGAGACGGAGAAAAGTATTAACTTTCGCTGCTTGTCGAAGAGAAAGAGAGATTGGTATCAGTTTCGTAAACGTGAAATTGCGAGGTTTTATTTTTGTACAAGTTTTGATATCGAGTTGCAGGATTAAAAAAACAAAAAAAATCCATAAATGAAAGTATTTTTGAGATTTTTTTTCCTTTTTTCTTTATAAAAAAAAAACTCTTACCTTGCAACCTTCGCAGGAGTGGACACCATAGTGAAAACCGGAAGCTTTGTCACCGCAAACACGGCAGAGGACAGTCGTGCCGTCAAATTCTGTAAGAAAATAAAACAAAAATTCGTTATCACTCGAAAATATCGTTTTTTTCAATATTTTTTTCTCAAATTTCCAAATTTTTCAACAAAATCGATGAGAAAATGGTTATTTTTTTCTTTCCAAAACTTTATCCCAGACACATTCAATTTTCATTAACGTTTTCATTGAGTTTTTAGCGTCATTTTGAGTTTCATTGAAAACGAACGAAATAATGATGTAAGATGAAAAAAAAAGGAAGAAAAAATGAGGGACCACGTGGTGCGATAACGAGGCATGCACATGGAGAGTAACAGAGTGCATCGCGGGAGAAAGGAGGGTGGGAGTAGAGAAAGAGCACTTTCTCCGTGACTGGCGGTCGCGCGCGCGCTCCGCGATGGAGCACGCTCGCGAGTTCGCTTTGGGTTACAGCATCACTGGCGTATTACAGCTTTCTGCTTTCACTCGACTCTCCTCTGTCAACCTATAGAGTATATATTTTCCCGGCTGGTTGAACATGACTGGCTGATAAAGTAAAAACTGAACGGACTGATTTTTTTTTTCAATTTACAATTAAATAGAAATTGTTGCGCCGAAGCGAACGAATGAAGTCATTTTTTGATTGGTTTTGTGTATTTTTTCAATTTCCCTTCGGAAGCGATATCCTTGGGTCGTCGCTCGAGGATTAAAAATCTTGAGGATATTGATATTTTTTTCGAAAGAAGGAAAAATCTAATCGTATACCTATGTTGAGTTCTGGCTCGGGTCTGGCGGAGGAGACCGTAGAGTCCATGGTCGGCATGCTCGGGGCGATAAGTGGAACCTGAGCAACGTGATAAGGGCTTGAGATTCCGGAGATGCAAGATCTCGGGGAGCTGGAGGGTCTAGATCCGTGTGACGAAATGGGCGATTCCGGGCACGAGGAGGGCACTAAGCCGCCTTGTTGTATGCTACTGTCTGGCGTTAAAATCATGATGACGATTTATCGGGTGAAATTAATTCATAAAAAAAGATGGAAGATCGAGAGCAACGATCTTCATGAGAAAAGAAATCCACGAGGAGAGTAGATCCCGATAGTCTGGTTAATTGGGACCAGATATTAAAAAAAAAAAAAAGGTAACAAAAATTAGAAGAGCATTGGAAAAAAGCTCCCCATATTCCGAGAGTCACGTATCACTGATGTCACTGCACTTAGCGAAGGCGTGCATTGAGCACGGCGTGTCAACACTCTCACCAGAAATATATTCAAATGTTATCACTCACAATAAATAATAAAAACCAAAAGCACTTTCGTCAAAATCTCACGTATCTTCGAAGCACGAAAAAGCCTCCACAAAATAAAAATGGAGTAATAAAGAAATAATAAAACAATTGTAAATTCGCGGTACACACTGGACGGAGAGAAGAATCTCCAAAAAGTGTTAAAATTCGTAGTGGTGTAGCACTGCAATCGTACGTGGAAAATATATCCTCCCTGTGCGAAGGGCAGGTGCGTTCTGCGCTCTTCGGAGGGTCGTCAACGAGTGTTATATCGGTTTGGCTTCTGTACCGCGTGTTCTCACTTATATATATATTTATATATAACTCCACACGAATATATATGTATATAGAAAAATATATAGACACTGTTTCGTCGTATAAAGCACTGAAACGCACAAATGTGTATGTGTTAAAAAGTAAGCACGCGGCTCGAAGTCTCTCGCGCGAGTTCGGCGGAGAGTGAAAGTGAGTCTTCGCTCGAGGGAGGTTCGCGTTGGTCTGACTCGAGTTTGGCGCTGTCGAGTGTTGGTTACCTGGCCGCGCCGTGGTCGTCGTGGGCTGTTGCTGCTGCTGCTGCTGCTGCTGCTGCTGTTGCTGTTACTGCAGCCCTTACTTGTGTTGCTCACCCGATGGTAGTGGGGATGTTAGGCGAACGGTGTGTTGTACTGGCTGGTTGCTTTTGCCTTGGCTCGCCAGTGCCATGCCGCACAGTCGTGTCTACGCCCTGGCCTGTACAATAGTACGCCACTCTCGTATATACACGTTGATACATTCAACATACACATACGTTTATATATATAGATATATATTTATGTATTTATGTACTTTTCTATATCTATATATAGTTGGGGGACACTCGAGCTTGAATTTCGTGCCGCCTTTTGCCGCTGTTCGCTTCTCTCTCTCTCTCTCTCGCTCTCTCTCGCTCTCGAGTTCATCGCATTTCCAATGTTGGAGGTCACTGACAACCGAGCTCAGCGCCCCCTAGACCCCCTCGGCACAATGCCCCATCTCATCGGGCCCCCGCCAATCCCCATCGGGCCCAACACTCTCCTCTAATCTCTCATTGGCTCATAACGTTCCCCCTCTACCCCTTCTTCTTTCTCATTCTCTTCTCTCTCTCTCTCTCTCTCTCTTTCTCCCGCTCTCTTTCTTTCTTTCTTTCTTTATATCTGTCTCGATATGTCTGTCCGTGTCTCTCTCTCTCTCTCTCTCTCTCTTGCCTTTCCACCTCCACCAACAAAACTCTGCTCACTCGCTCTCACCTCGTATCTCTCCTTCCTACGACGCGCGAGGAAGTTCATCGGCCGAAACCTTGACTGAATTACCCCGCAACAGCGGCCAAGGCCAATGCGCCCTCTCTCCCTCCCGCCAACCGCCTCAAGAACCTCGCGACTCTCGCGTTATTCCTTTCTCGCTCAATCTCCTTCTTCTTCTTCTTCAATTGCTTCTTCTTCTTATTCGTCTTTTTATTTTTCCTCTTCCCTTCTGATGCTGCGCCTCCCGTCTCTGTCCTTCGGTCTTGCGGACTTTGAGCACGTTGCCCCTTTTCTTCTCTCTTACTTACGCCTTTTCCATCTTCTTTATCTCATCGCTGAGCTTACTCGCTCCGTACGAAAGGATATTTTATCACGGATTTTCCTACCTTATATGTTTATATTAATCACACTATTCCATTTTATTCGTCTTCGATGTCAATTCCCCGATAGCAGAGCAACCTTGACTTTTTCGCGACTTTTTTTTCTTCTCATTTATCGATCAGACTGTCGAATCCGCCCCCAGTTTTCCATCCAAATTTTCTTTCTATCCCGCGAACTTTATCAAACGCCGTTTCCTTTCACTCGCAACGGTTGTCAAAACTTTTATATCATTCTCGATCTGTTCGCTTATCTCCTCCCCGTCAATTTAATCCTCTCTTTCACTCTCTCGTCTCTAACATCCATCCCACGCATTTTGTCCGCGTATATATTCAACGACCACTCGTGTTAGACGATCTTTCATGTGCTTTCTCTGTTTACACATCTGCAGAACTACGAACGATAAAAGATTCTCTTGCATCTCTTTGACAGCGGCGCCGTCGTGCTGCAATCGCTGTTGTTAACGGATAAAAATAACATCGCTATCGCTGCACTCGAGATTATTCATCGCATTATTTATTTTGCCGCTTCATTTCGATTGACGCGATGTTTTGTAATTGATTACTTGACTGATATCGTAACGAGGCATGATTATTGCAATTTTTCTCAAGATTTTGCTCCGCATATCCAAGAAACTCATTGGATTTGTAAGTTTGATTAACACTTTTTATCGGATCGATTAAATTTCATTTGAATTACCGTAATTAATTAATTCTCACGTGGAAACCTGAGCCGATTCATTTTCGATCAGCAAATCAAATAATTCATTATTTTTCTTAATTTTAACTCGATCTAATGACAATTCTACTCAAATTCGTTACTTTGTTGAATGTCAAAACTAAATTAGTGAAAAAGTGAAAAAGGGTGTTGAGGCAAATAAATTCGAATCGCCGGAAATGGTGATAATTGAAACCGCAAAGTTCTACGAATTTTTTGTTCGATCGGCTTTTTTTTCTCATTCCATCTCTTTCTCTCTCTCTCTCTCTCTCTCTCTCTCTCTCTCTCTCTCTCTCTCTTCATTTCGTTCGAAAAAAAGATATGCTGACGTTTTTGAAACTTGGCAGTCAAGAGTTCGCCGAACTCTCAACAAGGAGCATCGAGCTTAATAACGCTGATGTGTATACCTTTCGATATAATTATATTATATACATATGTATATGAATATATTGCGATTCACACTTCAGACACCTGCACTGCTCTTCGCGCCCGGAGCCATTTTTTTTTCTCTTTCATTCCACATTCGCTGATATCCGTGTAATTTCCCGTCTCCCTTTTTTCTTTTCAATTCACTTTAAACCACGTATTAGGTGGCGATTTTAAATTATTGAACAATCAAGTAGGAAGTAATGAGGATTTTTCAATTATCGATTTTTTTCAAGCGTCACCCGCTCATTATAAAATTATAGCAATCTGAATCGACGGTTGGATCGTGAAATCAATGATTATTAGCCACGTTTCTAAACGTACGTTCCGCGACTAACTGTTTTTCTCACCCGCAATTTTTTTATTTGCCATTTTTTTCTTATTAAAATCGAATCGCAAAGAAATTAATTACAAAATTGACCACACCTACGAATCGTTGCTTTCAAATTTGGAAACAAACCACCGAAAAATCATTTATAACTTTCGACGTTTTTTATTATCAGTAAAAATGAAAAAAAAAATACAAAAAAAAATAGGAAAAAATACAACTTTGTGTGGGACTCTTCACGGTCAAGAAGAGTTGAAAAAAAAACGGTTGAATGTTCTCATGAGATGAGTTTATAATATACGACGAAGGCTTTTTGCGCGCGTTCTCGCGCACGAGACGACAGTGAAAGACCACGAGCAAAACTTGTCGAAGGACATACGACCGAGAGCCGTACAGGAAGAGAGGTCCTTGAATCGGGCACCGAACCTCCCGTACATATTAAATGTGTACGTCGAGATACATATATATAAATATATATGCGGCACAAGGAGCCTCCTGACCTCCCGGACTACGTACTTTAAACTAGAAAAGAACGATCGTTGGAGGCAATGAAATTCTTGCGTTTCCGAGGGCACCGGCGAGGAGGGCACGCAGAATGCCAAGGACTTGAGCGTAACAACGCGTAAAACGAGAGGACGATGACCACGATTTCGAGGTGAAAAATGGAGGCCTCACCAAAAATGGAAGAAAATACACCATATTCCATTTTTCTATAAAAGAAAAACCTGCGAAACACAACTTTTTTTTTCTATCCCTCGAATCATTGTTATTATTACCTGTAGTCTCGTTTTTCTCCCATTTTTATTGACCAATAAACACTCTTGGGTCACTAGAAACACGCGCCAAAAATCGCCTCGTAAACCAAATTTGTCGTGTTACGTAAAAATTCAGTTCAAAACTACCAAAACAGTTTCTTAGTCCAAAAATCTTGAGGCATATAAAACAGTAATGGAAAAGGATCTTTTGTGTTTGTCTCAATGCATGTTCCTCTGTACCTACAACTAAAGAGCTCATTTGAACGTAAATATTAATACATTTGTGCCAAACATAAATCTTTTGATCCAAAAGGTTCAGGACATTGATCAAAGTTCCAAAAATTCAAGTGCAGAATAACGTTGACGAAGTTTTTTCAAACGTTGTCATTACTTGATGATTAAATGATTTAATTTCAATGATTTTGATTGAAGGGAACTGCGACTGTTTGGAAATTAGCCGAACGATCGATTGGAAAATCGAACTCAAAGGCGTATTGAAAAAAAAAAGTAAAAAATTCAAACCAAATATTCCACTCCGCCTTGAATGCGTCGAGGAAATCGTGGATGAAGAAAAGAGGAAAAAAAATCAAGATACGTATGATGAGAACGATGATCCCGGGGTCCGGAAATAAAAATCCCTTATTTAAAAAAAAAAAAAAAAAAAAAAAACACATTAATCCTTCCGGCGCTCCGAGAATCCTAGTTCGAGTCGTTCAGGAAATTCGATATTTTCCTTTCGAACCACACGAATCCTTTAACCCTCTTGCCTCTTTTCAGGCATATTATTTTTCAAGGCGACACACAGAGCTAACCCAAACTATTACCTGCCGAGGTATTTACTCGATCAGGGACTTGAACTTATTTTCAAGAGGAGTGGGGGAAAAGGGTAAATTTCAAACGGGTATACCTCTCAACCCTTCTCGCGCGAGGCAACCCTTTGACCCCAAGACCGATTGGCTCGCACCCATAACTTCCGACACCCCCGTAAAATTTACCAAAAATACTTTTTCTCTTCCTCTCTCTCTCTCTCTCTCTCTCTCTTTCTCTCTCTCTCTTGGTCTCGCAGTCTGCAAACATAGACGACATTTACTGCTCCATAAACGCATAAACTTGTAAACTTTCTCCGTTTTGTTCATACGAATACCGACTGACGATGCAGCTTAACGGTCAACAAGAAACATAAATACAAATATAGATATACGTGTGTAGAAGGGCGCGCAAAAATTTGGTCGAAGATGTTGGAAGAACCCTCAAGAAAATTGAACGACCCCGGTAAAGACCCGTTCCGAAGTTAACGCTCGGCCATTATCGACGCAATAATTTATTTTCATGATTTTACGGTTCCCCCATTACGAGCCAGAGACACGACCTTCTGTCAAATGTACACAACAAACCAAATGCTATTTTTCTCTTCCTCTTCCTCTCTCTCTCTCTCTCTCTCTCTCGCGCTATTATTTTATTTTTCAAACTTGTCGTAGGCGCACGAACAATCGTTAAGAAAACTGTTAGATTTTTAAATGCTGCGCTTTCAAAAGCAAAAGAAGAGGTGATCGAACCTGGGAAGCATGTGTTTCCTTGAAGACGGCTGATGACCTGCGCGAAACGTGTGCCCATTTATATGCAACCCGAAAGACGAGTGGGCATCGCGTGGCGGACGATTTCTCAAAGCATGTGCCTCTTTCTTCAAATTTTCAATCGATCCCGCAGCGAAAACGCACTCTTCTGTGATGCTTGCTCGCTTCGGGGGCACGTGCGCTTCTTCGCCCGACGCCATGTGTCGTTCATTAAACCACATATGTATATAATGAAAGGAAAGATCCCCTCTTTCCTTTGGTCGAAAGGAATTTTGATAAAATTAAAGTCGAGGCAAAAGTCTATTTTTATTCGATAAAAATGGTAACTTCATCATTTTTTTTTGTCAAGTTTTAACTAAATTAAAAAAGCGTTCGAAAAAAAGGGCAAAAATCAGTGTTGGATAAATCGTAACGATCCTCGATGCTTCTGCATCACTTTTTTTCCATTTTTACTGACTTTTTCCCTCTCTCAGTCTTATTTCTTTGCCTCCGTTTCTTCGTATTTGCATCTTGACGAATCGTCACGTTTGACCGCATGTGACCGGCGTCTCGATGCCGATTAAGTATATTTTCTTTCAACGCAAACGACCCCCGTACCGGAAGATCAATGATCTCTGAGCGTTTCATCACCTTCAACCGTTTGTTTATTAACAAACTGGTGCGAACCGCTCGGATTTCAATAAATCCTGAATAATCGCGACAACGAAGTAAAACAATATATCGGCTGACTGTGTATAAAGTCAATGGCCATTTAATTTATTCACATCAACACAAACGATTTTACTTTTAACCTTCAGCACTTACATTTTTCATTTATTATCAATATATTTGGGCAATTGAGAATAAATTTTTCCAACAATTTACATTTTTTTACCAATTTTGAAGACATTCGTCACGAATTATCAATTAAACAGCAAATACAAAATATTGGTCGTCGAATTACTCTTTATGCGGACCAATTAATAAGAGATTTTTCATCAAATGCCAATTTTTCTTGTAACCGAAAATTCTTTTCCCTCGAAGTATCGATTTTTATCAAACAATTGAAAATATCGTCGGATTAATTATCAATTATTCGATATTTTGATTGAATCAAATAGAAATTATAATTTCTGGTAAATCAGTAGGAAAAAATCGTTTGCAATTGGAAATGTAAAATAAAAAAAAAAACTAAAAATTGCATGAACGTATTAGACGCGGAGGCCGCAAAGTACAATATACTTCCGCAGTGGGCGCTGTGTCTGGCGATGGTTATAACGGTGCGCTCCCGGCACGTCACGCACGTGCGTGTGTGATGTCACTGAACCTGCAACGAGCCGAGAGTGTACAAGAGGATCAACAGCCCGATGACTCCCTCGCGTTTGTCTCTGTATTCGTAAACACATTCTACACTAAACTTTAAATGGTCTTCGGTGCACGTCACAATGTGTTCGTGTGTGTGTTTTAACTCAAGTCAACAACGACATCGAACCAGCTCGTATACCGGTTTTGACTTTTCCGATACGAACGAAATTTCTGGAAGAAACCGTGTGATACTTTCTTCGATCTCCGGACTCGATTGTCCACATTCTTTTCTACGTTTTTATTATTATTTTTCTTCATCGAAGTAGGCTTCAAAACATTTGAAAAACAAAAGAATTAGTTGACAGTGGAAAATTCTTATTTAAAAAAAAGTTTTATCGTCGATGTTTTGACGAAAAATGTTTTTTCGTCCAAAAAAATGTATTTTTTTACCGAATATCAACATATTTTCCGATAATTATTCAAATTTAACAAAAACCAAAAGAAATTTCTTTAATTCAACAAAATTTTGTTCGCTACAATAAATATTTATATCGGAAATGATTCTAGAATCTGTTAAAAAATTCTTACGACAGCTCCAGTCGCGTCCAAATAGAAATTACATAACGCGAGACAGTGAAAAAAAAAGAAAGAAAAAAAAATAGAGAGTCTTTCTCGTTCTTTGGGTCGCGTTGGGCAACGGAAAAGAGAGTCTCGAGAGCTCTCGATTTCAGAGGGATTTTCGGGTCGTTGGACCAAGCACGAAAACTCGTGAAAGGGGGGCTCCGGCCGGCTGGGGGGACGGAAGGAGAGACCGAGTGCCCCGAGAGTCTGACACAGATACGATGATGCCGATGGTCTGGTGATGTCCGCGGTGAATGCGCGCGCGCTCATGATTATTAATGCTCGTCCCGCAACGGCCCGTATATGCAACTACTTCCAACACACAAGAGCCACGACGCAGTGAAACAGGGAGGAAGACCGAGATACGATCGGAGGCACACGCGTTGCATAAAAGAATTACGTGGAGAGACGCGCAGGAGCAGCACTCGAAACAGAGGGATTGACGCGCCAACGTGGCACACACACACACACACACACACACACACGTTTATCGAGAATTGCTTCAAAGAGTGAGATATTATAACGAAAGGAAGGAGGATTCAACCGAAAATAACAAAGATGGAGAGAGAAAGAGACAGAGAGAGAGAGAGAGAGAGAGAGAGAGAGGAGAGTTTCCGGGTAAGACGATGCATTCGAGAATGTACTCAGCTGCATTTTTTTACCCATTTTCTCTGCTCTCGAGGTTAATAATGTCAAATTTTATTTTAATAAAGAGATTACCATATCGAAAATAATGGGTACATGGAAAAAAGAAAAAAAAAATACTAATACACATTTAAGGTAGTTCCATCGTGACATTCATATGGAAAAATTGTTTTTCAGTTTTTATCACCATAAGTTAATAAAGAAAAGTTGTTGTTAATTGACTAAAGAACAACATACTCCAAATTCAAGGTCATCCAAGGTAATGAGTACTTGCTGTATAATTACAAAAATTGCCAACATTTTTTTCTTTAGATTTTTCTGAAAAACTTGATGTAGCTTCTTTGATGTTGCATAAAAATGTATGCAAAGTTTTGGAACGCTTCACCATGTAGGAAAAATATTTATTGATAAAAATGTAACTTTTGACACGAGCTCTTACGAGAGACTAACGAAAATTGTGATTTTAACCAATAAATCTTCAGAAAACGCTATAACGATAAAACTACCTTAAGTTTTGGTCGAGTTTGATGGAAAAAAAAAAAATCTTGATCTTGCGATCGTGGGATCGATGATGCATTGTGCGATTTGCATAGAATTTCAGCGAAGAGGTTGTCGGTCGCGATTTCTCCGGTCGTTGAGCTTTAGCGGCATTGAACCGCGAGAGAGCCCTCCCGCTCTAGACAAGAGAGACTTCTATGTGCATATATAAATAAATATATATGCATGCACATAACCACATAGAATGTTCGCGAGCAAGTACAGCTTTGGTTAGATGATAGTTGCAAAAGGAGTAGGAAGAAGAGCGTTGAAGAAACGTGGGAAGCGATGAGAGTGAGCGAGATCGTGACGAGATATCGCGCGAGTAAAACGCGTCTCATGTGCCGCATAGAACAAGATAAAATATACAAATATACACAATATATATAACTATATTTTATTCGTCAATTCATATATATATATATACAAGAAGAGTATGTAAAAGAAAAAAGAGAGAAAGAAGAGAAGGAAGAGGAACGTGTGCCACTAGCCGCGGCCCCGTGATGCCCTGCTCCGTATTGCCACTTTGAGAGATTCAACTTGATTACATAGCGAGTTCTCGTTCCCGTTCGCTCAATCCATACACAATTATATATCTATATATATGTTGTTAGGATCGTGGGGTTTGAACGCCGCATACACTCGTTGCTCGCAACTGCTCTCGTACTTTAGATCCAACGCACTCTTCTTTTTATTTCTTTTTCTCTCTTCTTTTATCTTTTCCTCTCTCTCTCTCTCTCTCTCTCTCTCTCTCTCTCTCTCTCTCTCTC
>JACEOJ010000092.1:223762-242217 GCA_013761285.1 Campoletis sonorensis
CGTTTAGCCTTCACCTAGCTCGGTCCACGTTATATTGGGATTCTGGGATTTCCGCGTTACAGAAAGAGCAGAGAGAGAGAGAAAGAGAGAGAGAGAGAGAGTGGGTGGAAAAGGGTGAGAAACGAGTGTACCATTAGAGAAACCGTGGATCGACCGGAAAATGGCCGATGAAAAGCAGCTCGTGATATCCTCGAAAGACTTTATTTTACACGAAAACCCTCGCTGCGGGAGGGTTGTACGCTAATTCCCTAAAATATAAAGCGCAATATTCTTCCATTAAGTTAATGAAAAAATGGCAACAAAAAATTCATCTATTTTTGTGGCTGGTTCTCATGAATTTCGAACATCATTTTTAATGCAACTATTAATCATCAATCTCTCGTAATTGTTTTTCAACGTAAAAAAATGATTCTTTAACCATTTTTTTTATTGGAGATTGGAGATTGGCGATGAGTGCTTAAAAGTCAATGACCTCGACGGATTTTTCTGGTTGTAGGTTCGGGGAGGAGGACGAAGACGAGGGGGAAATGTGGAGCTCCACGCATAGGAAAGGCTCGTGACAAGATTCACGGTCCATTCCATTGGGGAATGAGAAAAAGGAAGATAGACAGCGGAAGGGAGGAGGCGGAGAAGGAGGAGGGGGATGGGGGATAGGGCAAATTTCGAAGCACGTGCCGTTATATATAACGCATGGGGTTGCCACGGTTACGACGACCTTGTCCCGCGCAACCAACCCCCCCACTGAAATCTACGGATTCTCGTGAAAAAGTCTTCCGGTATGGAAAGATGGAGGGGGGAAGGGAGAAAAGAGGAACGAGAGGGCTGAGAGAAAAGCTCAACGAGTGAAAGATATAGAGGTTTGCTTGCTGACTGGGCTGGTGGGTTAGCTTTGTCGTTTTCGCTGCTATGGGGCGATAGCAGCTGCCACAAAACGATTGGGGTGTGTTACATCGCCCGTACTCCCATTTTCTTAACTTCCTGAATCGTCTAGAAAAAAAAAAAAAAAAAAGAAAAAAATAACGGAAATCTAGAACTTTATACGAATTGTCCTCTTAATCTTTTTATTCGTCCCTTTAAACGTATTTTCGCATAAATTTTTAATAAACGTATCGTTTTTTTTGTTCTTTTTTTCCCCGAATTGCATCGAGTCTTCGGAAAAAGGATTCAAACTAAAGATCGAATAGAAAGGGGTGTCGTTCAATATATAGAACGAATTGTGTGGGTCACTTGTAACAGCAGCGATGTCTGAGGCGACACAAGCAAAAGATAAATGTGCACGTGTCGGGCTGCTGTATCTAGACCAAATCGACAAGTCGATGACCCCTCACCCTCTGGGATTTCGTTCGCCGTTTTTTATACCACTGTCACGATCCTGGGGGATGTTCCAACTTCTTAGCGAATTTCCTCCTCGATTTTTTCCTCGCAGAATAGCTGAGCTTAGAACTCAGTTTATTCGCAAATAAAAACAGGGTTTATTCCGAATGTAGTAGTAGAAAAAGAAAAGGAAAAAAAAAAAAAAAAACAAAGAAAGTAACACTTGAAATCGCGTATACCTTTGACCCAAATTTTATCGGCTACATTTTCCCTAATGGATATAAGAGTAAGTTGTATACTGTTTTTAGTTGACGATCATGGCATTTTTGTAGTTTTTATTGAAATTGGAAGAGAGCTTTTCATTCAATCCATAATTGGAAAGCTTCTCTCTCTTTCTCTTTTTCTCTCTCTCTCTCTCGCGAGTTTCGTTGTTGTCCTGGAAGCCAGCGCTTCCAGGACAACAACGAAACTCCAATTTCGACTTCCAGCGACAAAGGATCGCGGCGGATAAAACGTGTAGACCTTATTTAGTTGAATGCATGCGAATGTATGTGTGTGAGAGTGAGTTTGGCATGCATCATCGTTTTTCCCCATGGCACCGATGTTAAGGGACGAAAAGGACCAATGAAAGCTTCATTTAGTATATAGTCATACGGAAAATGATAAAAGACCCCTCGTCCTCGTCGTCGTCGTCTCATTTCGAGCCCAGTCGCGAGCCTCTATAGAGAAAAGCCAAAAGGGTCCATTTCTCGCGTTTCTACCCTCGTTCGTCCGGTCTACACAACCCGACAACCGACTATTCTTGGAGCCAGCAACATTCTCGAACAAAGAGGACACTAATTTGATCCTGCACCAGAAATCCTTTGTTCCTATTTCACAAAATATATCAACCAATGTTTTAATTTGTTTAATATTAAATGACAATAACGCGGACCAATCGTCAACGTTTTAGAAAATTTGTATTAAACTCGGTTGCATAACTGATTTTTTTTCGTTTGAATGACTTATTTATTATAAATGTCCTGAATTCGAAGGTTTATTCAAAGTTTCAATTGATTCATCGTTCATTAAACTCGTCAATGTCTATTTATTTATTAGAATTCGGGAGTGAACGAGCTTTCGCAGAACAAGGATAATGTGGCCCTGAATCCACTGACAATACTTCAGCGAAGAGAGAGAGAGAGAGAGAGAGAGAGAGAGGGCGAGGAAATGAGAGTCAGGAAGATAGAAGGAGAGAAAGAGAGGGAAGAAGAGGGGATGAATATGCGCCGAGGCATAGAAGGTGGCGGCCGTGGCCGCAGTTGCATGTTCCAGGAGGGAAGCATCGGTGCGCGGAAGTACAGGGGGCGCCACGAGCAAGAGGCGACCGTCACCGAGGCCTTCGAGCGTTCAGGATCAAGGTCCTCCGCAGCTTTGCCGCGATGCTTCTTCACTACAGCAATGGCTAAATTTCAACGCGAGTATTCCTCAGGATTGCAATAAAGACTCAAAAATTCCTGTGTCGTCAACTAATTAAATGGCTCAAAGTTACTCGAGACTTTGTTGATGCAACGTTTTATGTAAATTAAAAAAACGTTGAAAAAAATGAAGAAAATAAAGCAAATTCGATAGATTTTGCTCCGAATCGAAATGATACTCGAAAAAACTTATTTTTAGGATTTTGAACTTTGATCGCGAGGGCAAGAGGGTCAAATGGCGGAATATATTCGAGAAAAGTTATGGTTGCAAATAGGAGACGGGATCGAGGATAAACGAATAAAGCTCGACGGACGTGTAAAGCTTGAGACATACAGGCGTGTAACGATGAGTGTATAAAATATTGACATTTTTTTGTTTGCTTGCTCGCGTGCTTGTCATCCTCGTGGCTGAAGAGGACGAGTTGGGGATCCTCGTCCCCGCGAACGCACAACCAGATCGAAGCGAGCGAGAGCCTCGCATACAGTGGGCTCTCAATGTACGTGCCCTTCGATTCTCTCGTTCAAGGTCCTTCATGGGGTTGCAGTATACGTTGAGCCTGTCGGGGTTACCATGACGACCGCCACTAAACTACCCTTGCAACGCCCACTGCGCCTGGTAGCAGCAGAAACAGCAAGCACCCCCAACTTTTCAATGTATGTGTGTGTGTGCACGCTCTCTCTCTCTCTCTCTCTCTTTCTCTCTCTCTCTCTCTCTCTCTCTCTCTCTCTCTCTCTCTCTCTCTCTCTCTCTCTCTCTCTCTCTCTCTCTCTATTCTCGGAAATTCGCGATCGCGTTTGAAAAGCGAGACAGTGCAGATCCGACCAATAATCGACCTTTCCAATATCGTCTATGCTTTCCTCGAGCTCTTGGTGATTATATTATTCAAAGCTTACAATTCAAGCGTTCACCGCATCGAATTCTATTCCCTCGCGATTATTTCGAACTCAAATTTTACAATCAACCAGAAAATTCTACATGGCAGTTGGAAAATTGTTCTCTTGCAGGCTCGGACTTTATTTTATTGATTTTAAGGATCCCTACATGAACGAGAAATTACATTGTTTTAAATTCCGAGGGCAACGATAGTTAAAACATAGTAATTTTTTATCAAAATTTCATTAAAAATTACTCTGTTCTTGATGCGAAGCTCCAAAATCTCGAAATCGCGTCCAAGAACCACGATGCCATTGAAATTTTTCGTGCAATTTTGTCGTCCTGTATTTATTTCATGGAAAAAAATGATTTTTTTCTTCTGTCAATGATAATTACGAGTATAAATTAGGGAGTTTGGAAAATCGGTCTAGACTAATTAGGCTGCGGAGACTGTCTTTGCAAAAGCTTTGAAGTGGGGCTTGAGAAACGTAACCGCGGGATCTTTGACGAAACTGGTTGTTGGCGCAAACAAGTACTTACTTCCCATTGGTGCGAATACCGCTTACGGAAGTGGTGGTGGTGGTGGGGGGAAAGTGGTAGAATGGGTGCACGAGGCGCAAGAGTGGAACGCGATAGTATGGAATCGGGTTTGGAGGTCCTTAGCCTCCTTCGAGGGATCGACGTACCGGTCACCGACATTGCAAGCGTAATACACCGCCACTAAAGTCTCAGAGCGTTCATGAACCAGTGACGAAACGACCGCAATAACAGGTTACCCGGCGAGCGCTATCTTTTTTTTTTTTTTTATTTTTTGTTTATTTCCAACAACTTTACGACAGTTTTTAACTATTTCCAACGTATTTCAACGAATTTGTAAAAATAAAATAAAATAAATTGAAAAATTGGTTTTACCAACTGATTTGTCCTTAAAAAAAGGGACCCAAAATGATTGAAAAATGGAAACTGCCTGCAGAACTAAATTGCATTGTTCGGTACATTTTAAGAAGTTTCGGTACAAGTCGTACAATTTAATGGTTCATTTTATCTTTGGGGAGAATCAGGATGAGAGGAAATTTTATTGTTCTCAAGCAAAGCGCTAACTTTACACAAAAAAATTTCGTATAAAAATTACATGATTACTGAAAAATTGATCGTTTTCATTGACAAATAAATGAATAATTAATAAACGATGTAGACGAATTATTTTATTTTCTGGTGACATAATTGTCGTAATATTTTCAGTGGTTTGACAGCTTTTTATAACATTTTTTACATTTTTTCGTATTGTTTAATGCAAATAACTGAAGTTTAGGGACAGCGTAGGCACGTCTCTGTGTTAAAAAGTGACTTCTTATTTGAGAATTTAGTGGAAACGGTGTAGACAATCGTTTTGAAAGTTGGAGGACATTTTGAGGATAAGTCAAAGAACGAACTGTAGAAATTTGAATAAAATGGTTAAACTTCGTAATTTGTACCGAAACTCCTTAATTTTGCTTGTTTTCGAATTTGGGAAAAAGGGATATATTTTTTTTCTTTTGATGCAACTTGAGCGGATAAACCGCGTATGGGTTCTTTGCCCTTATCGTCGAAGGTCCTCGACCTTTGTTGGTTGCCGAGCGAGAGAGGCCCTTCTGCCAAGAGAGCATACAGTGAGCAAAGTACTCCAGCAAAGACGGAACGAAGGAAGAGAAAGAGGAGAGAGAGGCAGTAAAGATTCGACTTCGATGCGAACAACTGGACCACCCTTTCCAGCACGTTTTTTTTTTCAGCGCCGAGGGCGCACTGCTTCTTTTTGCCAACATCTGCCACCGTGGTATCGACCACAGATGTCTCGAAGGATTTCAACTATTTTCTTCGACTTGTGTATCCATTTGATTCGCAATATTGCCCCAAGTCGATTGGATTCAGCGATTTGATTGAAATATTTTTATATCCCGAAGGAAAAAAAAAACTGTTGTTCGTCACCCAAAAACTGAAAAACCCTCTGGATTCATTTTTCTCAACGACGCTAAATTCAAGTCAAATTTATTCTCTAATGCGATGAAACTAATGTGATTAAATCGCTCGCGGTTACAAACGAATAAAAAAAATCAACAGAGGACAAAATGCGATGACCTTTTTGATTGAAAGTCATCAATAGGTTGCTGGCATCGTCGATGATTTTTCTTTTTATTCGATTTATTTGTCCTCTCCTCGGGCAGATAATTCTCAGCGACAATTTTCAAATGTTTTATCTCGTTTTGCTGCTCTCGAAGACGCGAGTGCGTAGCAATGAGTGAAATAAACGAGAATACGGAGCCGAGAAATATTGCAGCGTCGTTTTATCGAGTGTTTCAATGAAAAATTGTCGTTGCGAGATGATAAAAGGGTCGCGGGGAGAGAGAAAGGGAAGACGGTTGGTTACAAGCATGCATCCATGTGCAACGTGAGGCGAGTGCAGCGTAGCGCTACACCGAACGCTAGCTCTCGCACAATATCCCCGGAGTGTATTGCTGGGACAAGGCCGCGTCGAGGGTGCATCGTCCTACGTGCCCGAGGTCTTTGGCCCTTGATGGCGAGCGCTCATCACAAAACGCGACTTGCATTTGCGAGCGAGCACAATCGCGAGCCATTGCGAAGAGACAGCCAGAGAGAGAAAAGGGAGATAAAGATGTGTGCGAAAGAAAAATGTTGCACATTTCACCCTTTTTATTCCATTCTCATTTATTATTTATTTATTATTATTTATCGAAAAGTTAATCTCGTTGCAATTTTTTTTTTTTTTAATCTCAAGAGCGTCGGAGCTCTTGACCGTCAAGTCGTTGTTCACAGAGCACGTGCCAATAATATTTATTTCCATCACGAGCGTTCACAATTACAATTTGGAAAAATAAAAAATGGTACCGAAGAAAAAAAAATTTATAAAATGACTTTCTCGAGAAAATTTCTCCGCGATTGGTTTCCAGGGATAAATATAAATTTAAAAAAAAATGGAAACGAGAAATTTGGATTTAAAAATCGAAGATTCTGGGACGTACTGGACTTTATGGGGAATTTGTTAACAAGCGTGAGTGGATTTACAGGAAACCAAACGAGGCAGGAGAGGGGGGAGGGGAAGAAAATATGGAAGCGAGGAAAATTCAACGAGTTTTCTACGCACGGAAAATAGAATGTGTTCGAGAAGATGTTAAAGGTACGAGGAGAGCAGAATGTGGCCTCGTCGCAAATTGCTCTGGCATAAATAACGGTTTTATTTTCACGCAACTAGTGCCTTCCATCTTTCTCCGTTTCTCTCTCAGAGGGAAAGAGGGACAGAAGTAAGAAAGAGAGAGAGAGAAAGAGAGAGAGAGAAAGAGAGAGAGAGAAGATCGTAAATCACGCGCTTAAAGGTCGAATGATTCGAGACATAAATAACATTATGGGTTTATACTGTTGAGCCTTACGGAATATTTGACCCTAAGAACTTGGACTTCGAGGTCGAAGGGCTCCCGTTGCACTTGCTTTTCTACAATATCCGCACCTTGACGAAATGTTCTCCACGAAAATTTACAGCTTCAAAAACGTCAAGCGAGGACACAAAACGAGTAGCTTTTGTAATCAAAAATTCTCTAAATACTAATCAAAACAAGGCTTTATTCGGGCATAAAGGCCGAGGCACAAAATTCAATATGAACGGATGTATTTAAAAAAGGAGAAAAAAAAATAAAACATATTTTTCATGAAATAAATTGCACAAAGACGCGAGAACCCCGACAATTTCCCGGAAACCTTTGACCTCGATTCACAAAAATTGGCCTCTTCGAACAGAGTCGTCAGGCGTAAAAAAATTTCACGCTAGAGAAAAGGGTTCGTTGATAAAAAACATGAAGAAGAGATTTTCAACGTGGAATATTGAATTTCTATTAATAAAAACGATCTGAAAAGCGCGTGAAACGAATTTTTCGACAAAAATATCCGGATACATGAAAAAAAAAAATGGTTCAACGTCAAAAAAGTGGGGACAAGTTTGTTCAAAATTAAAAAAAAAAGCTATTGAATGAAACGAGGAAATAGAGCAAGAATCCTTTGTCCAAGGGTGCATCGATCCACGATAATAGGAAATTTCAACCCGTTCCACATTTACGTCCTTTTATAGAAAAAAAAAAAATCGGAAGAAAAGGGAAAAAAAAACACGAGGGTCACAAGGACGAATCGGTGAGGGTGGATTTTTCGTTGTTCGACAACTCGCAAGGAAACGGATGAATTTGTCGAGTCGCGTTGCTGCGGCTAAAAGGAAGAACGCGAGGTGAACGTGCGCAATAAGAGCCTCGCGATCGCGATGTCTATCGAACAATGAACAATGTTCGGGGGGGGGGGGGGGGGGGAAAAAAAAAGAGAGAGAAAGGGATGGAGAAAAAAGTGAAGGGATTGCTCCGGAAAAATCGGTTGCACCGCGACTGAAAATATAAAACCCCGTGTTATTTTATCGAATGTTATAGAAAAGTAAGGAAATGAAGAAAATTCAGGTGCGTGAGTATAATTCAACGACCGGGAACATTATTTTTCAAGAATTTTCGATTCGATATTTCACAATCCTTTCACGCAGCTGGTCTACAAACACAAATGTATAAAAGCCGAGAAAAAGAAAAAAGAAAAAAAAAAAACATATATGAATGCTTGCCATCTCCATATTCAGTAAAACCTGAAAAATTTTCTTCCCACGCGTCGTTTCGATCGGATGATTCGATAAATCGATCCGAGTCTGGGCCAAGGCGTACACGTTGCCTTTAGAAATTCCTGGGGATGAACAGTTTTTCCGTATCCAGGGAAAGGAAAGAAGAAAAAATAAAAAGGAGGGCAAGTTTCGGACGCGGTTGCTTCCTCGGAAATATAGGGGAACCCTCTTGCTCCTCCAGGTAATTCGTAAGCGAGAAAAAGGGATCGAGGATTCACCCTTTCCCTTTTCTTTCCTCTCTCTCTCTCTCTCTCTCTCTCTTTCTCTCTTTCTCTCTCTCTTTTCTCGTACATGGTGCTCCAGATATCCTATTATATTACATTCCAGTCTTCGTATACAAGGAATATTTTCCTCGCGATGTGTACACACAATAGTAAGCTTTGCGAGGTAACCTCTTTTGTCATGGATACCTGTCCCCCCGTAGCGCGTTTCAGTCCCATTTTTCAGATTCTTAGCCGCGCGCTCTAGGTCCATAAGAACGATTCTTCTTAAATAAATATATATATATATATATATATATATGTTTTGCTATAAGATGAAAACCGAGTGGTCACGCCGAAGAGCGTTAAACTCACTGTCCTCCATTCAAAGGTGACAATAACTTCCTAATAATTTAACTGGTTCAGAGTTCTCTTTCTCGAGAGCGCGATCCTTTCTCCGTAAGAAATGGATAGGTTTGCGATCGTGTATATGCGTTTCACACAGATTTCCCGCTCAGTTACGCCCTTGAAGACAATTATGATTTATGGAAAAAGGAAAAATGATTAACGTCTCTCTCTGGAGAGAGAAAGCAGCGAAGTCTGTTCACCAAAGATCAAGGCACAGCGAGTAGAGAAATTTCTTTGGTATTTCGTGGGGCGCGGGTAGTCCTGAGATAATATTTTAGCGAGCTATTCACGAAGCTTTCGGCGTTATCCGCAACAATCCATAAGGTTAAATCTTATCGCCGAGTTTTCCTATCAAAGTTACTGAATCATCGATCATGCGCTCGCTCGCGTTCCGGACCCCGAGTCACCATTTTTCCACGCTCAGCCGCACACTCTGCTATTGCGGAAGAGGGTTAAGAAAAAAAAAGAAAAAAAAAACAGCAGAGATATAAAATAACGTGGGTGCGAAGAATCTGGATGACCGGTGAGGCACGCGCGGTTTACCGAAGATTAAGAGGACGTGGAGAATAAGAATTGACAGAGATTCAATCAATTTCCCGTTGAGGATATATACCCGGAGGTTTATTTAGTGGGAAAAAATGATTCCGTCGTTGAAGGACACCAAAGATAAGAAGCTCCAATAAATATCGGACAAAAGTCGCTATGGGTCTTTTTTTTCTCGTCGTCAAGGTTTTTACTGGCGTTGTTTAGAAGATGAGGTTGATCCGAGGGTTTCCAGTGGTCCGGTCGATGATTTGCTGGTTGAAAATATATTAAAAGGAGCAGCAAAAAGAAGCAGGATGCATCGAACTATTCCACATGCTCGAATGGGGTCTTTGAAGACGAAGAAGGGTGGCGATAGGAGCGTGGCCAAGGTCGGGACTGATAAACAGAGAAAAGAATAAAGGGAGGTCGTTACCCTGACAACCGTGACCCTTCCCGAAAAGTACAAATCCTCGTGTTCCCCGATGTGGTGCGAGAGAAGCAGCAACCTTGAAGGGAGCAGCAGGACTGCCACTGTCCTTAAAATTGCGTCGACTCTGCTGCTGGGAGATCGGGAATATTGGCTTCCGTTGTCGTATATCGAATGCCAAGGTTCCCTTAAGCCCCAGGAACTCTCCGGGACGATTAGTCAACCGAGGAAAACGACTTCCTTCCCCTGTTCTTCTCGCATACATCGCCAACCGACGCTCGCCCTCATTTTATCGGGGATAACCGTCATGCCGAATGTAACGAGTATCGATGCTTTACCCAGGAAGGACAAAGCTTTTACCCCGACTTGTTGTCCACGCTCGTTTCAACGCGTAATTGAACCCTCAGTTTGGGTTTGTTAGCCAGAGATAATCAGAGCTATGAGCAGTCAATGGTATAACGAGATCAATAGCGAGAGAAAAAGATTATAAGAAATAAGATCGCTTGTAGTTAACGATTAAGGCTTATTATTGCTTCAAACTTTTGGTAAACAAACAAAGAAATCTCGATCCAACATATCTGACATTCATATAGAAGAATTGTTTTTCAGTTCATCCAAATTCAAGGTCATCCAAGGTAATGTGTATTTGCTGTTGAATTACAAAAATGGCCTACATTTTTTTCTTTAGATTCTTTTGAAAAACTAAATGTAGCTTCTTTGATGTTGCATAAAAATGTGTGCAAAGTTATAGAAGCCTTCACCATGTAGGAGTCGAAATATTAATTGATGAAAATGTAACTTTTAACACGAGCTCTTATGAGAGACTAGCGAAAATTGTGATTTTAACCAATAAATATCTGAACGCTCCGGTTGGCGAAAGCTTCTAAAATTTATTAAACACCTGCATATGACATTCAAGAAGATTTATCCAAATTTTCAACAAAATCTACTTAAGAAAACGATATGACGATAAAACAACCTTAGAAAGTGATAACAAGGATGACGAGAAAGAAGAGAGAGTATGAGAAAAGACGTCGAAATGTTCGCGCTCCGTTCGGCACAATTACTACATCCGTGCGGAATATTCCTTGTAAACCCCCCAGCAAAGGAGGTTAAATTAAACGTTGTCTGGTGTAGGTGGTCTGGGTTTTTTTTCGCGTTAGAAACTCGGGCGAAAGACATACAAAAGTTTTCCTTTGCTCCTTTTCTCGCCCTCGGTCGCCCAGCAGTGCTCACGTCCTTAATTTCCACCCTCTTCCGCGCCATTCTTTGTTCCGCGTTTTTCATCTCCGTCGTGTCCCGGCTCTACCGAAAGGTTCTTTTCTCCTTCGTCCTTTTTTTTTTGCCCGAAGCTGAACCCTCGACGCTGGGGGTTGTTCGAGCGCGTTTTCCGGGGTCCTTTCCACCCCCGAGATAACCTTCGCGCACAAGAGACTTTCGTGTGCTTCACTTCCGCGATTCAATATAACATCCCCTCTCTCAAGGTCGATCCTCTTTCGCCGACTGGAATCTTGTCGAAAAAAACACCGAGAAAAAAACCGCGCGCCGAACGAAAGAGAAACTGCGAGAGGAACAAAAAAAAGGGGGGGCGAGAGATTCGAGGAGAAAAATAGGCCGATCCCTGCGCCTGGATATTTGGCACATCGAGAATGTTCGAGTACTTTTTCCGCGAGGTATACCCTCGTCTGTAAAACCCCATCACTTGCGAATTCCTTGAATCCCGCAGATTTTCAAGCTACTTCTTTCTTATCCGCGGAAAAGTACTTTTCAATCAAAAGTACAAAAAAGTGTATTTTCACATGAAAATTCAACATATTCAATCGTTTTTTTATGAATCGCACTCCAAAGATGCTCTTTTTAGAGGTCAAATATCAAGTTGTCGAATAGTTGCACTAAAATGACTACAGTTCGCCAAGTTTATTTCATAGTTACGAGATTAAGTCTCAAGTTGAAGGCGTCTGTCCTTCGGATTCGTCGCAAAAACCTTCCCAAGCCCTTGGATTCGCGATTGCCTGGTAAATGCAGTTGGCGTTGCCCTTGCAGTCGTCCCCCCTCGGCCCCTAGGCCCCCTCGAACCGCGCGTCACGTCAGCCCGTCCGACAAAAGGGCTCGGGTCTGCGGCTGCAAAGCCGCTGAACAAATCTCTTCTGGATCGCGAGTGGGGCGAATACGAGAGGCGAGAGCAGAAGCGGAGAAAGATGGAGTCGAGAAGAAGAAGAAGGGGAGAAATGCATAAGAAGAAAGAGAAAGATGGAAAAATCGCGGGTCTGTGACCGAGAAAGATCAACGCACGCTGTGGACCTTGAGAGAGCAGCAGGCTGCGGAGAGGGCAAAAGCATCCAACTCTATATTCTTCGTCTTCACTTTCTTCTTCGTTTTCTCCTCTTTTCATCACACAGCATCTTGCAATTTTTTATCATCCTGGGTTGAAAAAAAAAACAAAGTACTCTTCAATTGTCTCACTTTTCCCTTCGAATGACGACGATGGAACGAGGCAAATCGTGCGTGTATAAATTATGTCCAATGAATTATTCATCATTCGCTTTTTCTCAAAGAGAGAGAGAGTGGCCATAAAAAATGGGGGGACTACGTGCGAGCAATTCTCCCTCTGGAACCGGAAGTCGGAGCGTTGAGATTAATGACGAAAGATTCGGCGCGCGGGTCCATTCGCCTTCTTTGCACCTATATTTTCGCCCGTCAAGGACAACACACAATTTAACGCGTTCTTGAACATTTCAGAGACTAGAAAATCATTACGTTCATTCTGTTATGTCCGCATTTTTTTTCCAATCACATCCAGAAAAAAGATTTATTCAAAATAAAATAAATGTATTTGTTTAACAAAATAAATGCAATTTCAATTTGAACGTAATAAATATTCTATTTATTTTCAAGATAATATTTATTGGCTCCAAGTAAATAAAATCTTTACTGCAAATAAATAATTTATTTAATTCACACAAATAAATTAATTTAATTCAAAGAAATGAATTAATTTTTATCAAACAAGTCAATTCATTCCAATTAAATGAATGCATATATTTTTGAAGTATCTGTTCGGGTTTCGAATTATTCTTTTTTTCATGGCATTTCGATCGCGTCTTGTGTGTGTCTTCGTTATCCAAATTATTGTTTGGTCGAAACCGAAAAAAATTCGAAAAAATCATTAAAAAATCCTCTACCCAGAAAAACAAATAAAATTAAATAAATTTGAGAAAAAAAAACGCCACTTTTGCAAGAAATTCGAAGATCGTTGTGGCTTAGAAGTGCAATGGTGCGTAGGAGCTGAAAAATTCTACCTGAATCGGGTTGCGGGGGAGGTTGCATCACGACAGCTGCATCGATAGTTGCAACAGGTCAACCCTTTTCGTCACTTTGTGGGGGCTGGTGTAGCCAGGGCACGAGTTCGAGAGCATATGGAATATTATGGACGTACTCTTATGTATGTGAGTTGTCCATAAGGTACGCGCATATGCATTTTTGTTAAATTGTAACAGCTGCTGTTTGCGCAAAAAGGCTTTTTCAGTGTCCGCGATTCGTCTCTATTGGACAGATGGATATTTTGATGTGTTATAGAATTTCGTAATTCTTTCGAATTCTTCTCTCTTTGGCTCGTGCGATCGTTCCGCAGAATCCGCGGTACACAGAATGATTTTACAATTTTTATCCCTTTTTTTTGAAACTTGAAAATCTGTTTGCATCTGCCGAACAATTGAACTGACAAGCTTTACAAGTGTCCGTCGAATCCCCATAAACTTTTGTTTCCTTTGTCGAGAGAGAGAGAAAAAATAACACATCGTCGATGACTTCTGACTGCGTGAGTAGGTAATACGCAGGATATTTCATGGCTTTCGAGACGAAAAGTTGCGAGAGAAAGTTGGTGGAGCCTGCGGGCAATGACGAGACCGAAACTAATCGGGTAGGCTCAGCGTGTCTTCACCGCTTTACCGCGGCTATTACACGTTTTCACGGGGTAGATGCCGCAAACCCGCCTCCGCAGTTTTGTAAATATTGGCGAAAACTACGGGGGAGCCAAAAGGTGAAAAAGTCTTGAAGGACGCGCCGAGATGACGGAACCGCAGAAAAGCACCTGTTGTTCATCGCCGATTCATACATTAGAGAAATTCTCGCTATATGAGCAGCGTCTAATGTCAGAAATTTATAAACAGAAGAATTTGCATAAAAGTTTGCTGTTTTCTTGGAGACGTTGTATGCAAAATTTTGTAGCGATAGAATTCTTTCCAATTTTTACGACACAAAGAGAATAACGATTTTTAAGAGCTCGTGCAATTTCAAGAGGTTTCGCCATGCAGAGGTCGAGATATTTATTTATAAAAATAACAATTTTCAGTAGTTTCTCATAAGAGCGCGTGTAAAAAGTTCCAATTTTCAACATTCAATATTTCGATTTCTAAATGCTGAAGCCTCTTAAAACTTTGCATACGCTTTTATGTAACATCGAAGAATCTTTATTTAGTTTTCCAAACAAATCGGTCGTTAAATACTTTCGAAATGTTGGTTATTACATAAAAAATACAGATTAACTCGGAAAATCTTGAATTTAGAGGATGTTGTTCTTTAGTCAATTTGTAACAACGTTTTTTTCAATGAACTTGGGCTCGCAAACGCGATTTTGTATGTAAGAAAAACTGAGAAGAAATTTTTTCTATTTTTTTTGGCTTTTGCCAAATGATTGGAAATTGTCAAAGTTTACGATTAAAGTCACTCTTATATTTTCCTAAAGTTTACTCATGATTATTGGACTCAAAGACAAAAGTCTCCTTCCGAATCTAAAAACACGATATCGACAGATGCAATGAAAATCGACAGCCTCGATTTTTTCTTTCGTTCGTAGAAGAGGCAGTTGCGAGAGATGTCAAAAATTCAAAATATATTCGTCAAGTATATAATCAAATATTTGTAACTCCGAAAGCGTACGAATCAATCAACATGGAGTAAGGGCTTGTTGCGTAGAGCGTGCACAACGTTTATTTACAAAAGGAGCAGATGCTCGAGAGAGAAAACCCTTTGCACCCGGATCGCGCAATAATACGACATCGAGGAGAGAGTTTGTGTTGAAAAGGAGAAAAGATGAGCTCGATTTTCCAAAGTAAAGGATTCTCGACAAAGGGACGATTTTGGATGAGCAGCTGATCGGCCGCGAGTTCTGAGAAAACTCACTATAAATATATATCGACCCCGACAAAATTTTGATATTCGAAAACTGATGCTTTCTCTCTTTCTTTTTTGACGATCTTCACAGTTTATAAAGATTTATTCAATTTCCGTAAATAAAAAGAAAAAAATTAAGTTTCATAACTCCAATAAAATGAATCTCGATAATCAAACGAAATTGAAGCAGCTGATTTATTTTTTTTCTTCATCGTAGCTCCACCCTCGACCGCGCAGTTACGCAATAACGAAAGAAGAAAAAAAAAAAAGAGAAATGAAGAAAAAAAAAGAAAAAAATGCTATAAAAAGAGCTCATTCTATGGCGGGTGCAAGATGGTTGCGCAACCCACGACACAATAGAGACACACGCCGCGTGTCTCCGCAAGGGATGCAACGCGAAGCTTGATTGACGCATAAACGATATCTCTGATGGTCAATCAATTTCCGGTGCGATCATTTCCTGGCTTGGATGAACGCGTCACAGGAGAAGAGAGAGAGAGAGAGAAAAAAGAGAGTAGAAATGTGAAGATCCATGAAACCAAACCTTGTGAGATAATAAAAAATAATGAAAAAAAATTTAAGAAAGGCTGCGGACCGCAATAATAAAGAATCTGGGCATTAAATGTCCTTTCGATTTAATCGAGAAAACCGAGGAAAAAAATGACTTCTAATGGTTAAAATAAAGATTTTGTAATTAATAGGATTTTTGATTAAATGAATTCCTTGTTTTACTTTTTTTCCTTTTTTTTTCATTTTCATTTAAAAAATTTTCTCACACTTTGCCACGGTCGGTGATCGGTCAAAAATGACATCCGGAAACCCTGTCACTATCGCGCCGACACATTCATCTGGATTCTTGTTGGCACGCATCCTATGCAAATAGAGCGCGCGATGAGAGTTACCTTTGAAAAATACTTTTGGCCAACACACTTGCCTCTTGAACCCTTCGACGACGATCCTACCCTTTTCTCGCATTTCACGAACAAAGAATTCAATTTATTTTCCTCCCTGCTGCAGGGAGGAAACAGAAGCGTTTCCCTTTTTCGAGAAAACCGATGATTCTCGCGATAAAATACACAAAAATGTGCTGTATGGGTTAAAAATTTCAAAGTACGATCACGACGTTTTTTTTTCGGTATTTTTCCGATGGGAACACCCGGGATGACGCGCATTCTGGCTCCACTTTGTATGCGGGAGACCCTTCACGCGTGCACTCTATACACGATGTGCGAAAAACGAGAAAGAAGAATAGAGACCCTTCGTGTACGAATTCTGAGGGAACCTAAGCGGCGAGGTTGTCTCGTCCTTTGTGTCTATGCGGCCGAAAATTTTATGCAATTCATGTGCTCAATGGTACGTGCCATGGACATACTTTGACGAAAAACCTCGCGATCTTTCGAAATTAGTGGGCATTCGTTTTTAAATGATTAGTTTTTTTCCTGAAACATTATCAAAATAAAACGAACGGGGTAAACAGTGACTGATTTTATCAAAATTCGATATTACGACTTTTATTCGAGTCCCACCGATTTAAAGAGTTTCGTATCTTTACGGAGAATCAGAGGGAAAATTTCTAGTGTTCTCAAGCAAAGCGATAACTTCACACAACAAAATTTCGTATAAAAATTACATGATTACTGAAAAATTGATCGTTTTCATTGACAAAAATGAATAATCAATAAACGATGTAGACGAATTATTTCATTTTCTGGTGGAGCCATTGTCATGATATTTTCAGTGATTTGACAGTTTTTTAAAACCTTTTTTACATTTTTTCGTATTGTTTAATGCACAAAAGTGAAGTTTAGGGAAAGCGCAGGCACGTCTCTGTGTTAAAAAGTGACATTTCATTTGAGAATTTAGTGGAAACGGTGTAGACAATTGTTTTGAAAGTTGGAGGACATATTGAGGATAAGTCAATGAACGGACTGTAGAAATTTGAATAAAATGGTTAAACTTCGTCGCACTTGGATCGAAAGTCTTTCAAGGATTTCCGTGACCACTGAGCGATGATGATTGACACGTAATGCATTCTTCCAAAGTTATGCCTCAGCATCTGTTATATTTTCGTAATACAGGATGACGGATGCGGGGGCGAGTTGCACACGCGCGTCTCCCGTAACATGAAACTCTTATAAGAAAAGGGCGATGCTAGATATTTGACGTAACATATGCGTAAAAGAGAATCTACAGAAGAGTAGGGTCGCGTGGCAAACACGAGGATGTACTCACACGATACACGCGCCTCTTGCCCGGAAAAGACCGGAAGTCGATTGAAATCACGCCGTACGTGCGTGCGCCGCACGCGTTCAAGAAAAATGTCCCGTTACTTCGTTGTATTAACAAATAAAAACAATTTTTTTAAACACCAGGTGCGAAATTCCGAGATAGCGATCTCCTGCTGACTAACCAACGATTTTTACCTCGAATTTTTTTTTCCTCCTATCGGCAACGTTAGACCTGGAGTTGCCAAAAAAAAAGAGTCGATTTAAATCCGTTTTATTATGCTAAAAAAAATGTATCCATTGAATAAGCTTTTTGTTTGTTTAAAAAGTTATCCTGTTATTAATGAAAGTAGAAAATTTCATAAAAATAAAAACGTAAGGTGTGTACCGTTTTCATAAAAACACGATTTCTGAAAAAACCATTTCGATGTTCAAGGATCTGTCAAACTGAGATCGAGTCCTTAACATTTTTGGAAGATAGTCTTCGTTTAAATGGCATTAAATCGCCTGAATTTCTACATCTCGTTCAGCAGTGGTCCCGCATCTGCGTAAAAGCATTCAAACACCGCCATCTTTCGGAAGCGAGTAAGGCCCAAAAGTTGTTGAGTTCTGGGCCCATCGCCATCTATGAGGGTTTGCATATACCTTCAGAACCTAAAACCGAAAATCCTTATGCGATCGCGCATTTACCACGTGAGGGGAGTGTAGAAAAGCGAAAAAAAGAGGACAACGAATAAGTACTTTTTTTCATACTCAATAGAAAAAAGCGTGGCAATAACAATGGTGGGCGGTCGCCACGCCCACTTTTCAAAATCAGCGATGAATCCGCAATTGGGGGTCACTAGTGAACGAATGTCTCATGAATATCGCATCGAAATAAGAAAAAGACGATAAAATCTTTTTTTTCTTCAAAATCGGCCGATTAAACTGTTCTAAAATGCTGCGAGAGCGATGTTTGCGGAAACCTATGAGTATCTGCAACGTTCTCAAGTCCAAGAGATTCCGCGGCGTGTTGGTAAATCGCGGATGAAACTGGGGGTCTGTAGCTGCTGCGCGCACATGGTTAAACATAAAAAGAACGAGAGAGAGAGAAAGAGAGAGAAAGAGAGAGAAAGAGAGAGAGAGAGAGAGAGAGAGAGAGAGAGAGAGAGAGAGAGAGA
>JACEOJ010000092.1:242227-296589 GCA_013761285.1 Campoletis sonorensis
AGAGAGAGAGAGAGAGAGAGAGAGAGAGAGAGAGAGAGAGAGAGAGAGAGAGAGAGAGAGAGAGAGAGAGAGAGAGAGAGAGAGAGAGAGAGAGATCGACATAGTATGGCGGTGCATTGCACCACACAGCGGTATAAAATCCACCGCGCGCCTCCCTCGTGTCTACGAGGGGGTTGGATCGATTCCGGGCGTTGGCGCCGAGGTCACCGGCTCGCCTTGCCTCGGAGTAATGACCCTCACCCAGTGCAGTGCAACGGCACCGGCACCGACGTCGACGTCGACGTCGACTACAAATACTATGTGCGCTGTACTATTACAACACACACGCGAATGTGCACACAGACATGTGCTTATACATCAACTACCCTCACTTGTCGCCCGCGACTCGTACTAATGCTTCTCGCGGAATATTATACAAAGTAGTCAAAAGTATTACAACCTCGTGGTCTTTGGCTGTCTATGGGAAAACTTATATTTGTCTGCTTGTTGCTCAAAATTAATGTGTTTTTTTAATCAAAATTGCATAAAAACCCGAACCAGTGTCTTTTTTTCTCTTTTGTTTTACGTTTTCTTTACAATTTCAACTCCTGGAATGGCATTGGTTCGGAATTTTCTTTCGCAAATGCATGGAAGCAACCTGGAAGCACTAAAAGGGCCGGTGACTGTACATTTGGTAGGAAAAAAGGCGAAAAAAAGGTGAAAAGCGTTTGCCAAAATGCCTGCTAGCGAAAGGAGTTGAGTTGAATGCGAGGAATGAGTTGGTGAGGAGAGTAAAGAGGGACGAAGAGAACAAGAGGATGAGAGGTGCGAGAAGAAAGGAGAAGAAAAAGCGGAAATCATGAGGCACCCCTTCCGCATGCGGCTTTCTCCCGTCCCCAATGTACGATATTCACGTAAAATCCATCCGCTATTTCTCTCTCCCTCTCTCTTCCATCCCCCGCGACGTAAAATCCACGCGCGATGCCCAGAAATCGTTTCCCCCGAGCCGAGAGCCACCCTCTCATCGTATCAGCCCCGAATCCCGCGAAATACCGGGCGCGCGCGGCGCTGATGAACTTCGCGGTTCAGGTTCACAGGAGGGACCTTAAACTTCGCGAGCCGGGTCAATATCCGATTCAAGTTTCGAACGCGGATCGCAGTCTCGTTATCTCCTTTTATTCTCCGCGACGACGACGACGACGACGCCATTCGCGAATATAAATCCGCGACGACTCTTCGACAAGATGTTATTAAAAAATAAAATCTTTTATTCGTTTAGCTGCAGCCGCGAATTATCAAAGTATGTAAAAAGTATGACGAAATAAATAAATGCATGACATCGAACCCTGGTAAAAAAAACAACTTGAGTGCCCCGATGAAACCTTACCTTACTTCGGACTATATTTACCAGAGTCTAGGTACACCTTCCACCTACATACGCCGAGCTTCGTGCAATACGATCCCCCCCTTTCGTATTATAACTGTACGTACAGCTCTCGATACCCCATTTCCGCTTCGGCCATCATAGCACGATCCAAACTATGTTTTTACTTAGACGGCGTATGTATATATATTTATTTATTGTACATACAAAAGGTATGTGTGATGGTGTACGAGACTTTCGTCGCGTGCGACATCCACTGGGAACGTCAACCCCGGGCGATGCCAATTTCCTGGCTCCTCCGAGTCGGCTCGACACACCGTATGCGCTGCTGTGTCATTGCTTTTATTACGAAAAGAAATTGCGAAAAAAATAAAAACTATGGACACCCACATATTTCAATGGGGGGACGGACAAAAGTTGAAAAACGAGTGAAACGAAGTTTCAGAGTTTGAAAAATCTTTTATAACGGCGTATCGGTTTTATGATCTTCAATTTTTATCCAAATTTCTCTTGACTTTTTTGTCGAATGAGTGCAAATGTTTTTTACAAATTCTGATCAAATTTCGAAATCGTTGGAGGGAAATAAAACGAGGAAGGTTGAAAATGGCTGAGCTGCTGGTCGAATAACGAGAATAAATGACGAGCGACGCGGATCATGGGCGAGGGGAAGAAACGCGGGGGTTGCAGAAGGGCACGGACTAGGTCATTCCTCCCTTTGGTTGGCACGGACTCCCTCTTCGTCCCTCGCTCTTGCAACACCGAGCAGGGGCGAGGAGGGGGGACGTAAAATAGTAGCAATGACGACTGCGCGAATTTTCTCCCCCCAGGGGTCATCGCGAGACACTGAACCCTTCGAATGGGCAGCCCCCCCTCCGACCCTACCCCCTTTTGCCCCCTTTCGATAGTTATGCACCTCGTGCAATGTCTGTATTTCTTTCTTTTGTCTTTTTACCTCTCCTTTTCCTATTTCTTGTTTTATCATTCTCCACAAACTCGAGGTCGAGATATTTATTTATAAAAATCACAATTTTCAGTAGTTTCTCATAAGAGCGCGGGTTAAAAGTTCCAATTTTCGTCATTAAATATTTCGATTTCTAAACGTAGAAGCCTCTTGAAACTTTGCATACGCTTTTATGCAACATCGAAGAAGCTTTATTCAGTTTTTCAAAATAATCGATCGTAAAATATTTTCGAAATTTTGGTTATTATTTAACAAATACAAATTACCTCGGACAATCTTGAAGTGGAAAGAAAAATTTAGATTTCGTCTTTAAAGTAGAGAAATTCAACAATGTTGCATTTTTTATGAAATAAAAAGACAATTGCGTGCATTTTAATGAAAATTCAAAGTGTTTTTTTCTGCTGTAACGGTAAATTTCAAATTTTAATTTTATCCGCCTATGATTTAGTCAAATTTGTTGATCCCGAGACAAAGGCAGCGCAAAAGATCGATTTAACGAGGATGGTACTGTAGAAACATTGATGGAAAATCGTGTGGATGAGAAAGGATCATGACCCAGGAGGAGGAGGAGTTACGTAATCGTAAAACACACGTTCCAGGGTTATGGATTTATGGAAAATGTTCGCTGGGCCAATGGGTGTATCCTTTGGTTCGATCGAGTGAAAAAGAGAGAGAGAGAGAGAGAGAAAGGGAATGGATGAATCCCTTTTTCCCGTTTCACATGCCAACGATTTCCCATTCTTTTATTTTTCTACTCTTTCTCATTCATTTTTTTGCAAAAATACTATATTTATGTATGTACGTACAACGAAATTTCGATAAAACCCGAAAGCTCGAATTCTCTCATTGATGTTCAATGGGGTCGAGGTTTTACAGGGGTCTCGTTATGGTGTTCGTGACGAACATTGCAAAAATATCGGTCGTTGCCTGCTCCCGCACCTCGTTTCACTACTTTGGCCGCCCATGGAATCGATAATTCAAAAGAAATTCAATGAAATTGTTTCTATGACGAATTGGAAATCTACAAATTTTAGGAGTACAAAATCCTGCAGTTCACGGGAACAATAATTAATATTTGAAACATTTGTAATCAATGAAACGAAAAAAAAATATCGACTGAGCAAATTTATCGAAAGAAATGGCCTGATTTTACGTCACTTTCGTATTTTTTTTTTCAAACTTTGCCATCTTGGCTTTCAATTCAACAAATAAATGGTCTTGGTGCAACGATCTCTTGACATTGAAAGATAAAACGAACGACAAAGTGTTGAATTAACGATTTGGACGTTATTGTGGAACGGGTCACGAGAGTATCTCGAGCAATCGGACAGTAAAATGACGGTTGTTATTAATTTTCTCTTCAAATTCCACAATCGTTATAATCCGCAAGTACTTTTGACCTGTCGATTGTCGATTTTAAAAAAATGTCGAGTCCCTATAGTCGTTATTTATGAATTAACACCAAATTCTGATTTACAAACTGGAAGTTAAAGAAACGAAAAAAGGAAATCTATTTTTTTTCGATATTTTCTTTTTAGCAGGTTGGCGACAGTTGCATAAAGAAGTTGCATCGTGAATGCATTTCCCTTGGGAGAAAACAGGGGAATTGAAGGATTCGAAAGACGAGAGAAAGCGAGAGGAGGAAAAGGATTGGAGAAAGTGGAGAAAGAAGAAGAAGAAGAAGAGAAAGAGAAAGGATGTGAGTGCACGGACGAGTGGCAGGACAGACAGGGAGAGAGTTAGGAAAAAAAAAGAAAAGAAAAGAGTTTGATGCCGAGGGCAGCAAGAGAGATAATAATGGCGGAAGATAAAGGGGGCAAGCGAGCTCTTATGTATTTTATGTCTCACACACATATTCCTTTCTTTTTATATATAAATATACGCGAGTTAGTGAGTCAGCTATTGGGCTGAGAGGGAGAGTGCGCTCGTGCGGCGGGAAACTAACACACTATGGTTGTAGGCGAAGAGTGGGGGTGTCTGGTCGGACTTAACATCCCCAGACTCTTTCACTCTCCTATCTCAGTTTCCTCTTTCAATTTCTCCCTCCTTTTGCTCTGCTTTCTCTCTCTTTCTCTCTCTCTCACTCTCTTCCTCATTTATTCTCTGTGTACGGCCTCTTTTTTTCCTCTTTCTCATACTCGTGGGGCCTCACGTGCTCTGTCAAAAGCACGCGATCCGCACAACCCGATGCACCAATTAGTCGCTTTTGCAAACCTCTCTCTCTCTCTCTCATTCTTTCTTTCTCATTCCTTCTCGCTTTCAGCCTCGCTCGAATCGTACGAAAAAACGTAACAAAACCTCACACACACACACACACACAAACTTACGTGCGATTCACACATACATTTGTATGTAAAAATTTATAGGAAACCGTAGACAGGCAGGCAGACGAAGTTCAGTGTGACGAGACAGTATGAATTTCGTCCGTTCGTGTATTATTCGTCGGTAATTATTGAAACTTTTTTTTTGTTTTTTTTTTCTATCGTCCTTCCGTGACGCGAGGATATACTGTTACGATTTCGAATTTACGACTCTCTGGTTTGATAGTTTGATTCTACTTTTTTTCTCGCATCGATAAGCGATGCGGAGATTTCTTTGGAATTTTCCATAACATTTTTTTTTTCTCCTTCCCCTCCCGCTGGATATTTCGTGTGGTCGTGAATGAATAAGGGCGAATTCATTAAAGAATATCATTTTGCAACGAAAAAGTCGCAGGTCTCGGAATCGAAAAAATGATAAAACTTGCGGCGGTTGCAATTCTTTTGCGATTTCAGGATTAACGCGCTAGTTCGATTTTATTTTATCAATCGACGCACTGAAAATAAACGATTCATCGGTGTTTTTAAATGAAAATCCATCAAAACTAAAACATTTTTTCCGAAAAGTGTCTCCGTTCGAGCAGACGGATTCAAATTTTCTTCAAAATAGTGTCAAGTTTCCTACTTTTTTCTCCTTCACGGAATTATACATCCAGAGCAGAAAAGATCTCAACGCATACAAGTCTCTCCCACATCGGTATCATTTTTCTGTTTTTATTTTCTTTCTTTTCCTCCATATCTTTCATCTTTTTCTCTTCAAATCTCTCTCTCTCTCTCTCTCTCTCTCTCTCGTGCAACGAACCAACGAAGATAAATTCCAAAGCCCGAAAAATACAGTCTCCTGCAACGTTCTTATCTCAATATCCTGCTCTACTCCGTCTCTCTCTCTCTCTCTTTCTCTTTTGGAGCGATAACTCGAGCCCGACCAATACGCAGATGATACACGCGTTTGACATGCCCTGGCAGCCCTCTCGCTGTCCTTATCCCGCGGCGCGTCTCGCACGCAACAGCGAATGCATACCAGAAACCGAGGCAAACACGCGAGAGTGCAGTATCTTCAGCGTCGCCATAAAAAATGATGAAAAAAGAGATTTTTTATCAAGTATTTTAAGTTCAAATTCCACATTTTTTCAAATAAAGTTGCAATCAATTTGATATCGACGATAAATCAAGCTCGAGAAAGCTTTTTTATTCTAATTTAATTTATTGAAATGACGTTTGTTACATCTAATGGATTTGATGAATCGATTAATACGGAGGACCAGTGAAAAATAATGAGTCGAAGGGTAAAGGAAGAAAGAATGAGAGTCTCGGACCAAGTGCTTGCTCTCGAGGACCTTCGCTCGAGTGAGAGGAAAAGAGCGCTGGAGAGGCCAGACACAACATCCGACGAGGCCAGACATCGGCTCATCGACGAAGAGCTGTGATCGTTGCGATCCTCACATGCTTCTCTTTTTATTCATTTTGAAAGAGAGAGAGAGAGAGAGAGAGCGATCGCGACAGGAACAAAAGGAGAAAAGAGGAAAGAGAAACGAAATGAATGAGGGAACGAGTGGGAGAGAAGGAGAGAAAAAAAAAGTCTCTGTTGCAACGCTGAAGCCTCGAGGAAATGTATATATCGTCCGAAAAAAGTCGTCGATGCGGGCGTGTCCCGAGCGCATTAACTTCATTTAGCCTCACGCGCTACTGCGATCGCTTGAAAAATCACTTTACTCTCATAACACAATTATTCGATTTAAGGTCATGAGCTGAACCAAAGTTTTTCTGATCTCAATTATCAACTTTGTTGTCAATGAAAACGATGAATTTTTCAGCGATCACGTCATTTTAATACGCAATTTTGTTGTGCGAGATCAGCACTTTGCTTAAGAACAATAGAATTTCAAAGAACAATAGAACCGAAGCTCTTTAATTAAAACATCAAACCTCGTCTTAGAATCCATGCAACAAAAATGCATTTGCAATGAAAATTTTATCAAATCCTGTAACGACTGATGAAGAAAAAAAAAAGAAACTTTATGACACGGCGATTCCCATGAAAAACAAATAGCAGCCATAACGTTGCATTAGCAAATAAACAAAGTCTATGAAGTCTGTGTGTTGTCTAAAAAAAAAAGAAAAAATCATATAAAAAAAATTTTCCTCTACCTCGCGACAGTTGTTGATCTCGAGTGGGTCAAACGGTATATCGAAAATAAAGTCATTCCGGAGGCGGAGAAGGGGGAGTAAGTCGTTGGTGGTATTAAGAGGAGAAAAATAACGGAGAAAAAAGAGGCAGGAGAGAAAAAAAGTGAATAAAAAAAAAAAGAAAAAAAACGTTATAGAACGAAGAGGAGGCTTATCAGTGAACTCGACTTTATCATTCGGCGGTGGTGGAGGCCAAGGCCTCGCGGTGACGTATGGTCGGGAGAGCGTAATGCAAAGATTAAAAGTCTCATCAAAATTTGGTCGCGATGAAATTTTTTTTCTCTCCTCCGCACGCGCCCGCGCGGTTTCGCTTTTATCCGCGACGTTAAATTGTTTCTTTTTCTTTTTTTTCGTCTTTTTTTTTTTCTCGCGTCAGTGTCATCGACCGATCGCCCGCGAAAGAAACACTCGGTCAAACGGTTCAGTGTGTGTATAAAAATAAATGGATAAATACATTGAAATCTCGATATCTCGGTAACCAGTCAAAACTGCCGCGTTATCCTTGAACGTGAGCTCCGAAAAAGTGTGCGATAGAAAGAGAAAAAAAGAGAAGATACGAGCGGGCATCCTTCTCTTCTCTTTTGCTCGAAACGTAGCCGCGAACTCTTCCATATCCACTTTGGACGATTTATCGAAGCAAAATATTGGCGCCTGACGACGTTGCCAAAAGCCATTTTTTTATAAATATATACATATATATATAAATACACTCTCGACTCAAACTCAACGATTCGTAATCCCCCAAGCTTTCCGGATGTACTTATGCCTTGCTACACTTTTTCTCTTCTCTTCATCTCTCTTTTCATTTTTCTCTCGCTTTCATACTTTATCGGTGCGAAGATAAAACCTCCAGATTTCTTGTCTTTTTTTTTTCTTCTTTCGTGACTCGATGATTTGATTTATACGAATAAATGCGGCACGAGAATAATTATTTCTATCGTAAATGTATAAAATTACTTTTTTTTTTTAATTAATCTTCCGAGCGATCGTAAATTCGAGTTAAATTTTTTTTTCAAATCAATTATATCGCCAGAAATTTCGCTGTTTTTTTTTCTTCAGATTTCAAGTTGCTCCGATCCCAAAAATAAATAAAAATAAATAATTTAATGGATCGAGTAGGATTTTTGCAGTATCGGGAAAAGTGAAATGAAAAATAAAGAAAATCGGGATCTTTGGCGCGAGAAATATTGCTCAGGTGCGGGAGATATTAAAAAAAAAATAATAATGATTTAAAAAAGAGAGAAATTATGAGATTTGAAAGTCGAGAGTCAACAGATGAACGATAAAAAAGTGAAAAAGAGCGACGTAAGGAAGCACAATTTCTAAATTTAACACGAAACCGGCTATGACGTCACAGATAGTTCTCGCGCGCGACCGTGACCATGAAAAATTCCGAAAGCCGTATATTCTCAAATTTATCGTATACACGCACACACACACACACATGCGTACAGATTGGATGTGAGCGACGAGGAAGGGTACGAGACTGGGGCACAGAGGGTACCCGCTTATAAACGAGTCTGGAGGACAAACATTCTCTCAATTTCAGTCTGACCAGTTGGCCAAACGCATTCAACACGTATTCCTATAAAAATGACCCGCATTTATAAATTTCCCGGGCTAATAACGAGCACCAAAAATTCCTAAGCTCAAAAAACAGAGAAAGAACGAGAAAAAACGAAGAAAAAACTATTGCAAGAACAATAATCACGATTTTTTATTACTTTTTTTTATTGAAAATTCAACAACATCAAGTTTCGTCAAAATTAAAATTAAATTGAATCGTTAAAATTGAAATATTTTTGTAACAATGAAAATCGTGAACAAAACGTCATTTTTCGTGGATATTTGCATCATTTAATTTTTCTTTAACGTAAATTTGTATATTTGACAAAATAAAAAACAACCAAATGTCAAAATAGTCGCCCATTCGTACAAAAGTAATTTTAATAATCAATTATGAAATGAAATAAAATAAAATAAAATTAAATTAAATTTCGATTCTTAGAATTGCTAAAAAAAAAAAAACTATAAAAAAAAAATTAATTAAATTGACGTAGCAAATTAATTGTACTCGGTTCTTTATAACGATGTTACGATGATGTCTATCGATCGAGTAATTCGACGCATTGGTTCTTAGTTCGCGTTATGCAATCATATCAGCCGATCGATTAATAATCATCGTAATTATTATTATTATTAATGCGAATAATATCGGTGCAGCTTTCGTCTATTTGTTTTTCTCGGATTGAAATATTTCCCGGTATTTCTGCGCGTCCCTGTCGTGACTATCGTTGAAGCGAAATCGTAAAAATGAAGAAAAAAAAAAAAAAAAACACAAAACGAAAGCAAACAAACGATTCATCGTTGCGCAAGGTCAAGATCGCTCGCGCGACGTCGAGACTTTGCAAATGGGCGAAACTTCGGTGTGTATTTTCTCCCGCCGAACATCTCTGCGTTTTGTTTTCATTTTTTATTTTTTCTTTTCGAAATCCGAGTTAAAAAAAAAAGAATAGAAAAAAAAACGTGGTTAAATTATCCATCGACGAATTTGTCCAAGTTTTTTTTCGTATTTCAAGAATTTCACATGTTTTTTTTTGTAAACATTTTATCTTCAAGAGAAATGTTGACATTGTTATTTGACGTGAGGCCGCGATGTCGATAGGATAGAAAAACAAGAGTGGATCCACGAAGATTTAAAACAAGGCGTATAGAAATTTTAATCGATAACGAAAAAGATATAGGACGAGGCGAGAGCGTATGACAAAGAATATTTTAATATCGTGTGTCATTCTCGCCTTAATTGCGATGTGCGTGTATCGATCGTCGCGACCGCGCGTCCTTGCCGATGCTCCCATCGAACAATTAATACGTTCAAAAAATCACCAAACATATTTGTGTCGAATTTTTTCAAATATCTCACTCGATATCTTTTTCTTTACCATTTAAAAAAAACAATACAACAAATTTCATAAAACTCACTAAAAAAAAAAAAAAAAAACGATAAAGCATCGAATAGATCAGGAAAAAATTCAAGTATTAAAAAAAAAAAAAAACAGATAAATTCATCGAGACTCGATTCTCGATCGAATAAGAGAAAAAGGGGAAGGGGTTGGCGGCCTTATCGTTGACAGAAATACCGGACGTGTAAATACCAAAATATACAGCCAGCCGGACGAGGCCGTGGCGTATTAAAATGAAAAAAAAAGAAATAATAAAAATAATGATTCCACGAAAACTTTGGGTGGACGATTGTCCTCGAAGCATCGAATATATTCGCGCTGCGCGAGTCCACGATCGAAAAAAAAAAATCAATCGAATTCTGTTTGTTTTAATTTCGAAAAGGGTCTGTTAAAGGAAAGAAAAAAAAACATTGTCGTGACAATTCGAAGAAATGTTCAAAGTCAAATATTTCAATCGGTCAAAACAACTGATCTCTTGTAATGAAAATAAAAATAATATTAATAATGACAGTGGGAAAAATGATAGTGATGATAATGATGAGAAAAATGAGCTATGCATTTTGATTAATTCGTTGGAATCTTAAGCTTTCTCAGATCTTTGCTGGCGCGCTGTAGATTTTATACTTTTTACAAGAATCCCCTACTCCTCGATGAAGGTTCGAACGTTCGAACGTTTCACTGTGCTCGCTAACGCGATTTCATAAACAAAAGAGAGTGCTGCTGCTTATTGTGCAGTGGAAAATACCATTGTACAATTTCTAGGATTAAAGTTGTTCCATCGTGACGTTCATATGGAAAAATTGTTTTTCAGTTTTTATCACATACAAAATGGTTAGCGGGCATAAGTTGATAAAGAAAAGTTGTTGGAAATTGACTTAAGAACAACATACTCGAAATTCAAGGTCATCCAAGGTCATATGTACTTGCTGTATTATTACGAAAATTGCCAACATTTTTTTCTTTAGATTCTTTTGAAAAACTTGATGTAGCTTCTTTAATGTCGCATTAAAATGTGTGCAAAGTTTTAGGAGGCTTCACCATGTAGAAAAAATATTTATCGATGAAAATGTAACTTTTGACACGAGCTCTTACGAGAGACTAGCGAAAATTGTGATTTTTATCAATAAATATCTGAACGTTCCGCTTGGTGAAAGCTTCTAAAATTTATTAAACACGTGCATTTGACATAAAAGAAGATTTGTCCAAATTTTCAAGAAAATCTTAAGAAAACGATGGAACGATAGAACTAGCTTAAAAGGAAACATGGTTTTCTGATTATTTTTCAATGTTTGAAAATATTTCTGGTAAGAGTTATTATTATGATTATTTAATTAAAACTGGTATGAAAAATATGTGTAACTTGTACAGATTGAAATATTCTCCGGATCCCGCTGATAATCTCTCGGCGCGTGATAAATTTCCAAAATACATCGTTGTTCCGTCTTGGCAGCAAAAGTAATAATAAAAATACGGATATACACGAGACGAATTTGGTGCCGGGTCATTTCTGGGACGAAGGATCGTTCGAAACGATCGGAAAAAAAATAGTTTCTTCAATCGATACGTATTTATTGATTTTTCGAGGATCTTACGCCGGGATCGCGACTCTCAAAAGTTTTTGGCCGGCAGAGACCAGAACTTTTCCGAGAATACAAAAAATCAACTCTGAAAACAAATAATTAGTCTGCCTTGGTTTCCCAAATGAATTTTCATTTTTCCCAATCGAATCCCTTGACGAATAAATATGATGGTGTGGAGGATAAAAAAAAAAAATAACAGTTGAAATTTCAAAGTTACTCGTACTCGAAAAAATACCCACGAAGAATGAAAAAGAATTGACGCTCGAAATGTATTTTTGAAGGAGAAAAACGTAAATTTACGAAAAAAAAAAAAAAACATAATTTAAAAAAAAACCACTTGCACAAATAATTTAGTTCGAGGCGAAGAGGTAAAAAAGTGAAACGCGACAAACATGTATTTTGATGATAAAAAATGTATGGTGAATAAATAAATATTGGCGTTGCCGTGAGAAAAGGAAAGTAAAAGAGAAAAAAGATGGGGGGGGGGGGGGGGGGGAAAAAAAAAATGACTTACCGAGATCGGGAATGGAGCTAGTCGGTTCCTCGTGGTGACCTTTGCCTTCGCCAGAGGGCCTTGCCCTTGGTGGGGGAGGTGGGGGCGGGGGCCTCATGCTACTAGAGGTCGAACTGACGACTACCGAGGTCGGCGGTGCACTCGTTTGTTGCGTTGAATTTCCACCCACTACTCTCTGATTTCCACCATTTGCCACCACGATCCCTGGCGAATTTCCCCCACCACTTACGTTCGATCTCATTTGTGTCTGGGGTGACATTAAAACGGTGTCACCGCGTCCACCAACTTGAGACGAAGTGTGCTGCTGTTGTTGTTGTTGTACTTGTTGCACTTGTTGCTGTTGTTGCTGCTGTTGTTGCTGCTGCTGATGAACAGCAGAAGCTTGTTGTCCCGGTGGCCTCGGACACCAGCCATGCAAAACTCTTATGGCGCTTCTCACTTCCGCCTGCAACTCCGCCGCTCTATCTCTCGCCGCGTGAGCCACTTTTACCGATTTTAAACCCGCTTCCCAGCGGGTCCCACCCTTTTTTATTTTCACTCTATTCAACACCAAATTAATCTCCTTTCTTCACCAACAAACCACACAGTCTATCGAAACACTTGATATTTTTTTTACGACGAACCCGAAAATTTGGCCGGATACAGCGATTATGAATTTTTTTCACTTTTTCCCCTCCGATCGACTATAATTTCGATCGATTCTTCAGTTTTCACAATCCTCCTACTAATTTCGAGTCTCCCGCACTGCTCGAACACAATAATTACCGGTTTTTCACTCGCACTTTTCTCTTCGATCGTAATAATCGAATTTTTTAACGATTTTTGTTTATTTCACTTTTTCCAAGTGCCAATCAATAGCTGCTGCTATTTCACTTTTTTCGCACCAGAAAAAGAGATAGAATGACTGATTATTATACTTTTTTTTATTTATACTGCCGTTCAGTATTTTATTTTTAGTTGACGTTTGAAAGCACAGAAAATATTCGGAATCGCACGAAATATTATAATCCTTTAATCACAATTTAACACGAATATTTTCGCCCTTGAAGAGCGTTAATTGTCACTCGCGACACAACTTATATTTTTTTTTAAATGTTATTTAAAATTATTCCGAGAATCGGAAAGATTCGGCCTTTTCTACAATATTGAGCTCTTACGAGAGCATAACCTCAAAAGATAGTAGACGATAAATTCGGTCAAGCGTGACTAACCAGTGGCCGTCATTTTTTAGCATTTTTTAATTCATCGACACGAAACGTCAAAATAATTTAGCAAAATATTGAGGTTCATTGTCGTATCGTTTATCTGTCAGACACATTTGCGCGAAGTACGTACACACAAACACCCCGTCACAGAGAGAGAGAGAGAGAGAGAGAAACACAGTTGAAAAACGCCGGTCGCACTTGCGAACAATAATCCTCGCGTTTACTCGACTCACGCACAAATCGTCGACGAAAAAAAACAAAACAAGATCACATGCGATACGCGCGCCGGGCGACTGAAACAACGTTTCCTCGAAAAATTCAGAGTGTCGTTGTGTTTTCGTTGTTCACGCCTCAAAATGTATAAAATGTTGAGTTGGACGAAAAAATAGGAAATACCGAAGTGTGAGGGGTTTTTATTTTTGTTTTATTTCAACGACTCGAAATGTTTTTTATTGGCTGGCCAGGCTGGTGTTAAAGATCGAGAACAAAAATTCTTTTGAAAAGGACACGTACAAAGACGGCAGTGAGACACTTTCGCAATGATTATTATTTTTTCAAGTATTCTTTGTATAAAATTTTTTAAAAAATTGTTTAAACGACAAAATGTCGATAAAAAACGTTCTCGAAGCTCGAGAGAAGAAACTCGCGGCTGCTCTCGACAAGAGATGATCCCGAGGGTAACGCACCGCGTGCGAGAGTAAAGCGTCGTTTGCAGTCGAACCGAAAACAACAGTCGGTTGCGCGCGGTCTCGCGCGCGCCCCGAGCCGGTCTTTCTATCTCTCTCTCTCGCTCTCCCTTTCTCGCTCCAACTCCGTGGCGCTAGTGACGCCTCCCACCAAGTCTCTCCCACCCGGACTATCCGTCTCGCTCTCGCACTCACGACTCACCGCAGCGGCCGATTCTTAGCGCGACCTTCCGTCCACATACAGCAAACAAAAAAACATACAATGTTTTTACCCTTCCTGTTTCTACGCACGCACTCTCCGTTCGTTAAACCTCCCAACGAGGGTAAAACCATTAGAAATATTTTTTCTCTTTATTGCTAATTCTATCGGTTACGAATTCGAACGCAGATAAAAACGTATCGAGCATTTTTGTTGCTAGGGCAATGTTTTACATGGAAAACAAAATTGGACACACGTTGTCGAGCTTTTCGGCTAAAATCGAGAGGGACAAAGTCCTGATGCGACCTTGAAAAAGTAATCTATCGCGTGAGCGATTCGTAGCAACGAGACAGAATTTCAAACGAGTTTTTTTTGTTGCTGAAAGTTTGAATATTCGTAATCGTTACATAAAAAAAGCCTTTGAACCTCTAATTGCTGTTGTTTTTTTCTTCTTTTATTACGAATAAGAAAGACTATAAAAATGGTTGAAATTTTTGTTGAATAAACACGCAATGCTGACACGACTGACGTCGTTGCCGGCGAAAGTGAGAGTGTCGATTCGCGAACCGGCCGTGTCTCTCATCCTCTCTCTCTCTCTCTCTCTCTCTCTCTCTCTCTTCGCGACCGCCGGCGCTCTCGAATCCTTCGTGTACGAAAGAGCACCGCGCCGCAGTGGCAGCACCGGTGCATAAACCAACTCTACCACGCCGGCTCGCCCGTCATTTTTATCTCCCTCTCTCTCTCTCTCTCTCGCTCTTCCTCGCCATTCCCCCCGTACGTGCTCTTTCACTTTGCTCTCTTTCTCACTCCCTCGACCCTGTCCTTCGTATACGGTTTCAAGGTTGTGCTATAACTATATCTTTTCTCGCGCGAGCCTCCCTTACCGAATTCTAGATACAGATATAGGATAAACGAGCAGCAAATACGAATTGTGACAAAGGAAAAAATTCCATATTATTTCTAGTCTCACTAATTCTAACCTATAAATCACGCAATTTATATTTTCGCTTTCTCCCACCAAAATAAACAGAATATTCTTTCAAGTTATAATTATCAATGATTTTATTTATTATCATTTTTTATTTCGAACGAATTATTAGCCGTTATCGTAAAAAAAAGAGTTTTCGTAATAATCCGATGTTTTTCAAGCCTCGGGTGTCAAAAAAATTGAAATCGAAATTACATCGAACTCTTTTGCCCAAAAATTGGTGAATCGAGGTACGATTTTCATTCAATTTCTTCAGCATCAAATTAACCCTTTGTAATTAAATCACAAAGTTAAAAACAAAGGCTGATTTTTTATCTGTTTTTAAGGTTATTACAGAACAAATTTTTCTCGCCATTCGGCCTCCCGTGTCGTTGCATGTTTCCAAATAAATTTTCGAACCAATATTGTCCTCGATGTGTTTTTTTTTCTGTTTTCACCGTCTACCAAAAGATATTCGTTCGAATGAAAAAAAAGTTGGAATAAAAAATAACAAATACGTCGATAAATCGTATTTATTTAATCAGACGTCGAAAAAATAATAAACGTTGACTCAAATATGGGCCAACGTTTACACATCTTTGTATAAAACGATTTGCTTGTCGTCGAAGTTCTGCAGATTTTTCCAAGTGTATTTTAATGCGTATATACAAACGTACAGTCGTATATGAAACATCGAAATTTTAACGCAGACTCAGTTGCGGGAGCGAGTCGGAAAAATCGTCGCGCGCACACCCGGAAATCTCGCTCGTTTCCCCAATTCTCCGACGAGCGAAGCATGGCCCACGAAGGATTAGTCACAAGGTCCATGACTTCATCTTGAACTATAAATAAATATTAATGAGCAAGACGATTAATACTTTCTATGAATTCAGTACAAAATGGACGATTTTATACGTTCGAATTGATACTTAAATTTTGTTCTTTCAATTAAAACCCTAGAATTTTCGAAAAATCGTTTTTTTTCATTTTAAATCATCTCCTAGGACCTCAAAAATGATGTCGCAAAAGATTGTTGTCAGGAAAAAGCTCCACGTATTCGGTTTTCGAATTTTAGTACAAAACGGTCCGATCCGCAGCGAGCTACTGAAAACTTCAAACGCGTTAACCTCAAAACTGCATTTTTTAAGCTGGCCGGACGCATAACTCGGACAATTTTCAACCGATTGACTTGAAATTTTGAATATATCTTTGAAAATACATTGTCTATGGAAGTGCGGAGGATTTTTTCTTTATATTGCATAGTTTATTTGTTATTAACAATTATCTGACGATTTTTTGGGCAAATTTATCACTTTCCACTTTAGAAGTGCGCCATTTCGCCAAAAATCAATGTATCGCCAAAATCCTACGTACTTCTGCAGCAGTAAAAATGAGAGAAACCGTCGAATTGACAAACTCTCTCTTTTTATATTCGTTCGATCAAAATAAACGTAATTCCGGTTATAATATTTATTAAACATCGAAATCATTATCACAGAATCGACGATTCTGTTCGACGCCCCCTTGACGCACTACTAAGGGGAAATGGAGGCCTTGGTGTCCGAGCGCAAGGGCAAAGTGACAGAGGGTGGGGATGAAGTTTGTGCTCTCACGAGCGCTACAGCGGTTGACCTAGGCTAGGCTTTGTGCTTCGTGTCAAGAACCCTAAGCAATGATTCCTATCGGAATCCTTGGCACGCCTTGGAAAGTACAAAAAACTTATCGGGTCTCAATTTTTAAGAATTTCGTCTTCTGTATACTGCTTTTTTCGATAAAATCTCGAACAACAACAACAACGAAAACAAATAATTCTTAAAAACATCGTAAACTCATTTCGTCTCTGTCTCGTGAACCAATTTTTGTTTCGTAATTACAATGAATTTCTCGACCGAAGTCAGGACATAATTTTTACGACTTTTTGTCTTTTAATTTGTCAATTTGTTAACGGATGTTAAAAGTTTCAATTTTCAACATTAAATATTTCGATTTCTAAAGCTCAAAGCTTCTTAAAACTTTGCACACGCTTTTGTGCAACATCGCAGAAGCTTTATTGAGTTTTTCGAAAAAATCGTTCGTAAAATATTTTCGAAATTTTGGTTATTACATAAAAAATACCGATTCCCTCAGAAAATCTTGAATTTAGAGTATCTTGTTCTTTAGTCAATTAGTAAAAACGTTTTTTTCAATGAACTTGGGCTCGCAAACGATTTCGTATGTGAAAAAAACCAAAAAGAAAAGTGTTAAGATTTGAGAGTCGCCATAGAACGTCCCCAATGGATGATGCGACGAGAATGATGCGTCGTTAAGGGCCCATCGGAAATGACGGCCGTCCCTGGCGGGCGAGAGAGCGAAACTGCGAGAGCAGCCAGGGGTGGTTAAATGCGCGGTCGCGAGTGCGCGCAGCGGCGGCGGCGGCGGCGGCAGCGGCGATCGAGTCGCGGGCGCTATCACATGGCCTTGTCCTTGAACGAGGCTCGTGAACCCGCGACTGACGCTTTTATCGATCAGCCCCCGCATCCCGCTTCGACGCACTCCGTATATATATTTATAAACACATTTGATACGTGTGTGTATTTGTGTATAAAGCATCGACTATCTATTGCGATTGCAATGCCGTACCAAGGTGCAAGCGTTTCATGGGCGTTTCGACGAACGTTGAGCGCGTTGCGAACGAGAGACGAAGGAGCAGCGATGAAAAAAAAAATATATTGAAAAATAAATAAAAATAACATGGAAAAATAAAAAAAAATTGGTAACAAGAGTGGAAAGGAATAGCGGACGATAACGCGACGCGCGAGACGAGACGACGATACATAAAACGAGCTCGGGAATCGCGAGTCATAGCCTCACCCTTTTTCCCAGTACGAATTCTTCTGACCCTCCTCCTCATCCTCCTCCTCCTCCGCTTCTGCAAAACATTTACGATACTGTTTCATAAATTATTTTAAATAGTCAAGGGAGGAGGGAGTTTTAAATAAAAAATAAATAAAAAATAAATAAATAATGACGGCAGATATGTAAACAATTTTATAGATCGATAAATTTTATTAACATTACTCAATGGAGTGTAAAAAGTCTATTGATTTAGATAATTATTATGAATAATCACGTGCAATACTTATTTGATCGTTTAATATTTATTGTTAAAATTATGACACGGTTTTTTTTCTTCAAGAAGTTTTTGAAAATAAGTTTAACCCTTACTTGACACCTTGGGGTCCAAAAATACCCCAGGCCCGAGGAAAATAGTCATTTTTCCACGTTTGTTGGCTCAAGTATTTTTTTTAGCGTACTTAAATTTAATTTTTGGCTGTATAAAGTGAACAATCTTTTGAAAAAAGCTTTCAGTATGTTCTAAAAAAAATTTCGAGTCGAAATATTCAGTAGTTCATTTTTTATAAGGATTTTTGTCACCGGGGTCCAAAATTACCCCATGGTGCGTCGAGTTGTACGTAATTCTACCGAGGAGTGGCAAAGTAAGGGTTAACATTTATTGTTTGGATTTGAACTGTAGAAATTGAATTGGTGAAAAAAAAGAAATGGTGCGAAGAAGAATTTGATTTGAAAAATAAAATTGCGGTTTCGAGTCTAGGGTTAGAGTAGAAAAAAAAAGAAATGAACGGGCCGCAATAGCTCGTAAGGGCTGAGAGACGAGAAAGGAGGAGGGCAAGCTGGATTAAGAAGTTTGGAGCATTGTAAACCTTTTGAACGTCGACGCACACAAAAACAAACGTAAAAGGGTCCTCGGTGGCTAGACGCAAACGCACACATGTGCATGCGACAGAATTATAGACTTGGAGAGAGCGAGAGAGAGAGAGAGAGAGAGAGAGAGAGAGAGAATCCACACGCTCCAGTCGAGGCGAGCGTTGTAGGTCAACCAGACGCTTTGACCGAGGTCAAGGTCTAGTCGAGAACTCGGCGTGTTCGTTCAACAGCCTTGGATCCTTGTTACTTGTCAAGGTTCATCGAATTACATGAATAAATGAAAAAACAATGAAAAAACAATGACAAACAAACGAATAATAACGTTCAGCTAATGAAAGAACGAGAAGAACCCAAGAAATTCGTCACAATGAATCATTTTCTATGAAGATTTCAAGATTTTTTATCTCATTTTTCACACTTTCATTGCTTTATTTTTCATTTCCATAATTAATAACTTGATTAGAAAATAAATTACATACAACTTAATGGTCCAGCTTATTTTTTAAGAGAATCAAGAGAGAAATTCCATTGTTCTCAAGCAAAGCGCTAACTTTACACAACAAAATTTCGTACAAAATCACATGATTACTGAAAAATTGATCGTTTTCATTGACAAATAAATGAATAATTAATAAACGATGTCGACGGATTATTTCATTTTCTGGTGGAACAATTGTCATGATATTTTCAGTGGGTTGACAGTTTTTTATAACCTTTTTTACATTTTTTCGTATTGTTTAATGCAAATAACTGAAGTTTAGGGACAGCGTAGGCACGTCTCTGTGTTAAAAAGTGACTTTTCATTTGAGAATTTAGTGGAAACGGTGTAGACAATCATTTCGAAAGTTGGAGAACATATTGAGGATAACTTACGTTTCGTCACCCTTGTACCGAAACCCTAAATTTCTATTTCCCAAGCTCCTGGCGACTTTGAATAAACAAGTTTGTTTTTATTTTTTCGTCGTTGTTTTATTAGCTTCTTTTCCCAGTCGTTCAATCAAAGGAAAGAGCGGTGAATAATAAATTTTAATTACTCCGAGCGTATGAACGGGTCTCGTGCGAGGCGTTCACACGCGATGCAACCTCCACGACGTCTTCGTAGTCTCGTTTTCTTCAAACCGGCTGGAATATTGCGAATTAGGCGGCCTATACATTTTCTCTCTCTCTCTCTCTCTCTCTCTCTCTCTCTCTCGATCTCTATATGCGGATTTCGCTGTACGTACTCGTGTGTGGAACTCGTGCTCTCGTGGTGGATCTAGATGAACTTGAATCATCGAAACCGGTCTAGTCGTGTGCACGCTTCGACCGAATATCCCTGCTGGGTGGGGATTAAGGGCAAAGAGAAGGGGAAAGGTATACTCCGCGGTGCGGCGTCGTCGTTTAGAACGCTCTTGCCTTCGTCCGATGCTCTCTCAGCCATATATAGAGCGAACCAGCATGTTCAGCTCGATGCGATTCTCGTTGTATTAGGTCGGGAACTCAGCCAGACTCGTTTATGTAGCACGCATCATGAGTTAGAATAGAAATTAGGGTGGGGGTAAGTCTTTTGCTCCAGTCCGCGGCTGTCGAGACACAAATTCAAACATCAACGTATGCACTCACTCGTATTCAATCTCTATTTGCATAAAAACTCAACTGCAAAATTGTGTTTGGCAGCTTTTCACGCGAAAACCACTGAACCAATTTTGATAAATCTTTCACAGGAATGAAGCCCATGAATCAGAATAGGTTGTAGGCCGTATTACATTCCGATAAATTATTTATTCAGGGAAGGCCAAGCGAAAAATTCAATTTTTCATCATTTTTTTTACTTCAAAATTTCTCATGTTATTAAAAAAAGACTATAAATGGAAAACAGCAATTACAAATTTGAAGATAATTCGAAAATGAAGAGAATGAGCGGTGGCTGGGGTGCCAGCTTCGAATGGAAAAAAAGTTACAGTAATTTTCGTGAATTTGTTCAAATTTTCTAGATTTCAATTGTTTCGTCATCGCTCGGTTTTGGAACCTTTTAGTATTTTAGTTTCTATCAAATTAACTGTAATCCTGGTATCAATGGAAGATATGAGAATAATTTAGTTGCCGAGAGTTGGAGATGATTAATTGATTCGCAAATGTATAGTAACAGGAATTAAAAAAAAGAAAAGGATAATCCGGAAATGCTCGTGAATGGAGAAAAATAGATGAAGAGAGATTTAAAAAAAAAAAAAGAGCCTGGTAGAGATAAATTTTCGAGCTAATCTTCGAAGCATCATTAATCTTTCAAAACAAACTGCACGTCCGCGAAAACAAACACAATGTTTTTGTTAGTCTTTAAAATTTGTTTTCGTCTAATTAATATTTCATTTCATGGCTAATTTATTTAATATCCGTGAATAATTGCGCCTACATTTTGGTAAAGAAAAGAGATTGATAGAAAGAGAAATATATATATTTTGTGGTGCAGCAAACTGCAGCAGTGGCCAGGACCAAGAAGGTCGGACTGGTTCAAGTTCACGTGCAGCTCTTTCTCTTGCTCCCTTATTATAGCCACATGCGCCTCCAAGAGACTCGAGCAGGAGTCCAAGGCCGAGAGTGAAAGCCTTCCTTGTTCGCTCTCTCAAGCCCTACACAACTATTTATATATTTTACATAATACATTAAATATATAAAAACTCTTTAAACATAAAACTCAACTGCAAAATTGTCTTTGACTGTATTTTACGCGAAAACCACTGAACCAATTTTGATAAATCTTTCACAGGAATGAAGCCCATGAATCAAAATAGGTTTTCGGCCGTATTAAATTCCGATAAATTATTTATTGAGGAAAGGCCAAGCGAAAAATTCAATTTTTCATCATTTTTTTTACTCTAAAATTTCTCATGTTATTAAAAAAAGACCATAAATGAAAAACACTAATTACAAATTTGTAGATAATTCGACAATGAAGAGAATGAGCGGTGGCTGGGGTGACAGCTCCGAATGGAAAAAAAGTTACAGTAATTTTCGTGAATTTGTTCAAATTTTGTAGATTTCTATTTTTTTTTTTTTTTTTTTCAACTTCAAGAATTTGAAGAATTAGTGCATTTTTGCCAAGTTGGTGAACGTTTACAAATGATTTTTGAATAATTAACTCGATTCAACAAAGTGGACCGACTGTGAAAGTTTGTAACGTCTAATTAGACATCGAGAGACTCGTAATTAGATCAATCCACTGACAGAGAACGGAAAATCGTGACGCGCCCACCAGTGACAGTGAAATTGACGGACTCTACTTTCGAACTGTCTCAATAAAAATTTCTCAACTATCTTATCTTCATTTGATTTATTTTTACGTTCAATACAAAATACGAAAGTTTATTTAAAAGTTAATTCAATCTGCACAGCTCGTTCTAAATAAAAAATGAATTAAAATTTTGCCCGGCATCAAATAAATACAAAAAAAAAAAGACAAGAAATACGACGTATATGCAGAATCGCAAACATGTTGCCACATCGCTTACGTGTACACAGGAATTCCGGCGAGTGAAAGAGAAGGGATTTACTTGGCTCGGTCAAGTTCATCGACCACTTTCAAGGCCACGGTCCCTCAATTTCTGGGGCCCATTGTCGTTTCATCATCATATCGCAGCACCTCCATAATAATTGCTACAATAATTTTCTTTTTAATATTAATTTTAATTTTAGAGAATTCCGGTACAAATCATAGAATGTAATGATTCAGTTTATCTTTAGAGAGAATCAGGGGAAGAAATTCTATTGTTCTCCAGCAAAGCGCCAACTTGACACAACAAAATTTCGTATAAAAATTACATGATTACAGAAAAATTGATCGTTTTCATCGACAAAAAAATGAATAATTAATAAACGATGTCGACGAATTATTTCACTTTCTGGTGACATAATTGTCATGATATTTTCAGCGGTTCGACAGTTTTTTATAACCTTTTTTGAAAAAGGAAGAAAATTAAAAAAATCATGACAACTTATTGGTTTGAAGTTATATTTAAAAAAATATATTTATGGATATACAAAGTGGGAAAGGAGGAAAGCGAGAGGATCGAGAAACCGAGAGAGTTTTAGAAACCGGACCGCAAAGTAGCCAAAGAGAAGTTAGCGATGCGCTTTGGTCAACGAAACGTGAAAACTCCCCACGATAGAAAAATGTCGAAGAAAGCGAAAATCTCGCGCATATATGCGTACCTTTTTACTTTGATACACAAACGCAAATACTTTCCAACTCTTATCTCCCGCTCTCGGACATCTTTAATGCTCGATAATTATCGTACATCTTACAACAGGTGTAGGTTTTCAATGAAAGTCGTCTTCGAGAAATGATGAGAAATCATCGTCGTTTAATAAAGTCTGATTACTGACGTCAATTAATTCTATGATTTGTGGCATAATAAACCATTATAATATTTTTTTTTATAACATTTTTCAAAGTATTCTCAAAGTTTATTTATTTATTTCTAAAACTTTTGTTTCTTTTTTACTTCTTTTGACATTTTTTGATAACGTCAGTTTCGTGACCTTAGCCATTTAAATTGATGCAATTTTTTCAAAAAATTTCTCGTACTTAATTGAAAAAAAGAAAAAAAAAACAATTATTGTGTCGTTTACCTGAGAAAAATAAATAAATATGATTTTTAGGTAAAATAAAAATGTTCTAAAATGTAACAATCGTGGACAGATATTGGCCCAAGCAGTTCAGTAAAAGTCTAATGTAGGTAAAGGTGTCACGACCCAGATCGACAAATTCACAGGTTGCCGAGAGCGCGTTCATTCACTTTCTCTGGACATCGGAGAACTCGCGTTTGTTTTCCCCTTGAAATTAAAAGTGAAATTTCTCCTCTACACTCGCTACAGTAACGCGTGCAATGCACTTTTCAATGCATCTTATAAAAATGCAGAAATGCATCCACCAAAATTCATTTTTTAATTTTTTATTTGGGGGCTCATCGATTTTTTAAAATAAATCGATTAAAAAATCGTCAATAAACCGGAAATAATCATCATCATAAAAAAAACAATTTGCATCTGCAAATATGTCATTCCTAAGACGTTTTTAGGCCCCACAGAGAACCCTAAAAAATGTAGGAACCCCTGAGCAGCGAAGAAACGAGAGTGCAAGTTGTGGTCACCTTGGCTATCGAAGCACGCAAACGAAAGCGAGAGTCCCGGGCTCTGTGAGACTTTTAATATCGAAAATGGGCCCATCGGACCCAAATCTTACTCCCTTTTTCGTTCTTCTTCTCTTTTTAACTTGTTCTTTTTTTTCCCCTGCTCACTATACTCTTCTCTCAACATTTTCGTTGTGATTTTTTTTCTCCTATTCTCTCGTATGTTTTTTATTAATTTTATTTTCCCTCCTGCTTTCGTCTCAGCCTCGAATAGTATACTACGCGCCATTGAACTAGTGACCTTCATATAGAAACCGGTCTTTGTTTGAGACCCTTCGGCGGTGAACGCGTTTACTATAATATAGACGCACCCCCCACCTCCCTCCACCCCATAATATACCCGAGGCCTCAAGGGCCCATAGGGCCAGTCTAGACATTCACCACCAGACTTCCTTCGTTTTTATTTCTCGACCTTTCTCAGTCGTCTAGATTTTTTCCCCTTCTATTATTCCCTTTTCACGTTTGACCCCTTTTTTTTATTGTATATTAAGGCGAGGAGCGAGATGGCGTGATAAAAAATTGGATTTTGGCTGACGATATTGACGATGTCGAAATATTTGATGCGAAAAAAAAATTGATAATATTATTTTCTCATTTTGTTTTATTTTTTTCAATTTGAATGCGAGAAGATTTGTTGGCAATCGATTGAATTCGCTCCAGTTGTTGGAATTCAATTGATTATCGTTTTTTTTTTCTTCCTCCTTCTCGATGTATTGACTCGAAAATAAAAAGTGAACAAAGTTCGCTCTTCGTGCGATGTTCATTTTTCCTCGTGGAGGGAATGAATTAAAAAAAAAATGACGTATCACCCCGCGCGATACACTGCACCGCGAAATGCAAGGCTTTAACGCGACTCCGACGATGACCGATAAACTCGTTGCAAGGTTGTTTCTCGATTCAACAAACCAATCTCTCGTGGGCCTCGCGAATTTGCAAGGGAGAAGAGAAAGGGGCAATTATGGCGACTGAGGTCTATTGCAATTCTGCGCGCTTGAGAGAGCTCGCGTGTTTTTTCGCAAATACAACGCATTGTTACGATCCTGATAACGTTCTCGGTTGCTGTTGGAATCCATTTTTATTCACGTACAGGCTTATTTTACAATAATTTCGATCATTTTTGTACAATTTTTTTTCTAGATTCCTTAAAATTGGGATTTAAGTGGACTGAGAACTTAAAATTTCGTTGATCGAACAAAATTCATTTTGTTGGACGAAAATATGGTCATCAACAATTTTTTTGTTGAATCAAATGACGTTGATTCACGATTCAATAAAAATATGATCGAAATGACTATATTTTCGTCAAACAAAATTAATTCTGTTGGTTCAACAAAATTTTTTGAACAATGTGGAGTAAAAAAAAATAAAAAAATGATAATCGCGAAAAAATGGTCCCACTTTGAATGAAATGTCCCACAGAATTTGTCACTAACAAGATTTTGTGTTTGCTGTCGAGCTTACGTGACACTTGCACCGGAAGAAATAAACCGTTGACATTAGGGTCCGTTGTGGAAACGTGAGTGATTATAATCTGAGTGATTCGTTCGCTACTCACTAATAAATCCGAGCACAATTTCGTCGAGGGTCTTGTTTTGTAACCAAATCCTAGATATGCGAAATTTTATTCGCATATCAGGAGACTTAACGATGAATGAATATCGCGTGATATCAGCGACGAAATTAGGCTTGTTAATTAAAAGAAAAAAGAATTATTATTTTTTTCTACCTGTTGAACGTCCTTGAGTCGTAAAAACAAGTCCATAGGGTTGGTCAAGGTGCCATGAATAATTTTCTGTTACACATTCAGTGTCGTCATCCGATGGCAGTAAAAAAAAACATAAGAAATAAAAAAAAAAAAAAAAAAAAAAATCAAAATGAGTCCTGAATTCTCATGAATGAGAAATTACACTGCTGCGCAATTAAGCCATTACCTGTCGCAATTGAAACGTCGTAAAGCTCTGCTATCGAAAACAGAAAATGTTCACGAAGACAACGTGATTTGTTTTTCAGTTTTTCTCACATGCAAAATGGTTTGCGGGCATAAATTAATAAAGAAAAGTTGTTGTTAATTGACTAAAGAACAACATACTCGAAATTCAAGGTCATCCAAGGTCATATGTACTTGCTGTATAATTACAAAAATTGCCAACATTTTTTTCTGTAGATTTTTTTGATTAACTAAATGTAGCTTCTTCGATGTTGCATAAAAATGTGTGCAAAGCTTCAGAAGGCTTCACCAGGTAGGAGCCAAAATATTTATTGACGAAAATGTAACTTTTGACACGAACTCTTTCGAGAGACTATCGAAAATTGTGATTTTTACCAATAAATGAGGAGCCAAAATATTTATTGATGAAAATGTAACTTTTAAGATGCACTTGAAAGATGTCAATATGAAAAACAAGAAAGACCGAGTGATGAGAATTGCATTGAAAAGATAACGAAAAAGTCAATGTTTTTCTCATCGAATTTTTATTTACGAAGTTAAATTATTTTTATTGTTGAATTGTTGGGAAATTTATCATTATTGTTGAACTCTACAATTTCTTGTAATCATTTTTCGTTCTCTATTTTCATGAATTCCTACAATTAGAATTACATGAAGTTGAAAAAATGGAGTTTAAAAAAATGATGTTATTATCTTCAATTGATTTCTATTTTTAATTCCATTTATCGCCTTGAGACGCTGATTATTCCTCGTTAAAAACAGCAGCAGTAGTGTAAGGATTATTAATATTTGTTTAATTCATTGTCCAAAATTTGTTTAATTCATTTTGGGCAATGTGGGATAAAAAAATGTCATGCACCACGTCATTCCATCCAATCGCATCTGTGATTATTTCGAGGATTATTTGTTTTAACATTGAGAAAGTGCAGGGTCGATCAGAGGCCGTCAACATCAAAACACCATTGTCGTGACAACATTGAAGGGCATTTTTAATCGTCAGCATTACGTGACGAAAAAAAAATGTCACCTTTTTTTTTAAACAGTCAACAAAAGTTGAATTGATTTAATTAAATACGAATGAAATTTAATTAAATACGAGCAGTAAATATTTTTCTACAATAACAACATTTTGTCAACATTTTACTCTTAAAACGATGAGAAATAATATAAATAATCGACTTTTTTAACAACATTATTTTCTCAATCTCCATCCATTGATTTACGACCTATTACGTTCAATGACGTTTAAAAAAAAAAAAAAAAACATTCTTATAAATATTTATCAATACGAGGAAAAAAAATCTCCCGTTGACCAACAAATTGATACGCGTTATCAGCAGCTGAGCTTGACATTGAACCTCTTATCGACCGATTATTTGGGACACTGGACAAAGCACACAACCAAGTTTAATAAAATAATAATCAAGAGAACGTACGTCCGATTTTTCGATAACAAAAGAAATGCTTTTTTTTAAATTCAGATTAACTTTCTGAAATATCTCAGTGACCCATTCCTCCGTAAAAAGGCAGGTATTTTTTTTTTTTTTTTTTTTTTTTTTTTTTTTTTTTTACGGATGACACGATCGAAATATTTGCTAAAATAACGGAATATTTTCAACATGCACCTGCTTTGTTCGAGACGACATTTATTTCATTTTTCGTTATCTATGCAAGAGCGAGAATCACGATGAGGGTTGCTTTTATCGGTGACATTGAATTTTGATTCGCGACGATGCGGCGGTGACTTTAATCTTTTTTTTTTTTTTTTTTTCTTCATTTAAAAACTCCGTCGTCCCGTTGATTCTGGAGCCGTAATCTTGAGAAATGTTCATAAAAACAAAATTTACGCGTATAAATCGTGCGAAGGTTGAGTAACCTAGAAACGTTGAGAAACAAATTTGTACGAAGTGTTGCAAAAGTTCAAAATGATATTCGTAATCGCAACGGACTCTTGCGCGGTTGTAATTGAAAAATTTAATCAGTGTTTTTAATTTTGAATGAAAAAAAAGGCGATCATTTTTTGTATTTTTTTTATTGAATCAATCGCATTTGCGATTGCATTTGCAATTGCATAGATTTTTCTTTTTTCTATAAATGAAAGAACGAAAGGGATTTAGTACCGAAATAAGGAGGAAAAAGCTCGTCGAAACTTTTTCACTGAGACACAGCTGAAAAAATGTTAAATCGAGTTAACCGAAGCTCCGGATGCGGAGCTCTCGTGCGACGAAAACGTTAATGAAATAAACGGAGAGAAAGCCGTGACCCTGTGGTAGGTCGAGGTCCCAAAAATAGAGTTTCACTGCAAACGGGTCCAAAGCGCGACGAATGATCTTTCATGACGTCACTATAAATGCATGTGTGCGTGCACCGCGTATATACAGACCCAAATAGGATGACTATTCATTTTTCTCCCCCACGATGACAAAAAAAGAGCATTCATTCTTTGTCTCTCTCTCTCTCTCTCTCTCTCTCTCTCTCTCTCTCTCTCTCTCTTTCTGTTTCTCGCTCGCGATGCTAACGGTTCGGGTCTCGTATATTTTCCGGGGCAAAATGTGAATCATCGAGGGGGATCGAGCCATTAAAATAGGATCGATATTACGTGCGTGCTTAATGTTACACGTAAGGGTCCTTTTCAAGGTAAATATTCCCTACCCTCGCAACGATCGCAAATAAAACAGACGAAAAGCCATTTTTAGCTATTTTATTTATTATTTTATATATTTAGTTATTTATTTTATTTATTTTATTTATTTTATTTATTTTATTCATTTTATTGTTTATTTTTTATTTTTCCATTCATTAGTTTTTTTGTTTATTAGAAAAACAATATGGACACAAAATAATAATAATAATATTTTTCGATCTGTCAAAAAAACAGTAATTAATCATCTTGCATATTTTTGCATTTAGAATCGATGTCGCAAAAGGTGGAACGTTCGTTAATGGTGAAATAAAGGATTTATTGACAGTACAAATTTTATTTTTGTCGAAGTCAATAATTTATATGCTCCGTAATAGTGAAAAATTGAGAATAAAATTTCTGGCTTCGTGATCGCATTTTAAATGCGATGGAAAATTTCGTAAAAAACATGGCCGAGCGCAACCCCAGCGTAATTACAAATAAATATTGTATTTCACTCGCGGTTCATGTTTGCGAGGCTACACTTTTGTCCCTACACTATCGTCGCATATCGCTCAAAGGTAAAAAAAAAAAAAAAAAAAAAAAAAAAAGAAAAAAAGAAAAAATTGCTGCACGAGGCCCCTGCGAATGATGGGGTTCGCTTATCAGTGCACACACGAAACAAATGTTCCCTGCATACAAAGTGCAACGTACTCAACTTCTCCCCCAAAAACACTGCAATATCGATGAATTTCACGAGGAAAGGTCGTTTAATTTCGTTTTTTTACATTCCCAGTACGCCCTTATTTTTTCATCCCTCACTTGGACGGAAAGTCATTTTTAACCACCCTACGTATGGGAACTTTCACTCGAATTTCAAAAAAAAAAAAACAAATTCTCAATTCGTTGTTCGAAAATAAATAAACAATAATAAACTTGGAGGTGTCAAAAGGTCATCAAAAATTTTTCAGACTGTAATCGATACAAAAGGAAAATTATTTTCCCTTCATTTTTCCTCTTCATCTAATTCCCTTTCGTAATTTCTATTTTTTTTAAATACAATCTGTAATCTTAGAGAATTGGAACCAAAGTTCATTTTTTAAGTAAATAAAAGGACAAATATGAAAAATAATGATTTTTATCGTTTGATAAAATATTTGAAAGATCGACGCATTCAGTTTTACTTGAGCCTGTAAATTTCAGTTAAAATTGACCATACGTGAGCGTAATTTATGGACGCGTACAAGGGAGATGTCGAGAATAGGTAAGGAGAGCAATTTACGTGTCGTGAGCAAACATACACGATGTTTCGTTCGCAATTGCACGACTTATGTTGCATTTTTTTTAATTTTTTTTTTTTTTTTTTTTTTCCAATGAGACTCGCACAAAAAGCTACAGTTTCGTGGTTCAGACAAAAGGGACACGAGGGTTGTAAATATTTAATGTTGAGGGAGGTCCGTACATTAGCTGGAGACCGGGCGAAGTTGAATGGAGGTTTTTATATCGTACAACGCGATATCATCGAGGTTCTCAATTACGTGAATTAAGTGTTCAAAATTATGAAGAGAAAATACAGTTTTTTTTTTTTTAATTTTTTTTTTCGACAAAAACCATTTTTCTTCTTATTCGTTAAAGAGGATTTCTTTTTTTGGGAATTGATGAAAAAAATCAGGAAAAACTGACCCTTCGCAACACGACGAAACAAAGTTGCGGCGTCATTGACATTGTCAAGATTCCCTTCGTCCTTGGATCGATAAGTCAAATTTGTCGTGACTTTTGTGTCTTGTTTCGAGAGAACTGGGTTGAGTTTGGAATTATTGTGTATATATTTATGGATATTAATAGAAGATGAATACCAAGCGTGTCAGGCAAAAAAAAAAACAGTGTAATAAGATCTGGGTCTAAAAAAAAAAGAAATGTAGATTTACCGAACGAGGGTATCTTCACATTTCTACGTAACGCAGCTGGGGTTGAGATTTAAAGAAAGTTTTCAGTGTACAGTTCTTTCCAAAAACGTCTTATGACTCAATAATAATAGAGCATTCTTATTGAAAAATGAAAAAATGATGTACACATCGTTTGAAAAATGACGAAATTATAATACAAGACACAATTGATCGTGTATAAGTTGAAATTAATGCAAATAAATGCTCGCAGAGAAAAATGTTTAACAATCTAAAGAAAAAAATGTTGGCAATTTTTGTAATTACACAGCAAGTACATATTACCTTGGATGACCTTGAATTTGGAGTATGTTGTACTTTAGTCAATGAACAACAACTTTTCTTCATCAACTTATGCCCGCAAAGCATTTTGCAAGTGAGAAAAACTGAAAAACAGATAAATTTGTTTTAAAAGTTAGAATGTAATTGTGACGAAATCCCATGACATAAATGTTGTTGTTTTTTTTTTTTTTTGTTGCTGAGTGTACAGGGGTCTGTAAATTTGTAAGAGCGACGTCGTCATAGCTAGACAAAGAAGCCATTGGACGAATCGGTATTTTAGCTCGGAGACTGCCTCGTTTACACCCTGCTCAGAGCCCTCACTTATTCTCTCTTTCTGGATGTTTGACTGGCTGGCTGACTAGCCCATGCACCCTCTTTCTGTCTCATGTCTGGTGGATGAGTGAGATTATAGCGAAGCATATTATACATAGACGGAAGAATGAGCCGCAATGAGAGAAGCGCGAGTCTAGCCTTGGGTGGGCGAGCGAGTGCGCGCGGGGGTTGCTATGGTGATATATAGATTTGCGCGCCCCCGACCCTGTCGTGTCGTCGGCGACGACGACACATCCCCACCGTGCACCCTTCAATTCCACTGCTCTTCCCCCACCCTGACATTCATTATTCCACCTCCTTCTCTCAAACCTCTCTCTCTCTTTCTCTCGCGATGCTGTGCCGCGAGTAAGAACGTGACCCCGACCTTTCAGGTGGATGACCTCCACTGCACCGCGGACGGGCTTGCGCGCGCAAATCACTCCCTTTCGCTCTTTCCTTCGCCACGCTTCGAACCTCCAACGTACAGAGACGCGAGACGCCACGCTTTTCCACCCTTCCGAACCACCCTCTCATCCGGACGACGACGACGACGACAACGACGACGACGAGAACAAGCGGTCACCGCACCAAGAGGCTCTTTCCACCCCATCTACAGGGGATGCAAAAGTCCCGTCGGGACGAACCAGCTATACAACCGGAATCGATTCCCGGATAAACAGATTCTTTTTTTTTCCTCTCTCTCTCCCTCTCTCTCACTCTCTTCTGCCATATTATTTCGCTTACGGTACAGACATGTTACGACATCGCTCTCCCTCCCCAACGATCTACTCGTTTAATTCCTCTTTTTTCCGCCGTACACAGCAACAAATCTTTTTACCTTTTTTTTTAATCCGTCAACTTTTCCTGTAGCCGATTTCCAATGAATATTGTAGAACCGTCTAGTTTTGTTTTATTTCCTCCATTTCCAAGTATTTTCTGAAAAAAAAGAACGTTCGGAGGCATAAGGAAAAACTGAGTCCACTCGAAATTGCCAAGTTTCCGGAAAACATAATAAATAGTTGTCGCGGTCAAGTATATGTAGTCGCTTACATGAACTGCGAGCAAGTGCGGAAAACTTGAAGTCTAGGAAACTTGCACCATGACCCGATTATCCGGGCGCAATGGCGTCCCCTAACTTTTAGGCAATGCTCGTTGGGAACGACTGCTCTCGGGAGAAACTACGCCAATGCACCCAGACATGGGGAGCTCACCCCTTTCCTGTCTACACCCACACATCGAAGCCACCGTGTACGCGAAAGCCGACACAGGGCTTTACACACGGACGAGTACGACGAGTACTCGTAGCCGACATACAACACTTTATTTATGTCTATATATATATGTTTATATACGATTTCCCTCTACCCTAGTCTGGATCCAACGGCCAAGTCCGTACTCCAGCTTCAACTTTCGTTGCTACTGCGAAAAGAGAGAAAAAAGAGTGGCAAAGTAGTGTAGGGAAGAGAGAAAAAGAGGGACGAGTGGTGGAGGGTGTAAAAGAGAAAGAGAAAAATGTGGCGAAAGCGTGTGAAAGAGAGGAATAGGAGAAATGCCGACGAGAAAGAGAAAGAGAAAGAGAAATCGACGGAATACTTTGTCGAGCACGTTTTAGAGTACGTCGCGCGGGGGTGGACGCGATTTCTCCGCTACTTCATCCCCGAACAGCCCTTGCCAGACGCCTCCTTCCATCTGCAGCTCTCTCTCTCTCTCTCTGCTCGCAGCACAGCTATACACCACCGCACCGACGAATAGTCTGCCGACGCAGCGCATTATTACCACCTTCACAAATTTCTATACATTCGCACTTCCTCGCAGACACCCCAACCACTCTCTGACTTCACACCCACGAGTACCGACGTATTTCACCGATTAATTGAAAAAAAAATGGACAATTAAAAGACAAATAGTTTTGAAGTATTCTTCCCAAACACTTCTTTTAATTGCTTTCCCATTTTTATTAACCAGATTAATCATCACCGTTAATAAGACAATATAAAATTTTCATCGATTAATTGAAAAAAAAAAATACAAAGAAAAATATTTCTGAAGTATTTTTCCTCAAAACTTTTCTTAATTGCAGCTATTAATTAATTAATTAATTAATGACAGATTAATCATTTAAATCAGACCCTAAAAATCAATTGTAAATTTTTGTAAATTATATTCATTGTTCAATAAATGTAAATATTGCCCGAAGGAAAGTATTAAATCGTTATTATTTTAATTTTTTTTTATTTTTTACACCGTTCACGATTGTCTGGCAGTGTTATTTTTTATATTTTTTTATCGTTCAACCCTTACGCATTGCGCGTAAGGGTTGAAGTTGAAGGGAGAGGCGCGACGATGCAGGAGAACGGTGTGTTAACGCGCTTCGTTCCCTTTTGTACTCCTGTGGGAAACGACGCACGATGTAACGTAAATTTGCGCTCACGCAACCGGGAAAGCTCTGCTGTGAAAAACTGTACAAGCGGAATCGCAAAAGCTCGTCGACACGGTGATCGCTCAGGAATAATTTATTCCCAACAGGGCAGAGACCCTTTTATCGTCTAGTCATGAACCATCGACTCTTCTTTTCCTCCCTCTTCCTTCCTTTTTTTCCTTCGACCATAATTTTTTTTTTTTTTTTTCAATGACTGACCATAAACATTGAAACGAAAGCATTTTCCAATAATAGCACACCGCTGTATTCAATAAAAATAATAATTTTTCTATTAAATATCCAGCAAAAGATACTAATTTCGAATCCAATTAAATGCTTATACCGTTCGGTTTTGCACCAACAAAGTTTTTCGAATCCCAAGTAAAGTTCATCGAAACTCTAATTAATATTTACTAATTAGTGCTTTACCTATCCATGTTTCGAAACTACAGCCTTTTATATACATAAATATATTATAACGAGATATCTGCTGTCAGGGGAGACGAGAGATACAAAAAAAAGCCTAGATCTCTTCACAGAGAGTCTGAAGTGATCAATTAGTGCGTCTCGTGCTGATTTTTTTTTGTTTTTTCTAGTTTCTCCCCTTGTTTCGCGGTGCGTGAAATCAGGCTGTCCCTCAAAATCCAATGAACTACGAAAGTTCAAACGAGGCACTAATAAATATTGACGTACACATTGGTTACCAAAAAAAAATAGAAAATCGTCAACTTTTGTCATTTATTCAATCAAATCGAATCAATTTTTTCCAAATATTTTCGTATTGACGACACGAATTAAAAAAAAAAAATTATTAATATTTTAATTAAAAAATATTTATTTATTCTGTTGTTAAACAAAGAAAATGATGAAAAATTTAAGAAAAAAAACGTCTGAAACACATTGTTGACGTGATTGCGAAATGAATTAAATTTGCGTCACGATTTTTAGTCGAACATCCGTACATGCTTATTGGACACGAATCTAGTGTTGATGCCCGTGATATTTTTTTTTTGCGGAATAAATATATGTACCTTAATAACCCGGTGACTGTATCGAGCCGTGCACCAAAGCTGGGCAACCACCTGCGTCGCGTGCAACAGCTAACCCCACCTTTGACCCCCACCCCCCGACCCCCCCCTTCGCTATACTTTCGTAGACCCGTTTACATGCGAACAAAATAATTGTTTCCTCGTTCTTCGTGTTCACGATTTTTTGAATTACGTGATACACGGACTCAAATTTATGTACATTTGTGTGTTTGCAACGAAAACACGAGTAAACATCGGTTGCGGCCGAGACAATATCGAATCGGACACGAATATCGCACGACATTTTCAACATGACCGCGTTTTCCGCAACTACTCATATACAAAGTTTAACCAACATTATCCTGGCGTCCAAGTTCTCGAATTTTGCAAATAAAGTTTCACACGCAAAAATCATCAAATAAAAATCAACTGAAGAATTGTGTTTGGCCGCTTTTCGCGCGAAAACCACTAAACCAATTTTGATAAATCTTTCACAGGAATGAAGCCCATGAATCAGAATAAGTTGTAGGCCGTATTTCGAGAAATTGTTTATTTAGGAAAGGCCAAGCGAAAAATTCAACTTGTCATCATTTTTTTTACTTTATAATTGCTCATGTTATTAAAAAAAGAATATGAATGAAAAACACTGATTACAAATTTAAAGATGATTCCAAAATGAAGAGAATGAGCGGTGGCTGGGGTGCCAGCTTCGAATGGAAAAAAAGTTACAGTGATTTTCGTGAATTTGTTCAAATTTTGTAGATTTATTCGATCAATAAATATCGCAATACTCTTAGGGAAATAAAAATTCTGGGTTCTTTTGTCTAATATTGTTCCTTCTGATCACTGTTAATTAAATTTTCAAAGTTAAGGATTGTATGAAAAAATTGAATGAAAATGTTGAATTAAATATATAGAATATAATTTTTGAAGGAAATTGGCCATGATAGTGCAGTGAAAATAAAGTGAAGAAAATTTATTGATTTTCTATGTTTTTTCATGCATAAAACTTTGGGAATGTGGATTTTTCAATGACCATGATAGGAGAAATGAGGGAAGACCTCGAAAGAATATTGTTTACTCCAAACAACGCGATGTCTAGACAGCTTGGTGGCTTTTGTGCAGACATTCTCTCTCTCTTTCTCTCTCTCTCTCTCTCTCTCTCTCTCTCTCTCTCTCTCTGTGTATGTCTCGTTCACGACCCTCGCGACTTCGAGACCCGCAGACTTTTTAGTCCTCTTTGCCTCATCCCTTAATCCATGCACTCTTCTACTCTCTTTGTCTTCTTTTGCTCACCCGCCACGTCCGTTCTTTTTCATCCAATCTTTCTCTCTCTCTCTCTCTCTCTCTCTCTCCCTTTCTCTCTCTTTTTTTCTTCTATTCCTCGACATCGCGACTGTAACGTATCCAAAGCTACGACAAAGTAAAAAATGTAGCTGTGAATTCGCAGCCTTTGACGCCGTTTTTCCAACGTTGCTCTGCGATCGAGCTCTTCCAAACATATTGTCGAGTCCCACATCAAAGTGCAACATATTTCTCTTTGAAATCGCAGCTTTGTTGAGCCGGAGCTTTCACTCTTCCCATGCAACTTGCAACCTAAAAACAAAAACGTCGTCGTCCCTCGTGTTTACAGTTTCTCGTTTTTAAGCGCAAAGTAACCAACGAATCAATAAACAATAAAAATTGAATTTTATAGTGACATCATTATTAGTTTTGCGTTGCTTTGCTCTCTCTCTTCAACAAGTCCACGCCATTTTTGTCCCCGTAAACTCCCGTGCAACTTGGACGAATTTTACTGAATTTTAATGTTCCCAAAAATTCGTGGCGCGTCGACCCGCTCGTTACGTGTCGTTCCCGACACGATCGTGCTTTTTGATCGTGATATTTATCAGCCGCGAATCTGACTTCCGCCCTAGCGTACATACAAGTCGATCGTCTACAAATTTGGCCACGGGGCAAAGGGTTGTTTGAATTGGTGCTTAAAAATGGAGAAAGTACGTGAAGATTGCGGGCTTGCATTAAGACGCGAGAACGCCTCGCGCATAATGGTGATTAATTAAAAAGGGCTTTCGGTGTTCTCGCGCGGGCAACTCTCTTCTTGCCTTGAGAGCAGGCTAAATAATCCTACTGCTGCTGTTGGTGCCGCGGCGACGTCGTCGGTGATATGGGGGATGCGATGGTGTTGGCAACGCCGACGGCGCGGCGGCAAGGATCGATCGCAGTCGGTGCACACACCAGGAAAGGGTCGTCGTCCGCCATTCTCCTACCTTTTCACTTCCTCACTCTTTGTTCGCCTCTTTCTCGCCCCGCGCGAGGCTATCGTATACCTTTCTGCAGCAATTTCTCATCCTCCTCCTCCTCCTCTTGCCTGCGACCCTGCGTTATAACGACACGAGGGATGAGTTGACGCGCGGCGGTTTCTCTCCAACACCTACGCACCACCCCAACTCTCGCGTTCCGCACTTCCACAAAGATATTTATACTTTTATTCGGATGTACGGATGTCTAGTTCACGAGGGGGTGAAACACCTCCGGATAATACATTCGTCGTCTCCAACTCGTCATCATTTCCCTCGACACCCCTCCTCGCCTTTCTTCTCCAATGAAAAATAAACAACTCTCGGTATCTGCTTTTTCCCTTATTTCTGTCTCTCGTATCCGGCTTCCGAACAACAATCATCAAATTACTCAATTAACGGGTTTTTCTTGCCGATCAAAAATACACTGACTCTCCTTTTTCATTCATTCGCGGGTCTTCCCTTTCATTTCCCTTCTCGACAGATTTATTTTACATTACTTTTTCTGGTACAAAATAAAATTTGCTGATAATTAAATGCTGGTAGTTTAATCGGTTGGAATTATGACTGACGTCGCATTATTCTGCATTTAACATTTTTTGCATTATTTCGAAGCTTTTTGAAATTTTTTATTAAAATTTCATAATCCGTTCCAATCAACATTTAATCAATGAATCCAATTAGTTGACGAGATAAAACGATTGTTTTGTTGTTGTTGTTGTTTATTCTCTCCCCGCGTATGTTTATACGTGGAACGAGGACGAAAGTCACGAGAGGCTGCTTTTGGGAGAGTTGGACGAGAATTTAAACTATATTGAAGTTTATGGGGAGGGGCGGTGGGAGGGAGGAAGTGAACGCGAGGAAACTAGTGCTATCAGGTAGTAGTGCGACGTCAGGGGTGAGTTTTCGTCGTTCCAGTGGCTGGTGCGCGCGTGTGGCTCGAGAGAGCGAAAGTTCGCCCCAGTGCCTCCATCCTGGCTGCACTGTGCTGCACTGGTGCACGTTTCTACCCCCCTTTCCCCCCCCCCCCCCCCCCCCCCCCCCCCCTTTCCCCGCATCTCTCTAGACCTCTCTATCTTTTTGCCTCCCTCTCAGTCCCTCTTGCGCCTCTTTACCCCATTGCTCCATCCACGTTTTCCCGGTCGACCGTTGTATGTGGGTGGCTCCGGGCTCTCCAACCCTCCGCACATTCTCTTCGTACAACTCCAACGTACTCGCAAAACTGCATGCAGGCCTTCGCGTACGCCAACCTTCGGTTGCACAAAACCTTTTAAACCCTGAAAATCGATCCTCGGTACTTGCAACCCTCCAAAAATATCCCATTAGACATTAAACTAACCAACAATTTTTTTTCACCCCTTAAAGTTATTAATATTTATCAATAAATAAATAAAACATTTCATCAACTTTCGTAGAATATCATAATTAATTCTCTTTTCGACTCCCATCCACCCAGAAATCCAATTAAAGCGAAAAATCCCATAAAAATCGCTCAATTTGCCATTAGAGAGATATTTCTACGAAAACAAATGAAATGAGAATTCAGAAATTTGAATTTCATTAAAAATACAATAGAATAACATAAACGGAAATATTCCACCCCGACCGAGATCCCTGCAGACTTATTTCTACCGCGAAATCCATCAGCACGAATACGTTGCAACGTCTTATCAGCCATGTTTGCTTTTTGCAAGATAGTGAGAGGGCGCTGTTCCAAGACTTTTCTTCTTCCATATCCCGAACACCACAGTCTTCAATGTCTTCCCTCGCTTTTCCCCTCTCCGGTTCCCTCCCCTCCTCCAGGACTGTGTAAGGGATGGCAGAAAATGTGTGCCCCAGTACGTTGCACCCATTCCCTCTTGTCTGGTTGCCCTTCCTTCCTTCCTGCTGTCACATTGCTGCCAGTGGGCTCCGATCTTGGTCTGTGTACCAGTCGGCATCGAATGTTATCGTTTCTGAAGTACGAAACGGCGTAGCCAGTGAAAATTTGGCTGAGAAAGGCCCAACATTAAATCCTCCTGATTGCAAGGACTCGGTATCAACAAAGTTTGTATATTTATACCTACTTCTCGACATATATAGGCCCAACCATGTGCCTATGTGTATATATTTGTCAATATATATATATGTCAAAGTTCACTCTGGTTGGTTATGGCCACCCTCGTTTCTAGAGTTTACTGCATCATCCTTATAAATGTATTTATATATATATTTGTATATAATATAAATATATACGTGGTGAACGGTGGATGTTGGAGCATGAACACCATGAACGGGAGCTGCTGCTGCTGCGACGGTGGCAACGAAGGTGGCTGCTGTTGCTGGTGGCGTCGACGAGCGTCGGCGCTACCGAGCCCTCTGAATCAATACCGGCAGACATCCTAACTCACTGGAGGTCAATGCCTCGTTCCCGCAGGCCCGACGACCTCAACCTCCTCTACCTTCTACCCTACACATTTACAAACTCGAATATATAGTATACAGACGAGAGACTCACGTACTATCTCCCTATGGTCTGCATTTGTGTACACGCCTGTGTGCGTGCAACCCGACTACCCAGATCCACAGAATCCGAAGCAGCAGACGTTGAAGCGACCGAGCGAGACTCAGGGGCGCGCAGCAGCCAAGGGGATGAAGTGTACTCCGAGGGAGAGAGAGTTGATACAGAGATAAACCAAGATATACGATGCAACTCATCCCAGTGAAAGAGAACGTTCCGGAGCAAGAGAGAGAGAAGGAGATAAAAGTTTTGGCTATGAGAAAATCGTTTCGAGAATTCTTTCTTCGGGCCATATCTTCGCCTCGTTCCACTTTCCCTCCCATCCTCTTACCCTTTTTCCATTATTCTTCCCACATTTATTCGATACTCTTGCAACATTTTTTTATATCCAATGCACAGAATAAAAATGATGTTGATATCGCGATGCCAATTGAAAGTTTTTGGGTTATTGATCTTTAGCGAAATTAAGGATTCGACATTTTGTTACCCTCGACGATGAATCTCTTTTGCCAATCGATGCATCATTTTTTGTCGCAATCCATGAAATTATAATTACGAGTTTACAGATCCGGTTTAATAAGAGACTCATCGCGAGAATGAGAAAATGGCGATTGCAACTCGCCAGACAAGGCTCATCCATTGCCGAGCAAACGGGGTACGTAGAATATGCGTCGTGTCTCAAGGGTCTCTTTGGCCGACACGCCCTTAAAAAAAAGAGGGAAAAAGGAGGCTGGGATGGGGCAAAAGATGAACGACGCAGGGTGGCTGTGTCAAAACATTCGTTGTTTCACGAATGCATCGTCGTCATGTACGAGAAACGAGTAACAGAAAAAAAGGGGGAGACGATAGGGAACGCGAGACAAAAAGAGTTTTTAGCGATGCGCGCCCTGGTCCGCGACTGAACGTAAAATTTTGCAATATGCATTCTCTCCCGCACCAATACAACAGTTCCTTCTTGTTTCTCTTACCCACGTGTCTGTATGTCTGTGTAAAAAAAAAAAGTATCTTGTAACCAAGAGCCAGGACGATATCCAACGGAAGACAAAGACATTGACATTCAAAAGCATGGAAGAGCAGCAATATCAGCGATGTTTTTTTTCTTCTCTTTCTCGCTCTCTTTCACCCTCTTTTCTTCTCTCATGCTCCCTTCCTTTTCTATCTCTTCTTCTTTCTTCGATCCTCTCTTCCGTCCCCTCATTCGCGCCCCCCACGAACCAAACTCTCTTTCAACCCCCCCAGACTTTGACTGTACGAGGCCAGACGAAAAGCACCCTTACCCTGGCGCTTTCTTCGACGCACCCCACCATCATCCACAACAAAATGCACCTCGCGAACGTTAACGTTTCGCGAAACCACCATCCAGAGAAACCCTAAAAGAGGAGAATACACTCTCAGCCCCTCTGTTAACCAACCCAGTCTTCGCCGCGCGTATTACCGATCGTCACAATCTTTCATCCCTCTTTCGAAACGTCTGCGAAAAACACCCGAACCAGGAAGCCCACCCGGCTGATGGTCTTATCGAAAATTGCTTTCGACCGTGTTTCACTCCTTCTTCCATCCTATACTTTCCCGTATTTCTTCAACGCCGTCGCTCTCGCACATTAAAGAGAGCAGGGAGCAAAAAGCTTCTTCCTAATGTCCGCTTTTGTGCGCGTATGCATATAAAGATCTCTGCCAGCAGCCAAATCGACGCAGAGACCTTCATGTTCCTTCTTTTTTCTTTTATATACCAGTCGCAATATATATGTCTATATATTTGCACCAGAAGTTGAATGGACTTCGATCTATTTGTATTATTTGAGCTAGACTTAGAAAAAGAAAAATAAACTCGAGCGGATCCAATCAAGAGGTTCAGGACGTAAAATTAGAAGGATCGTTCAACCCTGTGCTTAGACTTTTGATTCTGAGCCAAGAAAGACCACACGTATCTTATATTCTTTATTCTTTTATTACCATTTATTCGATTCGGAAGTTTCTTCTTCAACGCAATTGAGCCGATAATTAAAAGTCTGTAAGGAAAAAATATCGATCGAGGATTTGCATTATATTTGTCCCAGCTCCTCTTTGCAGAAAAGAAAAATTAAGATATTCTACTAAATCGAAGGGTGGATATTCGCCAAAAGAGAGAAATACACGAAGAGGGGTTGCTCGCGCGGTGGGACAAAGTGTGTGGGTGGCTGGCGTCGTCGACCGAGGGGAAAAGACAGACATTGCACTTTCTCACTATTCCATATCGTGTACACGCTCGATGTTCCACCCACGCCTCACCCCTAGCACTATCGCGTGTCTACTCAACGATATATATTTATATCTATAGACGCATGTGCTGCTTCATCTTCTATTCTCCTCGACGTAGCAGTGGTGGACAACCTCCATCATGTTGAGAGAGTCAAGTTCACCCACAGACGCGATCGAGACAGCGACAACCCTGCGGTGCAGAGTTTCTCATTTTGAGATTGTTCTTTCGTGACATTCATGTCGAACTATTGTTTTTCAGTTTTTCTCACGAACTAAATGCTTTGCGGGCTCAAGTTAGCGAAGAAAAGTTGTTGTCGATTGACTGAAGAACAACATACTCCAGATTCAAGGTCGTCCAAGGGAATATGCACTTCCTATAAAATTAGAAAAATTGCCAACATTTTTTTCTTTAAATTTTTTTGAAAAACTTGATGTAGCTTCTTTGATGTTGCATAAAAATTGATGCAAAGTTTTTGAAGGCTTCACCATGTAGCAGCCAAAATATTTATCGATAAAAATGTAACTTTTGACACGAACTCGTTCGAGAGACTCCCGGAAATTGGGATTTTAAGCAATAAATATCTGAACGTTTCGCTCGCTGAAAGCTTCTAAAATTAATTACACACGTGCATTTGACATTAAAGAAGATTTATCCAAATTTTTATGTAAAAGGTTAATGAACTATTAAAATAATATTTATTCAATTGAACGAAGTGATGAGTTTGCGAAATAGTCGAAAGTTTAAGCAAGTTACGAAGGATTTTGGAAATTGGGTCGTAATACGTTTTTACGTTTTTTGATATTTCGTAGGGTTGGAACAATTTTTCCACCAGAATCACTACATTTATTTGATTTTTATAATCAATCATTTAATTTTCACTATGAACTATCAAATGTCACTTTCTCTCATCGTTTTTTACTAGTTTAAGAGGTTGAAAGTGTGCCTGATACGGGACATTAAATTTCTCGCAGACGTTCTTTGTTCACCGAGCCTCGAGGAGGGCGGCACCCTCGATCAACATCCGGACGACCCCATAAATATATGTATATATATATCTATGTATTAATTCATAGCGATGCGTCGGGACAGAGATGGGAGCATTAGCCTTATTATCCGACCCCACTTTTCGTTACCGGTCGATCGATAAAATAATGCAGCCCATGGTCAGGTCGTCGGACTTTGTGCCGTTAAAAAATAATATAAAAAAAACCCCGACAGTCATATTCGTCAATGCGAGAGTCTTTCAATCACGACGATGACAACTATCGTTGCATTTTTACTGATTCAGCGGAAACGAGGCATTGAGGAGGAAAAATGAATAAAGAGTTTTAATGAAAAGATTATTAAATGAAAAAAAATTTGTTAATGGCATTCCTGTTCATTTTCATTAATTAATTAATTTTTCTTCGACATTAAAACTTGACCCGAGTCATTTCTTCAATGGACTACTTTATACTTGACATCGTTTTTTAATTAAAATATTCGTTGAATAAATTATATTCACGAAAAAAGTTGGGAGACGGAAAAAAACTTGGCGAAAAATTCGATATGCAGCGTACATCGACAAAAGTGTGTTCCAGAGAAAAGAACAACGAAAAAAACTTTCGAAACTCTTGTTCCCTTAGCGAATAAAAAAAAAAAGCTCATAAAAAAACGAATTGAACTCGAACGACGAAATTCACGAGCCTGCTGGCACGTTTTTTTTTCGTAATTCCAAACGTTAGGGGATTCCCAAATTCAATGTCGCCATCCTGATTCACAGCACGCTGAATCAACCTCCACTCTCTTTTTCTCTCTCTCTCTCTCTGGAGATGTCAGTTCAAGGTTAACTATTTTTGTCCCGGGCAAGTAGTACCCGACCCCCGCCCCTTGCTCCGGTATCTTGTGGAAAAAAAAGAAAAAAATTGATAGAATTTCGAGAATTTCCAATTTTATTTAGCTTTAGATCAAATTTAACGTTGCTTTAGAATTTTCATGAAGTTAATTTCATTTTTTTTCTAAATTTTCGTCCGTTCTGGTGTGTGACTTGAGATTCTCATTATTTTTTTCGTACTCTTATGAATTATTTATAAATGCGCGATAATGAGGAAGAAAATATTTGTGGGTGTATTTGGATAAATTTGAAATTCGTTGAAATCGAAGTTAATGGGGAAAAGAAGTGCCAAGGGACGAAAGAAAGGACAAGAATAGAGGCCAGGACGTTATTGTCGCGGTCGTCGGGGCTCTTGCGCGCGCGTTCATCATCAGTTCAAGGTTGAGGGCGCAAAATTCGCCCGTTTGTGCAGAAAAGCTATCACGGCACGCGTCTTTCGACCAAAATACATGCGGCTTTCGCTCCGATATATAAATACGCGAACCGAAAACCCAAAAGGGGCATGAGGAGAGAGCCAAGGGAAAGAAAAATACTCGAGGTGAAGAGGATTTGTCGTAAATGTACGAGAAATTCGGTGCAAATTCCGAGTGACCTTGCTTCGATTTATATTCCCGAATCTCCAGGGACTAAGAAAACTAACCCCTCGTCGAGTGATTTCGAGCTCTTTGTCGTAGCCTAGCAGAAAAAAAATTTTACGCTCTTCTCAAGAAAAAAAAACCAAGACCTCGTAAAAAGTATTTCAATCGTTTACAAAACGACGTAGAATTCCCAAAAAAAAAAAAACAAATCGTTTCTTCGTAATACGTAAACAAATTGGTAAATATTTTTCGCGTTTAGAATTTTTTTAAACAAAGTTGAAGAATGATCAACCAAAAATTTCAAAGCCAAAACATCCAAAAGTTAAATAATGAGAACAAAAAAATTAAAAATTCTTATTCCATGCAATTAATTGGAAATATTTCTTCGATTACTCACCAAAAAACTTTATTGCGTCCATTCAATGTACGTAATAATTGAAAAAAAAAAAAAAGAAATTAAAACAACATCCACATTGTTTCACTGTCTGAGGCATTGTATAATTTAACAAGGACATAAAATATTATCACGACGTGACAATGTGATAAGGTTATCTTGCGATAGATGCATTGACCTTTTTACAATGGGAACAAACGTCGGACGTTGAACGGGGTGCGAGGGTTCGGGGGAGGAGGAGGGAGGGGGGCTAATGGTCCGTGTCGATGACACTAGTGCTCCATAAAGATATACTGGATCCCATAGAAGTGCGCGTAAGTGGAGGGAAGTCATATTGCTTACTCTACGAGACTTTTTCTCAGGCTTTTGTCTTCTTCTTCTTCTTCTTCTTCTGTGCTTGCTTATTCGTTGCGAGGAGGCATTGAACTCGTTCTATGACCGAGTACAACATTCTTTCAACAATTTACATACTTTTCTACAGATTTGTGTAATAAAAAAATGACAAAAGTCGTATTCATATGATAAAACAAAAATTATAATGCATTATTTTCTAATTACGATTCACAGTAGATTAAAAAAATCAATGATGAATTATAATTGAAAGAATTTAATTATCATATAAAAAGAAAAACACGTGAACGCACTTAATTAATAAAACACAAACATTTCGAGGCTTCAGACAATCTTCTTACTGCTTGAAATATATTTGCGACTTAAGACACTCGTGTCTTAAGTCGTGGGATTGGAAACCTACATTTTTATAATCACGTATTAAAGAATAACGTGCCATTGAATAATTCAATGTTTATCAACTAGAATGATTAATAATTAGTACATATTTATGTAAAGTTGACGTCACTGGTGAGCAACAAGCAAAATATGTGAAAAATTCATACCTGAATAAATAAAAGGATAACTTGGGGGGGAAAAAGAAAAAAATGCAGGCATCTGCAAAGTAGATTATGCGTTTGGATTATTAAGTAATAAGGTAATTAAATATTCAAAAGGAGAAAAGGTGGTGAAGGGGGTGTGCTTTGCGGATGGAGAGGGAATTCAAATCGAGAAGATCCAATGCACTTCGGTGCAGTCGGGTCAAGGCCGTATCCCCTCACGATCAACGTATGTTGCGCGCGCTCTTTCTTTCTCTCTCTCTCGCTCTCTCTCTCTCTCTCTTTCCCTCTCTCGACTGAGTCATTCGTTGCAACGGCGTTGCAACGCGAGAATCATGGATGCACCCATGGGTGCAAGAGAGCTCGAACCAAGTGCATCGAACTCGTCAACAACGCGCGATGACCGTTGCAGCTGCGAGCAGCCAGGCTGGATCGCGACTGCATTTGATTCGCTTGCGATGCACTGCAAACTCCCTCTTTCTCTCTCTCTCTCTTTCTCTCGCTTTGAGAAGTTTCTCGGCTCGTCTCGTCATAGGTCGGCTCTTTTCGAGGCTCGTGCATTCCGCGTGCATCAACCCACTCCGACCGCCCTCTCGAGAAAATGCAACCGCGAGAGTGCAATGCCCAAAGACCAGTGCAACATTTCTGAGGGATGGATAAAAAGAGCGACAGAGAAAGAGATTGTGGTTGAATGCATCGAGGTCCAAGCAATTGCAGCGTTGGCTCACCACTCTCGTTGCAATCTCTCCCTCCTACTGACATTCTGACATTGACCATTTGCGCGCCTCGTACTCCAATTTTTTTCCGCTCTATATTTGTCCTTTCCCCCCCTCAAAATCATCATCATTTTCACGAGCTACGATTCTGTTGTACTTTAAATTTTATTTACCTCGTTCACGTCAATCAAAATTAATTCTTCAACTTTCTACGTTTATTTAACATTTTAACATATGCAAGAAAAATTCAATACAATGCACTTCTAAGTTTTTCGTTTTTTACATCCCTCTTTTTTCAGAATCCAAGACATTTTTATTTTTCAAACCTCGCAGCCCTTTCAGTCCTTTTCTTTTCAAAACTCGTTGCATTCTCTTGTCTATAGATATGTTAATGACGTTACTGCACTTTCACAGCCAACGAACGACCCGTAATGCATTTTATGTTTGAGAAACGCTGAAGGGCCGACGCACCGATCCAGGGTTAACGCACTTCTCGACGCTGCTCCCAGAGTTCCGACGCACACAACCAAAGGGCCAACGATATGCCGAGTCCCCACTCTGCTCCAACTTTATATAACTTACGTGCAGTGCGATGCATTTACGCTTAAATCCATCACGACGAACAGCAGAGACTCGAGCGGCCAAGTTTCAGTGGAATTTTTTGACGGATCACGAAATCCTTGAAGCGAAGATTATTTAACGGGGAACTTGTTTTTATCCGATTTTCTTTACATACATTTTTCATTATATTTTCATTGAATTCATTGGGTATTTATTTATTTATTTATTTATCAATGCCGTTCCAATCGAAGGTCAAATTGATTTGATCGCGAGAAGCCAATGGAAAAATTGATGGAACCGGTGGGAGGAAGTTGTTTTTAAATTTATAGTATTTTCTCGAGTATTTTTATCTTCTTTGCTTTTCTAACTTAATTTTCCACTCAATTGTGCGTGGAAGCGAATAGTTGAACCTGGAATATCTATGGATATACGAGGAGGGCGATGATCTGAAAAGATGCGTACGTGCACTCAAATTGTATGACGAGAATGAGAGCCACGCCGCAGTCGCGAATACACGCATTTGCGAGCTCACACGCACGACGCACCAAACGATTACACGCTTGTACTTACCCAATGAACGAGAAAGAAAGAGAAAGGGAGTGGGAGAGAGATAAAAAGAACGAAAGAGAGAGAGAGAGAGAGAATTCTGACGCAGCAGGTCTCTTTACGAGCTCTCGCCAATGGAATGGCATACTGGACTGAAATCTTTGTACGCTATGGTGTAAGCCAATACAGACACGAACAAACACACGCAAGATTAAAGCATGGCGAGTGCATCCGATGCACTCGTCGCGTATGCAACGATCTTTTATACACCTCGATTCAAACGAATCTTCGTCGGTTCGTTTCTCAGCATCTCAAGAAGTTTCGGTACAAATTATACAGTGTTATGGTTCAGTTTATCTTTAGGGAGAATCAAGGGAGGAAATTATATTGTTGTCAAGCAAAGCGCTGACTTCACACAACAAAATTTCGTATAAAAATTACATGAATACTGAAAAATTGATCGTTTTCATTGACAAATAAATGAATAATTAATAAACGATGTAGACGAATTATTTCATTTTCTGGTGTCATAATTGTAATGATATTTTCGGTGGTTTGACAGTCTTTTATAACCTTTTTTACATTTTTTTGTATTTTTTCGAAACTCTTTAATACAACAAATTTATACAATTTTTCCATTTACACAAAATTTTATTTTAGAAAAGTCTAAATCTGATTTTTTGGAGAAATTGAGAAAATTTCCTTTCGGAATTCCATCACAATAAACGTCTCCATTCGCGCAATTTTGTTTTCTCAGTAATTTTGTCAACAACCGATCCTAAAAGTTTACTGGGCGTGTTAATAACAATTTAAGAGCTCGTCAAAATGTCAATTGTTCGATTCCTATAAACTGAGCGACCACGACAGGATAACATTAATGTTGAGATTGCCAAATGGACTTTATTGTCAAGGACATAACTGCGAGTTCTTTCTCTTCGAAATTGAATGACAGTTTTTTTTAATACGTCAGATGATGGGAAGTTTCTGTCAGATCCTGGCGAGACTTTTACTAAATCTCGGAAACAGTCTCGGAAGGAATCAAGCTAGAAAAATAATAGATTTTGGATTATTTCACACAGATTATGAATCGTACTGTATTTGCACATAGATATATCGGTAAGGGCAATGCTATCTGTATGTATATACATTTAAATACAGTAGAAGATCACTGTTCCCGTCCAAGGCCGCGGGAATACCGCCCCACTGAACCAATTGTGCCACTTTTATGCCCGTCGGCATCATTTTTTCACACTTTTATTACTCGTAAAATGTGCTATCCGCGTCGTCACGTCATGACGGCGTGACGTGTTTTCGCGAAATAAAAATATAGTGCAGACGCGTGTCCACACATCAATAAACATATTCACGTACATTCCCAATTTGAAATCGTTTATCGAGATGATTTTTCGATAAAATTACTCATCTTAAGGCCTTAGGCCATCCTAGAATTTTTAAAAAATCAATTTTTATTTTTTCATATTCTAAATGTTCGCGCCATTTGGCCAAAGATGAATGTATCGCAAAAATCCTACGCACTCCTGTACTTGAAATAAGCCTGAAATAAATCGCTTCAAAAAAATTATTGTAAACAGTCACTAAAATATGTGATAAAATGCAGTTTTTGCAATCTTAATTAATTTCGTAGTATCCCTGAAAAAAAAATCTCCAAAAAGCCTATTTTTTTCGGCCTCTAGAGTGACTTAAGGTCTTAATACCTCCCAAATTTAATTTGTACGGCAGCGATTAAATTTCAAAATACGATAAAAGAAATAAATCGTGTTTGTTCCGACATTTTATTCACGAAATTACTACTTCGAACAATTTGTTACGGACGAGGAATGAAAATTTGAAAAAAATACTTAAAATCGGATGATTTGAAAAAAAAATTGACATTGAACTGTTGAGAATACTTGGTGAAGAGGCCATTTGCGAACCCCGGGAAATGCGTTTGGAATTGGGAACCCCCAGACTGGAGGGGATTGACCCAGACACCCCCTCCAGCGCAGACAACTTTGCTCCCGCCATGTTCGCTCCTCTCTTTCTCTCTCTCTGACTCGCTCCCGCTTTGTGGATTTCGAGAACCTTATCCAACCGAGGGGGATGTTGGTACGAGAGGACGAGGAGCAAAAAGGAGGAAAGAGCTGGAGGGAGGGCAAAACGAGGGGATGAGGAGGGTTAACCTCACATAAAGCATCATAAAGTTTTGCACCACCACCCACGATTTACCGATCGAAATATCTAAAATACGAAGCGTCCTCGCAAACGATTCGCAAATGCAGTTCCCTCCACTTTTATTCTTTGATTACAGCACGTCCTCTCGTTGTTGGGGAACAAAAAAATGATAAAAAAAAAAAAAACAAAGTAGACACGAGATTCGAAGGGCTGAAAGACCTGGTAAGCCAAAATCGAGCGGTCCAGACAGACAGACGGACTATAACCATGAAAAGGGGGTGACCCAGACGCCCCCTCTACCCTCATGTTTTTAAGCTTCTCTCTCCGTCCTCTTTTCTCTCTCGCTTCCACCATTCGCACATTGGATAACAATTGCACAAGGGCCAAAAAATACTACGTACTTGTACACAAACACATGCGCATGCACCATATTCTACAACTTTTAAGGGCGCTACGATATTCTCAACAAACTACGGTCTGCACGTTAATCGAGTCTTTTTCATTCTCAGCTTCGCGGTGTACATCGCGAGGTACATCGAGTACCCGTAACAGTGGAAATCGTACAGCAGCGGTCGCCAAAGTTGTAGTAATTACTGTTTAATTACGCAGACACAGGGTCATTGTTACAATGATTCCAATACGTACGTACCATTCTTTATTTTTCTTCCTCTCTCTCCCTTTTTCTCCGTTGATGAACGTACTTGTGTGGATTTCTCGATTGCAATTTATCGATCCATCCCATAAAATTGAAAGGCTTCATTAACTTTTGCGCATTCTCGCTCATCTCTGGACGGGAAATTCATCAATTTGAAAAATGCTCAATGATTTGATTTCCAGTCATTTTTTCAAAATGCATTTCTGATGCCTTGCTGTTTATTGTCGTCGAATAAATATTGATTTGTCAATTTTCATACAAATATCTCAACAACAACAAAACAGCATTCGTAATTTTGGCTGCATGGCATTTCGTATAGCCCTCAAGAGGTCATTTTTGAACATCTAAAATCTCGAAATTCGAAATCATTGGGGAACTCTTCTAAAAATTATAGTACAGGAAATAAATGAATGAGTTATCTGAAGCTTTTTGAATGACTCATGGAAAAATATCTTTGAATTGATAAGAAAAATGATTTAAACAAATTGATCTTTTTTGTGAACCGGAGATTTTTGTGAGAATACAAAAAATTCTCACCGAGTTTGTCAAAAACCTTGTGAAAAAACGTAAAAAAAAATGTTCCCGAAAAACAGTACGTCGAATGTCGAAATAAGCTGATCCCCGACTGGATGGAGTTTTGGGTATAAATATTATTTGTCGAGTATCCGAACGTCTCGTTAAGCGGCATCTCGTACAGATTGAGGATATTGACAACACGTCGAGGCAAAAAAGAAAGAAAAAGGTTTGAGTTTGAGCAAAAAGAATGAAGGGAAAGGCGAGAAAACAAAAAGATGCGAAAAAAAGGGCGAAGAAAGAGGACGATAGATTGGGAAAGGGTGGTTTTGCTCGTCGAGCGTCATGGGAAAGAATATAATCGTGGTGGAGAGGGGAGGGAGAATCGGAGAGGAAAGAAGACGGTCTCGCGACAAGGGTAGCGAGAGGGCGGTCGTGCGGTGTAGCTGACCCGACGACCGCTGTAACCTTGCCTCTCATCGTAAAACGTGAATACGTATATAATAAAATGTATGTATATATGTATTCGCGGTTTAATACATAAAGTATCATGATATTGAAACGATCTGCCCGAATTATCTTGAGTTTTGCACCCTCGTGACGTTGTTCGAGGGTAAGGAGGGGATGATGCTCTTAACCATCGACAACCACGTATTAAAAGCGATGGGCCGAAGGAATTCTCATCCTCGGATTCTTGCAAATTTTCTTATCTCAGCGAGGCAAAAAAATCTCCGCAGTCTTCGACGAGATTGAATTAAGAAAAAAAAACAGAAAAAAACCGTATAAACAGGTCGACGGGGGTTGAACTTGATCCGAAGCCCGCTATCGAATGCTAATTATCGGAAAAGCTTTTTTTTCTACTCTCTCTTCACTCTTTCGATTTATTTTCAATATTTATCTCGTTAAATGTAGATTTTCATTTGAACGTGTGTCTCTCGCTTCGATACTTTATCTCGGGATGAATACGTGACCAGACGCTGCGTAAGGGCGCTCGATATGTTTACTGCATTCGCATATACCGGCTGTCTCGAAAGTCATTTGACGAATTTGATTAGTAGACAAATCGTGAAATTATGAGGAGACGCAAAATTAAACATTTTCTTTTTCTTTTTTTTCGCCTTTTATCAGAAAATAAAAGAATGTCTCTTATTTCTTTCGCACTCGCAAAACCGATGGATCGTTTCAAAACTACAATCGAAGTTCCCATTTGTCAACTAGACGAGACCGCGTGAATTCCCTCTTGACAATTTCTCTCGTCCATTCACAATTTCAACGCTGCTGACACATACTGCAAGCGTCGAGAATTTTCTACAAGAGCTGAAGTTGACTTTGTAGTCTACATTAAAATATGGAGGCATTGGGAATGAGTAAATCGATATACGCCACCGTAAGAAGTTGACAAAAGGGAACGGAAGAAGGTTAACGAACGGGAGGCTGGATTATTCATCATAAATGCCTCAAATTATATTTTTTATACTTCGAAACCGATATATTTGAAACATAAATCTATTTATATAGAAATGTTTGAACCTTGGTGTACGAATGTGTTCATGCAGCGTGTATATCACATCAAGAAGACAAGGTCATTCTAACGTCTGGGTCAAGAGCCTCCGTCGAACAAAGGCCTATCGAGACGATGCCTCGTCGATAGAGGGGTAAGAAATGCCCTTTCATTTTTAATTCCCTCGATTCGTACGTATATCAACATAATTAATAAATATTATAGAGTCAAGTTGATCCTAAACTAGCCACGAATTTCATTATTCGTTTGTATTCATTTACATCTCCGCGATTAAAGATGAATATGTTAATCTCTCATTTTCGAACAGTTTTCTTGAGCTATTTTAGTTACTTTTGAAAAAATTCCTAGTGCAGGATTGTGCTCCTTTTTCCAATGTTACTAGAATTTTTTGTTCGCCCTTCAATGACCTTCTTAAAGTCTCTTTAGAACTTTTTTACCCTTGAAATCTTGTCTTAATTAACGCGAACAGCAGCAAAGTTGCGAAAATACAAAACACCGAAGAAGTTTAACGTCCCTTTCTTCGGGTGAACATTTGAGGGTGCGAAACGCCGGCGCTAAATCTCAGGCTAATATATATGATAATTTATGTAATTTTTCGTTTCAAATGGGGGGCAGAAGTGAACTCGAAAATAAAAGGGAAAGTTAAAGTGATTGTAAACCTGAATTTTCATATAAATTTAAGGATTTTAATGGAATTATGAGGCAAGCGAAAAAAAGAGAAATTATTCTTCGTTGTAATGGAACGTTTTTTTTTGAGAAATATTATAATCTACGAAGAATTCGTGAAAAATAAGAATTGAGTCGTTTCCAAAATGCTCGGATCTTTGGAAAGTAAATAAAAGCGTCAAAATACGACTTTTTTTTTGAGTTTTTACAACCCCATCTGAAAGCAATTCACTGAATTACATAGACGAATAGCGTTTGAAGTAAAAATAAAAAGTCGAAAGAGCTCTTATGATCAAAGATACAAATAACTGATTCTTATGTACCGACCGTCGATAATAATATTTTCTGTCGGTAAAGAAGATTTTTCAAGGCTCTATCAATCGTGCGGTCGGTAAAAATTTAAATGGACCAGAAATTTCATTTTTTTATCCATCGTATTCGAGGCGAATCTTAATTTCCAATCGTCATCGTTAATATTACTCGCCAAACGGTTTAATTCATATATTCTTCAATGACAAACGATTTCGCGTCGATTGCCCTGGCAAAGTTTACTACACCATAAAAATAAAAATTGTTGGTACTGACTTCATGGTGTATTTTAAGGGTCTTCAGCAGTGGCGCCACGCTGGTCAAAAACAGGGTATTTGCGTTGAGGAGAGGGCTAACTCAGAAGGAGGTCGAGCGTGGACTACTCTCAGGTTTTGCACAAAAAGCAAAGTCCCTAGAAATGAACGGAGCAGTGGCTTTTTCAGTTCTCAGCAATCGTAGACCGCAAAATTTGAAATTTAAATTATTTCGAAACATGATTCATCATCGTCAACAGAATCTCCATTTTTCAATCGTTGGCTGTGTCACGGTATCTCATTCGAGCATGAAATATTCCTTGAAATATTTGGTCGAGCTTTGACTCTTCGGTATCGACCGGAAAGTAATTGTGCAACAGCGCCGCGGTGGCAGCGGTGGGCGGCTTCTCACAATTTTGTACAGTTGGCAGCCTGACGAAAAGAAAATATTGCTCATAAGTGACACGGGAGTGCGCTGTTGTTTCATTCACAAAAATACAATCTTCCTCTCGTTCGGCCCATGCGGTCACCGAAAATCGTTGTAACAACCCGCCATATTGCAAACTGTGAGAAGCCCCCCCCTCGAGGAAAACACTTGTGTTCACGTGGAACGCGCCGCATTTATAGCGATACGATAAAATCATTGAATTAAATAAAAAAAAGTGCAACGTTTATCAGGGAGCTAAATTACACCGGATACGTCGTTACTGTTCAGCGTGAATTTACGGCCCTGCGGTGAGTAACAAAAGTCTTTTTTCGAAGCCGGATACATATACGTTTAACTCGTGAGCGGCGTGCCGTCTTTTCCCATCTCGTACACTTCTGTACCATTTCATCCAACAAAGGCGTGCGGCGTGGCGGCTTAATTTTTTTTACGACTACCAATATTTAAGGCAATATTGTTGAATATTCAAACACATCGAATAATCCGAGTTCTCGTACAGTCATTGCCTATCAATGACTGTTGTTTTTGTACGTTGTAGATATTGAAGAAAAAAAAAACTAACCCTACAAGATTCACGCACGGGCGCGGATGCTATATTTTTTTCTTTGTGTGTAGGCCATTAGCCTTGCACAATATGGACGCGAATACGGTCGCGGCGACGCAACACGTTGTACCGGTGCGAAATTTCGTTTCTACGAACAATTTGTCGAGTTAACGCTTTTTTATCAACTCTTCATCGGCCTTAAGCATTTTTCAATCGTTCGCGACCTCTGGAATCTCAAACATACCAATATTTATCATCGTTTCGTCTCTTCACCTTTGTGTGTATGTGTGTATTCGTACGTATAATGGCGATGTGGGTACACA
>JACEOJ010000092.1:296599-455936 GCA_013761285.1 Campoletis sonorensis
CATATTGTTATGACTCTGCGTATGTATCGTTTGATTATTGTTGTTATTGTTATTAATGTTATTATTACTACTATTATTATTGTTATTATTATTATTATTAATATTGGTCGTTTGATTGTGTTGTTGAATGGATGCGGCGATTTGATGAGGAAGAAGCGACGTTCCGATGCCAGTAAAATCGTGGTCGCTGAAAGTATTAGGTTTGAAGGGCCAAATGCCAGTTTTTCTAAAAGCTACAACGGCAGTTGCCAGTGTCGCCGTTTGGATGAACGCTTGCTCGAAGAGCAAAGGAATTTCGGCGACTCCGGGTGATTGTCCGGAGTGGCCGGAGGTCCATTCTTTCGAGGCGGCGATGTAGTGTTTGCTAAGGTTGCCAAAAAATTCAACCTCCAGGGGACCAATTTTGTGAGTACAATATTCTGGTAAACAGAGCATTACAACGCCGTTGTTTTCGGCGGTTTCCAGCAGCTCGAGACTCGTCGTGTGACTGGCGTCTCCGTCCATCAATAAAAGTACCGGATTTTCTTTGGTGGCTCGTGAAAATTTGACAAAATGCGTTAACCATCCGGCAAATATTTCGCTGTTCATCCAACCGGTCTCGTTGCACTGGGTGTAACACGGCAATATTAAATTGCTCGTGAACTGAGGCTCGTGGCTTTTGCGTGGAAAAACAAATAGCAATGGCATGAAAAGACCCGTCGCACTCATGCAAACCTCCACCGTAATCGTGTGTCCGGAATCTCTGGTCATTCCTGACGCGGAAACACTCGGCTTTGTGCTGTCACTCGGAATTGCCAGTACATTTGCCGGCGACTTATTCGTGTCGCAGCTTATCGAGGTCTCGTCACAATTGTATATTCGATCAGCTGTAAAATTGTGCTTGAGGTAGAGCTCGCCCAACACTTCGTAAAACTTCATCACCGCCTCTTTGTTGAAACACGCCAATTTAGTCTTTGTCACCGGCCGACCTATCGCTTGACAGTTCAATTTATGACGCTTTACGAATTCCCGCAACCACTCGCGACCCGCTACATCGTCTTTCCATTTGTGCGACTTGTGATTTTTTGTCGCCAACTGATACGCCAGCTTACGCTTTATCGGTATCGTCACCGTAAACAAACGACAGTCCATCGAATTCAAATGTGACACTAAATACTTCTCTTCCTCCTTCGTAAATACCGACGCGTTCGTTCCCAATGGCACTCGGATATTCACCTCTCCGTCCGCCTCCAATCTCTTCATTATTCGCCGCAATGTTGATCTCGGGATTCCATATGTCTTTGAAGCTTTCGAATAACCCATTTTTCGCGCCAATATCGTGTTCATCGCCGCCACCATCTGCCGCTCGTCCCAACAACCCCGTGTTGTTTTTCTTACGTACACCCGAACCATCGTCCCCTTAACGTAGAAATTTCATTTTGAGTATTTACTCTCAACCCGTATTATAAATATTTTTCCTAATTTTGAGCCGAAGAAAAGATAAAGAACTACAAGAATCTTTTCTTTGGCATCAAATGTTCTACGGATACGATAATCAAGTTCAATTATGCACGTCTTCGTGTTTTTATAACGAAGAAACTGGTGCACGATCAAATATAATTTGGTGAAAAATTCATCAGCGAAATTGTATTTTTGACTAAGTTATATTTTTCGATAGAATTTAATTGGAATTTTCAGTTAAATGTTATGTTTGAAGATTTTGAACGATAATATGCGTTTAACAGGAATTTACTTCAATTCAATTTTGAATTGTATCGAACATTTCGAATCTTCGTTCAAAAATGGCCGCTAGAGGAGCCACTATCCGGGGCTTTGAGCCGTCGAAATATTTCGGGGTGAGGAAAAGAACACACTCGACACTGTCTCGATAGCATTTCGTCTCGATTGAGCTCATAAATCTCAACAAAAAGAACTTTTTCTACGTTCGCGATGTTTGTTTAGAAGCTTTATCAATGAAATTCAAGGATGTTAATATTTTGCAATCCCCAAACAATTGGAGATTAAGAATTGTTTCCTTTTCAAGAGTTTACGCACTTTATCACTTTTTCTTTCAAACTCCGTATTTTTTCTCTCAGTTGTCAATAAACACCTGTGATTCTTTGTCGAGAAAAAGATTCTTTTAACTGAATGGACGTAAAAATAACAAATTAACGAAGACTACAACATAACCTCGGGCGAGGGGCCATCTTGCCCCTCAACTCGCTAGTGTCCCGATCATTTAAAAAAAAATTATTATCGCAAAAAATACCCTACCCGCAGTCAATCGCCGTTGCCAAAAAGGAGATAGTTTAGCCCGGAAACGCCATATAAAGGATCTCGAAAACCTCGCCACAAACTTTTGACAATTGCACTTCACCAGGAAGAATAAAAAAAAAAAAATAACAAAAACAATTGTGTTGAGAAACGGCGCTGTGGCTCGTAGAACGTGTATTCAGCCTCGAACTCACCGTGGCTTCTATCCCGTCTTGCCCCCCATAAGCCGTTTTGCCCCACTCTCTCATGCGCGGCGTTAACTATAGTTGCGCCATCCATTCTTTTTTCATATTCCGTACAGCTACGATATTTTTGAGACATTTTTTTTTACCAAATTTGCACAAAACTTAGTTTCATCTAACTTCGAAATTTTGAATACGAACGAATCAAGGTTGAAATTTCTAGTGTTCGATCCAAAACGTATTCACGAGTGAAAAAATTAAATCGATGGTAAAAAAAGATCGAAAAAATTTGTTTTTTTCTTATAACGAATAATGCTATTGCATTAGTTTTTTTCGAATTCATTTTAATTTTTAAATTAATTTAAATTTCATTTTTCCGAACTTTTTTTAGGCAAATTTGGTAATAATTTTAAGTAAAAATCTCAATTTTTCAGTTTTCCGGAAAAATTGACATTTTTTCGAACTTTCTTTACCATCGATTTTATTTGTTCACTCGTGAATTCGTTTCGGATCAAACACTGTAGAAATATCAACCGACGATTCATTCATATCCAAAATTTCGAAGTTACTAAAAATTTGTGCAAATTTGTTTAAAAAAAAAATATTTTTCTCAACAATTCCTACAGTTTTGAGTAATTTTCGTTTTCTGATTGATAATGATTCTGTTGTTGCGTTGATATCTGAAGCTGTAAAAATTGTGGGTAGGTAAGAAAATAAAAATATCTGAAACATCATTTGCTCATGCACATTGTTTCGTGTTTTTCTGTTTTATTGACAAAATTCGTTGGCTACATGATCTAAAACTACAGTATTAATATAAATTTGTGACAAATGATGGGCGAGAGATCGCAGAGACATTTAAGTAAACTTATAAACATAAGTATTCTTGTATAATTTTCTAATTGTATAAGTGTATAATTAGTGAATTCTTGTACGTCGGTAGAGGAGCAATGGGATTGGTGAATAAAAATGGAAGCAGAGATCAGGCGTTGTAATAAAATAAACAAAAAAACTGTTCCATAACAAAGAACTATTGGAAATTTGAATTGTTGCCCACAAGTATTTCATTAAAATGCATTCGGTAATGGTAATTAAAAAAATAGATTGATCCTTTTTCTGTTTGAAAGAGGACGAAAGTCATTACACCATAAAAATTATCGCCAGGATGGAAAATTTTGGTTTGTAGAAAATCGTTCGACTCTCCTTACGAGCTAGAGAGTTCTCCCAGCAACACGGACTTATAAATAATATCGTAGTGGGTAGAAAAATATGAAGAATATAAAAAATCACAGTTCGTCGTGGGTTTTGAGGTGATTGTTGACGAATTCGTAGAGATCTTCGAGAGCGCGCGAACCATTGTATTCAGCGACCTTGTGACCGTCGCGATAAAGGAAAAGCGTTGGAAAACCGTCGACTTCTTGCTCGTCACAAAGTTTTTTGCTCGTTGCCAAAGTACAATCGACTTTTACTATGTGAACGTTTTCGTTGCTCGTGAATTTCTTTCCGAGCTCTTCCCACGTGGGCGCGAGACGCTTGCAATGACCGCACCAAGGAGCGAAAAATTCAATAAATGTAACACCTTTTTCGATTCCGTGCTCGAAACTCTCGCCCGTCAATGTCAATACTGATTGAACACTGTCTTCTGGATCCTCCGTTTTTCCTCCCTCTTTTTCCTCGTTCTCTCGAAGCATTTTTTCCACGTACGCCTTCAATTCCTCGTGGCTTCGTTGTCCGGTGTATTTGTCAATCTTTTTCAAGTTAAAAACAAATTCTAATTAGTCACTTTACAAAAAGTTCTTATTTCACATGAAAAGATTCATTATTTCTTACAGTTTCCTCCTTGGATTTTTTAAATGCCAATTTACGAATGACGCTTTTTCATAGACGTTGAAAGTATCGAAAAATTGGTTAGATTGATGTTTATTTTATTTTTGTTTTTAAAACGTCTTTTGTTCCAAGTAGAATTTTTAATCATTCGGACGATATACCCATCAAATATTGTGAATAAAGTCACTAATGTCAACTAAATTAAGGAGTTTCGGTACAAGTCATACAATGTTATTGTTCAGCTTATCTTTAGGGAGAATTAGGGGGAAAATTTCTATTGTTCTCAAACAAAGCGCCAACTTTACACAACAAAATTCCGTATAAAAATTACATGATTACCGAAAAACTGATCGTTTTCATTGACAAAAAAATGAATAATTAATAAATGTAAATGTAACAGTAACTTTTCATATGAGAATTTAGTGGAAACGGTGTAGAAAATCGTTTTGAAAGTTGGAGGACATATTGAGGATAAGTCAAAGAACTTTCTGTAGAAAGTTACATTTTGTAAAATGGTTACATTTCGTTACTTGTACCGAAACTCTTTAAGGGTACGCGATATTTAGATGAAAATTATAGGGTGCTGAACTGACCTTTTTGCCGTCCTCGATCCACAGCAACGTCGGATAGCCTTTAATATCGAATTGTTCACAAACGGAACGATGTTGAGTGCAATCGACTTTTCCTATGCTAACAAATTTATCGTGACTAAGGCTCTGGCCAAGCTCATCCCAAGTTGGAGCCAATTTTTGGCAATGGCCGCACCAAGGGGCGTAAAATTTAACGAAATGATGACCAGAAGCAATGTGTCTATCGAACGTATCTTCGGTCAACTCGACCAGCCCGTTAACGGGCTCGGGAGCTTTAGGGTTTTCGCTTTCCTTAAAACAAAGAAAAAATCAATGATTCTTGGTCCAAAAATGAGTTTTCAAGTCATTTTCGACAAAATTTCACACTCACCGTTGGAATGCTGCCCAATTGTTCGTTAATAAATGCAGTCAGTGATGGCAAGTCACGAGTTCTTCGGAATTTGATGCCCTCTTTTTCACCCACTTTGAAAAATTTCAATCTGCAAAACGATTTATGTTCAGAGATACATTTTTTAAGGTTTTCGAATACAATGATTTTTGATCAATCTCAAAAAATTCTCACGTCGGATATCCCGTTACATCGTGCTCCGAACAAATAGCAACGTCCGTGGTACAGTCAACTTTGGCTATTTTCACCAAACTGTCCTCTTCCTCGTTCAACATTTCGGCTAAAGTCTCCAACGTCGGGGCTAACGTTTTGCAATGATCGCACCTAAATAATAGACATTTTTAGACAATTTTCAACATTACCCATAGTTTTTTCATCATTTTATTCCAAGCACGTCTTTTATGATAAAATTATTTCGTATGTTAAAAAAAAAAAGATATTTCAAAATGTATGCAATCGGTATTACTGATAAATTTTTATCATATTCTATTTCATGGCTATGGGTGTTTTCTGATAAGGAACACACGCCAAAGTTTACAGGGAGTTTAATCCCCAAGGATCAATTCTATCGAATAAAAATGATTTCAGTAATTCATTTATTTATTTTAAAAATAAATAAAAAATTAATATAAAATAAATTGATACAGCAACAAAGAAAAAACTTTTTGCATACAATGCAAAATTGATAATTCTTACTGTTGTTGATGAATTTTTCTTTCAAACTATAAAGTACGTGCTCAAAGACGGAATAAAAGTGTTAAATTTACTTACCAAGGTGCATAGAACATTATGAAGTGATTTTTCTTGGCAATCTCAATGGGAAATGTTTCTTCGGTATATTTGACGGTGTGAGGATATTCATCGGTACTGGCGTTGATTCCCAGAAGGGAAATGGCAGACAAAAATATTATCACAGACAACATTGTCAATACTCCTTAAGTATGAAAAGAAAACAAATGGGAAATCCTGAAAGATAAAAAAATGGTAATTTATAGATATGGAAATTATTGTAATATAATAACAACGGGAAAAAGTAAACGGGAGAGCGATAAAAATAATGCGGAATGTATTTTCGCACAAACGCCATGCTTCGAGGGCACATATGACTCGCAAAAACTTGCAAATCATTCGCCGGTAATTTACACGTCTATTTACTGAAACTTGTTAAACTTGTTTAATAAATAATTACCTCGTGGGAATATCCGCTAACGTTCGATACAATGGAAAAGCCGGCCTGCGCGATATATTTTCGATTAAAGATTCTTCGGCCGAGTATCTGACGGAAGGCGCGGAAGAAATGACGGGAGAACGCTTCTTGAACGTGATCGAAAAATATTAAAAATTATTTGACGACAGCATCCCCCAAGGAAGCGAAACAACACTGAAATTCACAAGTGAAAACTGATAACAACAGATTTGTCGAGTTAATTTCTGGGGAAATTTTTGGTACAGGTGGCGACACTTGCGGATGGCGCGAGTGTCGCAAAACGCGGCAATACACAAAATTCTTCGTCCTTCAATGACGGGCACCTTTGAAAACTAAGTTGAAAATTATTATTATCATAAAAAACTTGCATAATTGTTCAAGCAGTTAGATTGCGATAATACACAAATTTTTACGCAACACCAACCATTCGGATTTTCGTACCACTCTTCAAGTTTTTTCCGCCTCTTTCGAGACCTTTTGTCAAATCGATCGATGATTTGAGCAAGCGAGAAGGCTCGTAGCCACGCATGACGTAACTGCTGTTCTCCTCGTCAACTTGCTTTTGACTAGAAAAAATGGCAGGCGTTTGGGCAGAAGACGAAATTGGACGAAAATGGGACCGATGCTTCACCGACGCGGTCTTGAAAATGGGTAATTTATTATATTTCATTAATTACCGTTGCCCTCGTATGATGTAGTTGTAAATTTACGTGAACCTTAATTGATGTTTTGACGTTTTTCAGGCGGCGGTATTTTCCTCGGTTCTGTTTTTTCCCTTCTATTCTTCAGACGTGAGTGTGATTTTTTCTTCGATTATCTATGAAAATAAATTATTCTAAATAACCTTAATCTTCTTAATAGTGAACAGTGACAAGTATTTAGTGCACAACGACTATCGAAAACATAACCTCTTTCGCGTTAACGTGTGTCTCTACTCCACCTACGGGAATTTTCATGTTTGTCTGCTGACAAAAAAGTATAGTGTTGCGTGTTGAAAGTGTGTCCGAAAGTGAAAAATAATAAACTAGTCATAAAATGAACTGCGAATCGAGGATCCAAATCCACATCTTCTATCCCAAATTAAAAAAAACAAATATCCAAATATCGAACTTTAATGTCACGAAAAAATTTTAACTGTGCCGATTAATGTTCTCAAGGCGATTTTCTTAAGTCTCGTGATCGGTGAAAATTCTGCTGCACATTTTTCTCCCGCACAGATGAGTTTTTGAGTAAAATTGAGTCGAGAAGTTACCCTTTGTCTAGAAAATATTACTGGTTCAATTTTTGGATATTTTTTTCTCTCAATTTCAGTCAAACTTAGATATATAGCAATTTTTAAAATTTCCATTATTTTCCAGGTAAGTGGCCGATAATAACGGGTGCTGGTTTTGGATTAGGAATGGCATATTCGAATTGCGAAAAAGACATCAACGCGACGCTGACCCAATCGAAGCCACAGGCGCGTAAGTGCGACGACGCTAAAAAATCATAACATCGTGGAAGGTTGAAAAGATGGAAAAGGGGAAAAAAAGAGAAACGAATATGTTCGAGCAGCAGGCTGTAGAACAGAGACGGAGGGGGCTGCGCCGAATCTAGTTGAATTTGTAAAATTATGGCAAAAATAATGAAAAAAAAGGAAAAAAAGGAAAAAAAAAAACAAAACATCATTGCTGTAATAATAAAATTCGTACAGTGTACATAAATATATTTATTATTACTAAACTGTAAATTAAGCTTCGTCGAAACGAATAAAAACCGATTGTAAAATGTTAATTAGCTCAATGGTAAGGAAAAGAACGAACGAAATCCGAGATTTCTTTGCAAACAGTGAAAAAGCAATTTTTATTGGTTTCACGGGAAGGGAAAAAAAGAAGCGCGTTACACAAAGTAAATAAAGGAATATTGTTTTTTTCTTTCTAAATTTACGAATCTTTCAATTCGTCACAAAACAAATTTAGCATAGCTTCCTCGTCGGAATTGTCGTCGATTGATTTGGAGTCGTTGGTCAATTTTTCGTTGTCGTTCGTCGAGTTTTCCTCCTCGCCCTGAATTTCTCGGAGGGTCAAGTACGAAGGTTCGTTCTCGCTCCTCGACGAATCGTCGTTGTCTCGACATTTTTCAGACGTGCATTTGCCCAGTGCTTTTTTCCGTGGCGTCTGTGGAACGGTAGTTTGAACTTTTTCGTTCGAAACGTTTCTGTCATCTTTGCGTGGGCTGGAAATGATTATTTCGTCCTCGCTGGTGTCCATGAGTTCGCTGGGGTCGATTCGACCGAGTTTTGCTTGTTTACTCGGTGTTGGGCCATCGGAAAGCTCCGAAATTCCATTCGTAGCTTCGTCACGCTTTTCAGCCTCCGTCGCCTCTTGCGCTGGCAAATTTTTTTCCTGCGCCTGTTCCATCGGTACGCTCTCGTTTCTCACCTCCCTAAATCTCTCCCACACGCTGTTGTCAACCCGAACAACATCATTTTGCTCGTTAGTTTGTTCCCCGGGTGGCGGACGACTCCAATGAATCGCCAACTGTTTTTCGCCCGGTTCCTCCACGTTGCGAGTCGGAATTTGCAGCGTTGGAGCACTCGGATGCACGATTTTCTCGAGTTCCGCATTCACCAGCTTCGCTTCCTGCACTATTCTCGAATCCGCGTCTCTCAACGCCATGCCAAATATTTCGATCGAATATTGAGTCGGCGGTGGCATCGAGGGATGAGGATTTAACTGAATGCTTTTCAGTACACGCAACAGATGAAAACGACACGCGCTGTCGGTCTCGTAAAAATTATCCTCGTATTTTCCCAGGTAATAGTCGTACAAAAGTGGCACAATCACGTTTTGAATACCCTAGAAACGAAATTATAAATTCAAATTGATTTTTAATGTTAAGGAATAATAAAACTTCGATAAAATGAAACTTACTTTGTAGAACGATTGTTTCAGCGAACCATTAGCGTTGTAGAAAATATTTTCCAAAATTTCCAGCGCGTTTTTACACAACTCCGCGTGCAAGGACGAATCTTTTTTGACGGAAGCTGCGCTACCCAAACTCGCACTATTCTCGTACTGACTGTCTTTGTATCTTTTTAAAGCTCTTTTCGAAAGATTCTGTGTTTTTTGAACCTAAGGAATTTATTAATTCATTAATATCGTTGACGAGTCTGAGTTTAGGGAATTTTTCAAAAGAATTACCGTCAACAGAACTCGTTCTTTTTCGGGAGTAATGTCTTTTAAAATATGAGCCAAAAAATCGTCGGCTACGAGTTCGATTCCCGAAAGTGTGCCGAGGCAAGACAACCACTTTGTCAAACTTTTGTAAACGGCAATTCTAACGTTTTTGAATGGTTTTCCGCCTCCTATCGTGACTTTACTTTCGCCAGCTTTTTCGGTCCATTTCAAAGTTTGCTGGTAAAGTTGAAGTATTGTGACGGCGAATGGCATCAACTGGTTTTTGAACCTGCAACGTTTTTCAATATTATTGTAATTTTCGATAATTTTCAATTATACCTCATTTCCAGCCAAAAAGCGAACGAACCCTTCGACAAATGCGTCCAAAACTCTGAACAAACTGATGTGCAAAGTCGGTAAAATAAAGTGCAACATTTGGGTTTTGAAGGAATCTTCGTTTCTCAAGCTCGAAGGCGTCACGGCCAAACCTCGGCACAAAACTTGCAGAACGTTTGTTACAACGACGGAATTTTTGCCCGAGCAACCTCTGAAATTTCAATTATATTATTCAATCGGTAAAATTCCATTATTTTACCAACGTTATTCATTGCACTTCTCGTTACCTCAGCATGGTCGACAAATAAACACACAAATTGGCGAATCTCCTCTCGAGAGATCGATAATATTCGATGACATTGTCTTCAGGAATATTTGGTAGATCGAGCTTCTCCCAAATGTCGTAACTTTCAAGTTCGATCAAACCGGTAAAAAGATCGTCCATTATTACGTGAAGACTGTTGCACAGCAATGCTTGATCGTAAACCCAACCCGAATACGTGGCTTTTGCGGCTGGAGGTTTAAAAGAACGTTCGGTAACTCGTGACAGTAAAGTGTAACAATTGGCGCCTGCTTGAACCAAGTTTTTTTCGTCCGCGTCAATCAGCGGCAAAATCATTCTTTTGATTGAGACCTGAAATCCAATTCGTTAGCGAAAGTAGGAAATTTTTTCGAAAATACACTCAAAAATGTTGTGTAGAATTCTGTTTTCGGAGAATTTTCGAGAATTTTCAAGAACCTCGAGTTCCTTGAAGAAAATCAGATGAAAATACAATTTTTTTGTTACCTGTAATCGTTCGCTCGGTTCTTTGTAGTGGTAGAGAATTGTTGCTACCAAAAACAAAGCGGCGCCAGATTTTTTGAGCAATTGGTGATTTGCGATAGTGACGACGAGTTGTTTGACGGTTTGCATAGAAACAGTTTTGTGATGTTCTGGAATATCTTTGCACCTGACAATCAAGGCGGCAAGAACTTTGCAGGCGAGTGTAACTTCTCGCACGTCGCTTTGAGCGTCTTCGAGAGCTTGACTGGCTTTTGCAATCCAGAGGATGGCGTATTTGGTGAGTAACTCTTTTGAACATTTTGACAAAATGTGGGTCAAAATATTGAGACCATCTACGCGTGTACTCGATTGATTCAATCGGGAATTGACGTGCGAAATTATCGTATTTTGCAAATTATTTACCTGTAATAAATTGGTTATTAAATTTATTGAAGCTAAATTACATGAATTATTCGAGACATATTTGTGTGCCGGTAAAAAAACGAGGCGATTTGAGGTTACAAATATTTCACTTACTTCCTCGTCGTTTGATGGTAAATCATTATTTACGGAGAGTAAATTTTGCAGAAAAATAGCATATTCTTTATCGTTTGAGTCGATGGCGTTAATCAAATCCATAATTATTTATTTTTAATTGAAAATCACTTTACAACGTTCCTCGCCCATTCGATGTTCGAGAACCCAGCGAAACCGCGTGAAATTTGAGAGTATAGCACTGTTTTAACTTCCGAAATAACAACTTATCAACAAAAGGTAAATGGTATCGTAAAAACAATTGACCGACAGAGACGCTCGCTTGGAATCCCAAAAACAGGTGATTAGAATAATGACCGTTGAGCGCATGACGAGTACCGAATCTTTGTCGCCTGCGCGAACACAGACCTATATTGTTGCCTGTGTCGTCATCGGTTGCGCAAGCAGGGACGGACGATGCCATCTTACCAGTTTAACAATTTCACAGGACGTCTCCGGGAATCTACACATTTTCAACCACTATATCCCGTTGTAAGCTCTTTAAATATTCTTACGATTAAACTGTCTGCCTTTTTATCGTATTTTCAATTCTCATTGTCGCAGTGCCGAGACCGCTGTCTCTTGCCAATCGATTGCACTGGCAAATCTTCGTCTATGAATATAACTATCGGTTCCATCACGGGAGCCCTATATTTTTTCTTTTTTCCCAGTCAAGAACAATATTTTTCAATTCATTTTTTCGAAAAGTCCCATTTTCAATAACTTCCGTCACTTTGCAATACTGGAGTTTCCAAAAAAGTAACATAACCTCGTTCCCTCAAGGTCTTGTACCAGATTTGTTTTTTTTTTTCATTCCAAATTTGTCAATCACCCAATTTGATCCAACAAGAGGGCTATTACTAGGGTTTTTAATTAATTTAAAACATTCTCATAGTCTGCAACACCGTTGCATACTGCGGATCCACCCAAAATGATCTACGACACGATTAAAACACGACCGGTGGCTGTGGACAACACACAGGCATCGCGTGGCGTTCATCAGGATGGCAAGCTTCCTGAGAAGATGTACAAAACCATGAAAGCATACCAGGTAACTATCAGCTTTCTCATTTGCTAATTTTCTTACACTTTCATCTTTTCTGTCAATTTTCAGTCCTTCCCTAATTATACTCAATGATACTGTCATTTTTCTCATTTCATTATGACTATTCTAATGACTTATCTCATAACTTTTTATCAGTATTTACAATATTGTTTAAAAATACTCAATAATTAAAATATTCCATCATTTTTTCTGCAGAAAGATCTAGACGCTCCCGTGTACTTGCTCAGAGGAACCCCGGACAAGATATTGTTCGGAGCCTCATGCCTGGGTGCGGCTGTTTGCATGACTATGTCGTTTGCCTTTATAATCAGAAGGGCATGGCCTGATCTTGGTAAATAAATGAAGCTCGCCAGGCTGATGGATTTTAGGCTCGCGTAGATCAATTCAAATGTAACAATAAAACAACATTGAAGCAGCGGAAGATTCTTTGGAATGGAATTTTGTTTTCAACCCTCCGATGAGAAAAGATCAGCAGTTATTTAAGTCGCGACAGTTGTATCGATGATGCTTACTGAATACAAGTTCTATTGTGAAAATCGATTTGCAGATTTTATTTATTCACAATTTTTATTTTTTTCTAACAATTCCTTCTTCCAATCCGTTTATTCTCGTAATCCAAAAATTCAAATGAATTTTCTCACAGTTCAAAGGTTCTCGATAATAAAAGAATCGACTTTACTAAAGTGAAGCTGAGGTTTAAAATTTATCGATTAAATCTACACGAATGAAATATTTTTTTGCATTTCATTCAAATTTGGTTCTCTAGACTTTGCATTGTTGAATCTTCACCAAATACGAGTTTATTATGAAAAAAACGAAAAGCATGGTGGTTCTTGAAATAAATGAATGAAAAAAATGTAGAAAAATTATTTGGCGAAATAAGTACTTCAAAGAGAGAGAGAGAGAGAGAAAGGGGCTAAAATTGTGCTTCACCCAAAGTCCATAAAAATGCAAAATGAGAAATGCAGATTCGCAGCAGTTAGTCGCTAAAGATGTGATATTTTATTTATTTTATTTTCTTAGAGAAATATGTGAAAAGGAAAAAAGAAAAATGGCGTGCGCGAGCTAAAAAAAACGGTGTTAGCGGAAAAAGTATTTGAACAAATGAGAAAACGATAAAAAAGAGCAAAATTTTATCGTAATTCAAAATAGTTGTGAGAACTTTGGGAAGATTATGATTCTTTGTGGGGGAGTCGAGGGTAGAAATTTCGTCGGCAGCGATCTGTCCTAGCAACGAAGCAGTAGCTGAAAATACCGATTTGGAGGGGGAAATCGTGTAATTTTCTTAGGTCGATGAGAATTTGGATAATTCTTGAAGGAGAGTCCCATCGCGGGTGTAGTTTCGTTGTTGGTGAAGGGAGAAAGGGCGGCAGTTCCTGTGGTTGCGGGGAGCGCGCGTGCACTCAAAAATCTCGCGTGTTCGACGCATATATACACGCGTCGCCCTCCTCGCTCGTCGATGCGGTTGTCACAGCCGCGTTCGCGCGTCGAGGAGTCTGCAACAAAAATGGGAAGTGAGAAGTATAGTCGTTGAAAGATTTTCCAAGTGAGTCGATCATGGGAGGCGAATAATTTTATATTTATTATGAAGGAGCAATAAAAAAAAGAAAATAAAAAAGTACATATATATATATAAAGGGAACCGTGGGAGGGACCAATATGGCGGATCCGGAAGATCAAGCGCAGGATGCGGCGCGAAGCAACGCCGAAGAGGATCTTAAGATTTTCGAAACTCTCTGTATTTCTTCGCCTCAACAGGTTCTCCAAATAAGTCTGAAGTTTTACTGGTCGTGCACTCTCCTCAATTTTCTGTAAACATCTCAAAAACGCACCTCACAACCACTAAAAACACTGCATAATAATTCCGCACTGTTGACACTTTTCTTTCGTAGCTAAATTTGAAAAAACAGCGCGAACTTTTACGAACGCGAGCATCAATGAACCGCCTTAAAAATAGTAGCTCACTCGCTTGTTTTTTTCTACTTTTTTATCAAACGCAATATTGCTTTTAATAATACACTTAAAAAAGCCGATTTTGTAGACTAGAAAGAACGCCGAAAATGCCCGCGTCGAGGAGAACTCGCGGGAGCAAATATATTGACCGAGCGCGCGAATGACGCGAAGAAAAGGGGCGCTCGTTGCCATAGCGTTGGAAAATCGATTTTATACCTCGTTGCATGTCGCTTTCCTCGTTGTCTCGCACGTTTTTTTTTTACACCAAAACAAATTGAGATCGAAAGTTCCATTATGCCTGAAAAAAAAAAGTAAATTGTCTCGAATTTTTCACAAATTTTCAGGTGAACTCAGTCATTTCGATTTTTTTTCCGATTTTTTTTATCCTCCGTTTTAGAATTTCATTAATTCCTCTTTCACGATTTCAATTAAATATTAGATTTACTATGAAACGAATTATTTTTTTGTACCAGACGATAGTCCGGGGATATCTCGATATCGATTTCCGATCGTTTTCATTGCCAAATACTCATTATTTCGATGCAAAACAACACGAAAAGATAAATTTATAAATCGGTGCTGGAGCAGGAATGTAGCACGACGGAGCTTTACCGCGCATAGCACGAGTCGTCGCCAGTCACGTGACGAGGTCGTTGTCGAGCAAGAAGTGTGTACTATCGTCCTAAATTTTGTAATACAGATACTTGTATCTTCTTTACACACCGATCCACCCTTCACGAGACTTGGTGCAAAACCGTTTTTAGGACGTTCAGTTTATCCGAGCTGGCATAATTGCCAGATACGTTCTCTCTACTCATCGTTTCCTCGTGTCTCACAGTTTATCGTCAAACTTTTAAAAAGTACGCTCGCGCGATGTTAAATGTACAAAATCTCATTGGGAAACAAGAAAAAAACAAAACCAGCGTTATTTTTCACTTTCATAAAATGTTTTTTCATTACAAATAGGAGCCTCAGTTACTTTCATATTCACGTCGAAATATTGTGGTTTGATTATTTCTCTGTTACGCTTTTCGTACACGAAATAAAAATTTGTAGAATAACATCAATTTTTTTTAAATTTAATTCAAATATTTTATTGAAGTTTTTTACTTCACTATTCAAGTGTTCGTCGATTGTGTCGATAAATGTATCGCGAGGTCAATCAACCCGTTATCTCCCTCGATCAATATGGACGAAATATGAACAAATCAAACAATAAACGAAATTGGATGTGGACCAAAAATATGAATTGAAGAACCGAGTGTGTACAAAACTCACTTTGAAATTTTTTGTAAAAAAAAAAAAGTGTAGTCTGATAATCGAAGTATTTCGGAAAATGCTTATTTATTTAAAATAAATTACGAAAATAGTACATTATCTATTCACGGGAAAGCGGATGCTGTTGGAATTTTGCAAACATTTTGTCCAATACGTTTACTAACATTTTTTGGGAGATATTTACCAATTTTTCGTCAATTCAACAGTAAATTTTATTTTTTAATCAAAAATACTGTTGAAGTGGAAAAAAAAAAAATATTGGTCCAACAGAATCCGGGTTTCCGTGTTCGTTATTGGTCATTTCGAAACATAATTGCTTTGGCGAATTTTTATTTCGCTCGTACAACAATCGTACGATGAAAAAGTAAGGAATTTTTTTTTTAAGTACGATCAGGAAGATGCTATGGCGCATGAAGTGACGACTGCATTGAGAAGCGAATTGGCGGCTTTGGAGTACAAACGAGATCGTCTAACGTCTGAGGTAATCGCGATCGATTGAAAATAAAGAAAAAATTATAATCGTGACAAAAACCAAAACAAGAGGTAACAAACGAAAAAAAAAAAATTCAAGTTGCAAGAAATGAAGAGCAGTATGAGGTCCCGTGATCAGAGGGTAACGGAGCTCCAGGTCGAGGCTGATCAGCTTCGGGAACAAGCGGCAAGACAAACGGCTGTTATCGGGAGCCTTAAGAAACGAATACAAGTCGGTGAAATGATTTATTAATAAATACGATTCAAAAATAAAAAAAATAAAAATAAAATAAAAAAACACCGAGGATTTGCTTTGTTTGTGCAGGAGCTCGAAGAGCGAGAACGGAATTTGTACGCGTCGCAGGGTAGGAGCGAAATAACGGTGCAGGGTTTACAGAGGGATTTAAAATATCACGAAGAAAAGCATCGAGAGTACGAGAAAAAAATTCGTCAATTGGAGCACAACATTTCCGAGGAGATGGAAATGAAAGAACGAGCTCGCGTTAATCTGCAGGTTAACGAACAATTCTCTCTTTTGTTATTTAATTGTGTTCGCCTCAAAAAATGAAAAAAAGGTCTCAACACCTTCTTCCGCTGACTGTTTGCACTTAATTCTGGTTTTAAACACGAAAGGAATTCGTAAGAAGATTGGCACACGCGTTGAATGCCGAGTATTGCGAAAGTTCGTACCACAGTCCGGAAGTTGTAATCCACAAGGCCGAAGAACTTGTCCAAGAGGTAAACAGACTCCGGACCAAGTCCTCGAACGTCGAAACACATTTGGCGAGCGTGGAAGTTGATTCGCGAACTTGCCGAGACGCTTTAGATCGCGTCACCGCTGAAAGAGATCAGTTGCAGAGACAGATAAACAGTCAATTGACCGAATTAGAACGTCTTCGTCAGGTATTTTTGATATTAAAATGATGAACAAAATCTTGACGAATAATCCATCAAAAAAATTGATTTAATCGTTAAAAATGATTCTTTTTGTCGGCTCAATATTCACTGGCTCTATTTTTGAATGGAAGGATAAAGAGTGCCTGGAAATGCAATACAGAGTAGCAGAGAGGGAAGTGACCGAGTTGAGGGACAAGTTGGTGAACGCGAACCGGAGTATAACGAGCGCGACTGGAAATATCTCGAGCCAGGAAGCCCTTATATGTCAATTGCGAGGTATCCGCGTAGTCGAGATTTTATTTCAAATCTATCTTCGAATAAAATACAGAATAAGACAGATATTAAAATTGCAGAGGATGTTAAAAGTCGGGAGGAAAAAAGCCAACGAGTTCAGAACGAGTTTCGTCATTTCTTGGAGTCTCTGGCGATTTTGGTGAGCAATCCAAGCCGATTCGTCGAATCCCAAGAGAATGCGATTAAAGATCGGATCCGAGAGATTCTCGCAGACAACAAGGACAGCTCCGTGGTTCGTATCGTCGTTGAAATTTCTTTTCCTTTGCATTTTCATATTTTTAATACTGCGACGATCGTGAGCGATATTTTGAAGAGTATCGTGATTATAAATCGGTAGAAAATTCACAACTTGAGAGAGAAAATTGAGGCGGTTACGGAATCGGCGAATCGACAATCGGAACTCGCCGAAGCGAGCATGACGAAAGTTCGCTGCTTGGAGGACGAACGAGCTTCCTTGGAAGCGAGGATACGAAAGATTGAAGCCGAGCTTACGAACTGCGAACTCACGAAAGAAGCTCTCAGGAGGGACAAACATACTGTGAGTCGATTTTATCGAATTTTCTTTTTTTTTATTCCTTCGTTTATCATTTTTACTTAAATTATGGTTTTTTTCTTCAGTTTACATTATTTCTGGAACGTCTTGGCAAAGCGATGCAGATGGACGAAATATCTCGAGAGATCGGTCTCGATCTTCAGACTGAAGCCTTACTCGTGCGAGCAGAACAGCTTGCTCGTCTGGAGACCGACAAAATCGTCGACAAGGTCAGATACATTTTTTCTATTCGTTCTTTTTTCGAAGCACCGCAGGCGATGTTTCACGTACGAAATTCGACCCCGATATCGCAAAATTGATGCTTTTCATCATTGGATATGACCGAGAAAAGTCTGGCGCTCCAGAAAAATTAAATTAAAAAAATCAAAACACCATAAACTTCAATAAATTTAAAATACTACAATAAATTTGAAAAAAAAAAAATAGAAAATAACATGAAAATAAAGTCAAATTTCTGCTTTGTCCTCGTTCGTTGACTCCGCGGGAGCCATTGAAAGCGGACATTAACAAAAATATTTATTTGTCAGCCAGTCCTTGGATTTTCGAATAACTTTGACGATTTGTGCCGTAACCCTTGATGACTGATTACTTCGTAAAATATGCTCTGATAAAGAGTTGCCATTCAACGAATTGTTTTTTTCGATTTATCATTTTCGACGAATTTATCTTCGATGAATAACACACGATTTTTTAGCCCATGTTCTCGTTAATTCAGGGTTTGCTTTATGCTTATTTACTTTTCTTATGCGTTCATGTTCTATGCTCTTTAACTGTGATTTTCGCAAGAGCAGCTTGTGTGCTGCAACTACACGACATTTCCCAGGATCAGACGCGAGAGATCCTTCAACGAGCTGCCTTGTCTCAAAGAAGTAAGCCGTAGGCTGAACACCGTCGAACTGTTTATCGTCACAACGTTTCCAAACGATCGATACGCGAGATTCGATCACGATTATTCAGTATTTTCTTAACCCGATGTGTTCTTCATATTTTTTGTCACTAAAATACGTTTTCACACGTTCAAATAGCGTGGCATTTCATTAAAGAAAATAAAAATCAAAACATTATGACGGAATATCATCAATTTTTCGAAATCTAGCGAATACATTTTTTTTTTACAAAATTCGACGTTACGATAGCTTTTTTTAAATTGTGAATTTACTTCGTAATTTCTGATGAAATTTTAGACAAGTTTTTATTGTCTCTCAGTCGTTTTTTATAAAAAAAAAAGCAACATGACGATGTTTTCGAACATTGTGACGATATTGTACGTTTGGGTTACGCATGCATCATCCGTAGACGCATATCATAATATTTTCGTAGAGAAAATGAGATAGCGGAGCTTCCTTGACCCTGAGAATTATTATTTTTAAACAAGCAGTTGGAAATTATTGTTTCTTTGACGTACCTGCTGACCGTTGCTGTTCATCCACACCAGGCTCGTCTGACATATTCGAACAATCATCGAGCACGTACTTAAGCAGATTTTCTCAAACTTGTCGAAGATTTTTTAGATTCGTCATACAAAATTTTGCAATCTGAGGGTGAAACGGATTGGAAAAGATTCATAATCCTCTTTGCCGTCAAAAAATCAGTGGAATTATATTTATTCTTGTGTTAATGTGACGTCTGTTGGATTTGACAGACTTCTGTCGTTTATCAACTGCAACGTCGGGTACGAACTCTTCGAGAGCAGCTGCAACGAAGGGACCTTCATCTTGATTTGCTTAGGAGAAAGTTGTCTCTGCAGGAGGATGGGTGTCGGATAAAATCGATGTTACAAGCGGAAAGAGACGAGGCTAACATTCGGTAGAGTTTGGATTTATCATTTTTTTTAGCGATTCGTTAGTTCAGAAAAATATCATAATTTTTATTGATTTTTTGCTCGTGAGATCAGAGCGAAAAAAGCGATGAAACAGGTGGATCGATTGACGGTTCAATTGGCAGAAGAGAAATCGCGCAATCGGGAATTAAGTGCCCAATTGACCGAGGCTGCTGATTACAAGGTAATTAATTAATGATTTTATTAATCCGTTCAAAGAGAACGCCTCGATTCGTCTCGATCTGTACTCAAATTATTATTCCATTTTTTCAAATGTCTCTTAATGCAGATTGCTGCATTAGAGCGCAGTCGAAAGATCGAAGAGCTCCAGAAACGTCTCGTCGAGAGCGAGATGCTGAGAACTCGTTATGGCAGAAAATTGACAATGTTGAAAGATCAAATGCGCACAAGTTCGGAAACTGCCGATCAGGAGAGATCGATTAATGATCATTCTCTCCAACTTTTGAGAGACGAACTCGCCCAAGTTAAACAAAATCTTTCGGAAATTACACGACGCGAATCTCAGGTTTACCATTTTACCATTTTCTCAACAAAGTTTTCTTCCTCTCGCCTTAAAAATCACAAAAACATTCATTTTTATCTTGTTTTCCGGTTAAACGACAACAGTCGCAGAGCTTTCGAGTTTCCGTTGCTAAATTATTGTCCGAGCCAATTTGTACACCAGATTACGAGATAATATCCCGTCTCCAGAAAATGGTTTCGGCACATCGAGACTTTACGATGCTATCCCGAAGATACGACGAGCCCCTCGAAACGAGTCCATCCAGATGCACGAGGTAATTTCGACTTACATTTTTTTTTTAATTTTGTTTCTCGCTTTCGTATAAACGTTGCAACATTTTTGTAATCGTGTCAATTATTAACTTGAACACAAAAAAAAACCGGTTTTGATGTATCATTTTTTTTTCATTTGAACAAATTTACATGTTTACTGGAACATCATTTTTTGAAATTTACTTTTTACATCGACTTTTATAAACTTAAAACTTTGCCCTGTATTTCTGTGATTATTCGAACTAAAAATTTGAAATAATTTACCAAAATGACTATGATAGAAATTGGATAAAATTCGAATAAAAATAATAATAATTGAATGGTTCAGCATTCATCCGGTGCATTCGACGCATCCGCCGCGTTCACCAGGATCGAGATGCACTCGTTACGACGACAGTGGTTTCGCTGATCCTCCGGATCTCCGGGACATCGACGACGAGTACAAAAGACCTTCGAGAAGTAGTTTGCTTCCCTGACGTCCAATGCAATGCAGTTCGGTGCAGCGACCGCATTTCTAAATTTATAAATCTCTTGAATGAAATAAAATCGACATTTTCCTATAAATTATAGACGAATTGAAAGAGTAAATTCGGAACAAAGATTCTTTCGTATTGTGTTGAAATGGGATCATCGCCTGTGGGAAGGGGAAGGAAAGACGGAAGGAAATGTCAGTTCCTTACATGCCATGGCTGTTGTCATAACAATAATTATTATGTCTATTAACGAAGGAAAACTCGTAGGAAAATATTGCACTGTACATAATAAAACGAGCGCATGGTCTACAACGGGAGTGTTGAGACCGTGCAAAAGTCTCTTTTGTTTGCCTTTCGTAAACGAGGCTTTTTAAACCACGGTACAATGTTCAGCTTCATATATAATCGTGTAAATAAAAATTCTGGTTCCATATTTATCGGAAATACATCGTCTAATTTTTCTAATCCGCCTAATCTCCAACCACTCTCATTTACTAAGAATGATAAAAAACGCTTTCTACAAAAAATCGATATTTCCGGTTGAGAACGTTTGTGTAATTCGATATCAATTTGGAATGGGAAAAAAAGAAAAAAAAACACACTCTATGATTAGCAATCTCGTGATTTTGATGTGAGGGTTTCCTAAAAATAAAGATAGGAAAAAATTGAGCCAAGAAGTTGTTTTATTTTGTTTTTTAATGAAAATTTCAATCGTAATAGCATCAGGAATTGGTATGAATTTAATAAATCACGTGTTGAAAAAGTGTTCATTTGAATCACGGCAATTGACAAGGATACGTAATAAAAGTCTCGTTGACATAAATCAAGACAATTTGGTACATTTTTATATTTTTGCTTATTAATGATAAAACCTTGTGTGATTCCCTGACGAAATTTGTACAACGATTAAACGAAAGTTACATATCCACAGGTGAAATTATAAAGATCAATACTGGCAAGTGCTGCTCTTATCGCGAATTATCTGCCTAGCGACTAATCCACGCGGTTTTCGATGTCCCGCAATTTTATTTCTTTGTCTCTTCTGATAGATCGATGAGTAATTCAAATAACAATACCCCGCGGCGATTCAAAGCTTTTTCTAATACGGAAAAATATCAACTGTTCAAGTGATAACTTCCGCTTTCTCTAACGATCTTATGAGACGCGCGAATTTACTCACGCTAGCGAATCTTCGCTAAGTTCTTCCCGCAAAGCTTTCACTCGTCTTAATCCGCGTTTTATGTGCCTCATTAATGCCAATCGTTTGTATGAAGTATACAGACGACGATAAAAGTCATCCTCGACCCCGCACCCTCCGGGGATTCAAAGAAATACGTTAAAAATATGATTTCATAAATTTCGATCAACAAATTCTTATTTTTTCTTTATCGATTAATCAATATAATTTCAACAACAAGTGACCGCGATCGAAAACAATTACAATTTTTTTTCTTTAATCATGAATTCATTAGATTCAATATCTAATCTGTCGGTAGCTTCGTCGTGTATTTATACGAAGAATGGGCAGGTAACCCAATTTTTTCCACCGATTGATCCACTTCTAAAGATTATTGAAAAAATATTTGATCTTGTAATCAGAAAAAAATACAGCACAGTCTCGACGAAATTTAAAAACTACGCGAGGACATTGCCAACTCTTTATCTTCTCGCACAACGATTAATTCTGTGGTGATCGAACAATTTGTACATTCATGGCAAAATAATATTTGTTATAAAATACGAAAACACTGGGAATAACCTTGCGCGATAATGAACTTGGGCGTTACTTCAAACGACCATGGATTTCCGTGCGTCACCTTTGTGCAGTGCTAGGATCAAGATAAAAATACGATTGCAACACCAATAAAGATAATCGCGAATCCCCGACGTTCTCGTATATAATTTTATAGCTGAAAAGACAAAGGGATGAAATCGCCAGCGTAGGAATATGGAATTTTTGTTTCAAGGTGAAACATACATATATTTTTTTCATTTCAAGAAATCCAAGACCGTTGACATAGAAAAAATAGATATTAAATCGATTCGTATAAAATTCCATCAATTTCCCATTTACGGATTACATTTTTTTGTTAATCTATAAGATGTTTTTCTCTTGATATTTATTTTTTATCTGTATTTGAAGGAAAATGGAAAATGGCGCAATCACGGAGACACTCTGAAGATAAGGGAATTGTCATTAACCTCGTTTTTTCGTTTCTGGAGCGCGTTTCTTTTATCAAATAAATACGAAATTTCGTTGTTCGTTTAATTACATATTTTTTATGATTTTTTAATGATTAGATTTTTGGCTCAATTTCAATAAATGAATAAAAATGTTTCATTACAACGGTTTATGATTGCATTGTTAAATAAATATGTTTTATTGACTCGCTTATGGACGAAGATTTTCTTTAGCACACTAACTAATCGATACCGAGACTTTTGATAAGATTAATACACAGATCTGCGGCGATTGATGATTAACACACATTTTTCAAATCGACCTGTGGTCGAGGGGAGAATCAATATAAAGTTGAGAGATTAGATCGCAGATCGATATGAATACATTTTTCAAAATTTTTCGATACGACCAGCAGATGTGTCGCAATAAATGGAAATATTTATGTGAATCATATATATTTCGCTATTCTATTTACGAATTAAGGTCTGGTGCGTATATCGATGGAATTGGTTGAGTAAGAAAAATGAAAGAAAAAATAACAATGTAAGTGAAAAAAAAAGAAAAAAAGTAGACAGGTTTTCAATTTATTTTCGTGGTAAAAACGGAAAAAGAAGAAAAACAGGCTTATCATTCGCCGGCTGACAGGTCGCGCAGCAGGCACGAAAAAATTCATATAGAAAAGGCAACATTATCAGGGTGTTGTTGAAGCAATCGAATGGTAACTTCTCCTAGGCGATCCTCGTTGGTGTCGATGTCGTTATTGTTGATAAAACGTAGCTAACACGTAGAGGTGAGTTAGTGTCTGTTTTTTGTTATCTCATTATCGTCGGTGGCTTTGTATCAGGCGATTAAAAGTGGTGGGGTCGTAGGATTTTATGAAAAACGTTGGTGCCTACCTCGTCAGCTTCCATTCAGATGTCGATCATTGTCGTGTCGTAGTCTTGAATTCGTAATTTTTTGTTCCTTCATTGGTTAAAAGTTCTTGTGAACAAAAGAAAAAAACAAAAGGATAGAACGATGGTGTCTCGTGGATTAACACTAGGAGTCTTTGTGGCGATTGCGGTCCTGGCCGGATTGGATCAAGGTCAGTGGAATAAATTTGTTGAAATCATCCCGGGGATGGTTGATGTGCTTATAGTGACGAAGAAATCATTTTGACTTGGCATTTGTTGATTATTTTTTACCAACTCAATCAGGACGAATAATATGCGACGCTTTTCGGCCGAAATCGTATTTGGATAGATAAGATTTTGTCGGATTTCAGGTGCGGCTCTTCAGTGTCGTGTATGCGATTCATTGACGAATAAGAATTGTTCGGAAGATCCGTCTAAGGTTATACCAACTGAGTGCGGAGGCGAAGCTCCGACTGAAAAACCGACCGAAAAACCAACCGAAAAACCAACCGAAAAACCGACCGAAACACCTGAGATACCAACCGAAACACCTGAGATACCAACCGAAAAACCAACTGAGAAACCAACCGAAAAACCAACTGAAAAACCAACCGAAAAACCAACTGAAAAACCAACCGAAAAACCAACCGAGAAGACAACCGAAAAACCAACCGATAAACCAACTGATAAACCAACCGAGAAACCAACTGAGAGACCAACCGAGAAACCAACCGATAACCCAACTGAAAAACCAGACAACGGGACAACGGTGAAGTCTGTCGAGGAAGGCTCCGGCGGAGATCAATCAGCAAATCAAAGTCCCCGTAAGTCAACAGCTTTAGTTTGAAACAGTGAACATTGCAAGCTTTATTGTTGATTATAGCTCCATTAAATCTTCATTTTCATCATTATTATTTCTGGCGAACAGCGGTGAACCGAAGGAGACGCAACATAATGTCCCTCCGGGAGGCTGATCCTGAGTATACGTGTTACAAACTCGTCTACAAATGTGAGTTTTTGAATCCTGTATATTTATCCAACGTAGACACTCGGTGAATATAGTAATTTAATTAATCATCGTTTTCTTCGCAGCCAATGAAGACGAAGTTATTGAGAGAGGATGCCACACGAAAGAAAATGCTTGCGAAAGGTTAAAGGAGGGACCAGGCAAAAGCAACGCCGAGTGTGTCACCTGTGAAAAGGATGGCTGCAACACTTCCTCCACAATTAGCCTTGGAGTTCTTTCAATCATTGCTCCTGCGGTACTCCTCGCCGTTTTTAGATGGTAGACCAAAATACGATCGTATTAAATATTCGATGTACATTACTTTTTTATTTTTCACGTCCTTTCGAAATGGCGTTTACTCAATAGAGATTCCAAGTGTACAGATCTTCCATAAGATCAACGAAACTCGTTTAAAAAAATCTCGAATTAATCAGCACCTCGGGTGCCACTTTGCTGTGACATCGAACTAAATAAAGCTTTTGAGTCGTTCATTTCGAAAAAACATATCAGTTTTGTGTGTGTGTGTTTTTTTTTTTTTTTTTGATAAGTTCGAAGGAACACAGATACTTATTTTTATTTCGAAATCCGAAAAATAATCCAAAATCAAATAAATCACATGTTAGGGAAGATTCAACGCGAACTCCCATGACGAACTTTAGAAATATCGATTTTCTCTTCACATAATATTAATCTTTTTAGCCGCCAGAATATCGCGTTTACTGGTTACTAAACTTTTTGGCTGTTTGGTAAGTCAAGAGAAAATGTTCAATGTCATAACGATTTGAAAAAAATCTTTTTGTCTTTCATGATTATACATTTTTGAATCTTCGCCCTGTAATGAGCCGTGTGCATTCATATTTTAACGTTTTATTGTTCAAAGCTTGAATAAAACAATTACTTCTGAAAAAAGTGATTAAAAAACGGAATGTGCTAGTTTTTGTTTTTACTTTGACATGGGAATTTCCTCTATAACGAAGCAAAAGCGAAGGTTACAAATTTTGCAAATGAGTTTTCGGCGGCGGGGGTGGATGAGAAAAACGAATTTATCAGTTCGGAATTGCGGGATAGAAAAAAGTGTGTAGAATAAGCGTGAGAGTGCTGCGGGAAACACCATGACGAGAAGAATGATTTTTTCGCATCGTTGAGTATGATTCTCGTTGGTTGGCTGCTCGCGTATACGCTTTTTTAAATCGGCACGCAGAAAGAGGCGGAAATCTGTCGTAGATGAGAGCTTCTGCGCCTAACGATTATGCGATTAATTCGTTGATGCTTTACCGTTCGCTCGTTACACACTTAAATATAAACGAACATAAACAGACACACGTGAGGATTAATTAGTTTCCGTATTACGGGACTTTTGACTCCAGATCTCCAAGAGACCGGGGTAACGTACCGAGAGTGTCACAAAATTAACGATTGAGATTTGAGGGTTTGTTTTAGGTGCAAATATAAATCGAAATCTCCACACGAAGATTCTCTTCAAAATAATCAACAATTGTAACCGATTAAACTATTTATAAAACATCTCCGCACGATTTTTCATTTTCCTTTTTCTCGCTATCAAAAGCTAAATTTGAAAAAAATCCACGTGTTCTAAATTTCGATTGGCAAGGGATTAAATAATCTTATAAAATAGTAATATTACGGTTGAGTGAGTTTAATACGGGAAGCTTTTGCTCCGGGGTGCGAAACGAGATCGGATCTCGTTTCGCACCCCGAGGACTCCTACTTTAGAGAAAATCGTTTCAAGACGACTTTTCGCTGGCAGCCCCTCACTCGTATGTTGTGGTTTCACTTTGGGTTTATCGATATAAAGGGACGTAAATTTATGCTGGAAAATCGAGGGCACGTGGAGATCAGGATTTTTTATAAACAGTCAAATCCTTCTGATTTATATAATGTGAAAAAAATCATTAGAAGATTTGGAAAGTGATATTTTCCTTATTGTACGAAGTGCGAGATGATTGCTCTTGAATTAATCGTTAAATTCGTGAGAATGAAAATTTATAGTGCCAAAAGGGAAAATTAGGTCAAAGGAGTTGGGGTTTGCTGCGGGGGAAGGGGACGTTCCAGGGTTTATCTGTCAGCAGAGGTAAATGTTCGCCGGTTGGTCTCATCAATTTTCTGAGCTCATCCCTGGGTCCTCCGGGTGCTGGGGTACGCATGTGCACAGGATTCGTCCCTTTTCGGTACACCGAGAGTTTTCTGGTGGATCGAGTATAGATGTATCGCGGGTTTCGTGACGTCAGGAGGTATGCTTGCGATGGAAAAAGAGAACGAGAGAGAGAGAGAGAGAGAGTGTATGTGCTGCAGGAGCGCGGGAGGTTCGAGCCCGGCAGAGTCGGTGACGCGCTCAGCATTCAGTCGAACTTCGTCCGCGAGACCGAGTGTACGTACGTGTTAAGAATCCGCGCGGCACCTCACGGTCTTTTTTTCGTTTCGAATTCACCTGAAGAAAAATCAAAAGGGGAAGAAAGGAAAATCAAGAATTAAAAAAATGATCGAGTGAGCGAGAAATTGAAGATTGTGAAAAATCGAGTGCAAAGTGACGTATTTACTCCGGCAGAAGAAATAAAAAACAAATTTCTTCCGTTTGGTCAAATACTCAAATCGAGGGATTTCAAGGTGCCAAATGTTATGACGCGGGATTAGTGTTTTGCTAAGATTCTCTGTCAATCTTTTCATCTCACGTGCTTATCACGCTGTGATTTTTCTGTCCGGCGTGCAACCACTTTCCAGGATCCGGAGATAATAAAATGTAAGTTTAGTAATTACAAGAAATGTTATTATCACAATGAAGTCTAATAAACTTTTGACCGAAAAATTCATTTATTGAAGTCGTTAAATTTGGTCTAGCGAGTCATAATAATTTCTCATTAATTCCATTCGATTAAACAACGATTTTCTGATTCCGCTAATTAACAGGACCTTCTTATAATCAATGAGAGCATTGTTGATGATTTTATCCTGAGATAAATATCTTCGTTCGCACTTCCGATACTATTAAATGTTACAATAACCGGGGAAAGTTGACTCACTCAGTCAACATTGCGCAAGAAACTCGTGCGTTTTATTATTTTTTTTAATGCAGCAGGCGACAATGCTACGCTCATTTTCCCGCGCGGAGTTATATCGCTTGTCAGAATATATATTACGAGGGTTACTGAAGACAATTTTTTTCTGAATACATTAATCGTTTGTTCCTTTTTTCATATATTTTTTTTCACACCCTCACTATTTTGCTTACTCGAATAAAAAAAAAGAGTGAGCGAATAGAGCTTTGCAAGCTATATTTGCTAAAATGCGTGGGAGAAAATCCGTAGTGTTTCTGTAGAGGATCGATCGTTGGTCCTTTCGGCCAGGCACGAGCTTTAATTGTTATTAACCTTATCGACGAGCCGTTTCACATCGAGAATGAAATGTTTGGGAATCACCATTTTGACCTTTTTCTTATCGCATGTCAAGACATCAACTCATCGAACAGCTTTTGTCAACATTACAAATGATGATTGATTTTGTTCACCAATTAAATGGGTCATTTGGCATTAATACATTATCATTATCACCTCCATCGTAAAACAAAATGAGGCGAGGTGTGTGTATTTTATTCTAATTCCCGGAAATAAATTCTGGAGCGGAGCTATTAAGCCTGCTTTCTACGCACGAGCCCAACGTGTAGAAATAGCGAGGACTTCGTCTCAATCTTATTAAGGCAGTGAAACACATTTATCGTCTAAGGCTCGTTGTTTGTTGGGTTTTTTTTTCTTCACCTGACTCTTTTGTTTCCGGAACCTTTCCTTTTTACGAGTCATCTCCCACGATGCTCGTGAGAGCTGACTTTTCAATCAATTCATAACGAGGATGTAACTACGGTCACAAACTTTTAAAACACTATTTTCATAACAAAATAATGTTTTTTTGAAACATTTTTATTGCTTACGTTTGATTACCCGAAAATTGATTTTGTTTAATATTATTTATTTATGATGTTTGAATATTTAAACAGATTAAAAAAATCAACAATTGTCCCACATTTAATTCGAAAAAAATACAATTGTTCGAATCTATAAAATTATTTCGTTGTTCATGATGGTTTTTTGAATTGGAAATTGAATGAAAATATTCTGTTCATCAATCATTAGAAACTTTTTGATGCTAGTGTACATACTTGTGTGACGACGTGAGATCGTCGTCTAAAAACGCGATCAAAGAAAGTGCGCTGCTTCCGGCTCGCGTTCAGGAGTTTATTCATCTCGATACTTAAAGACATGTACTTGTTACGATTCATCAAATTAATGAACCAGCGGGGGACATAAAGGAATACGGAAATATTGAGTTTCCGGCCAACACCGGATCACTCGTCACTCGGTCATTATATTACAGTCATTAATTTTTCATATTCATCATTATTCTCATACTTTCACGATCGACGGATTGCGAATGAAAATTATATATTAACAAATGATAGGCTAGAACAAAATTTATTTTTATATTTAATAATCACGAAATTAAATCGAAAAAAAATATTAGTTCTTCAAATATAATTATTATGAGCTCTTTCTATTTATTTATTATAAATTTGTTCAAAAATATGCAATTTACGTACAGAAATTTTAATAATTGAGGATGAAGGTTTCCCGAGCAGGAGTTTTGTCAAAATTTTCCATTGAAAATTCGAATCCACTTGACGTTTCGAACTTTATTATTATTATTATTGTTATTATTATTATTCGGGTATCCTAATATTACACTGACGTATATATACGCACGAGAAATTTATTACCATTTGTGCAAACACTTTTTTTCTCGCCTTAAAGAACGCCACGCGTTATTATTATTTTTTTTATCGTTCCGCATAAGTTATAAAAGTGTTCGTTTCTTATCGCGTTTTTTTCATTTTCAGGGCCATTTTCCGTCACATTCTTTAAGGAATTAAAATGTTCGAGTTCTCAAGTCAAATGTTACAGAAAGGCAGAAAATTTCGTGGCATTCAAAACATTTCATGAAATCTAATCGTTTTCATTAAACGGTTCACAATCGTGTGTACACTTTTTTTTATGCCCGTGTGAACCAATAAAAAGAAACTTCCAATCCGCAGCCTCACTACATGCTTTTAATTTATGCGTTCCGCGCTTCTGAGGGCAAGAATTAAAAAACTTAACGAATTAATTTGACGAGAGAGATAGAAGAGAAAGAAATAAAAATGAAAAGAGAGAAAGACAGAGCTTGAAAAGGGTTTTTACTCTTTCGTGAACACGAAAGGTGTAGCCAACGAGGCGGGAGTAACGAGAGCTAATTATTCATTCATTATACGTTTCCATTTATTTGTGTATTTTTTTTTCCAAGTTCAAATGCAGCAATTGTTGTGTTATAAAAACAAAACTGTTCCATTTATTTAATTGACAAGGTGAATTTGTTGAATCTTTACGAAGGAATAAAACCGTGAAAATAACTTAGCAATTAAATATTATTGCAGACGAAATAACAAGATTTGAGAAAACATCTTTTTAATGAAAGTTTGAAAAATAATTTCGTTCTTTGCAACAAGATATGATCCGTTATAACAATATGAAAAGCTGGAGGCAAATTTGAAACAAAATGTGTCAGCTCGGTCAAGAGTGACGAGGAGCGGCCCTGCTAATGGGCCCTCCTTCCCTCTTCCCTCTTCCTTCTTCGCCACTATTCTCAATGGTCTCTGAGCATTCGTTTCTTCGTAGAAAATTCCACATTGAATTTTATTCTCCTCGAGTTCCCAGACGGCATATGTACCTGTTCGTACGTAGACAATAATCTTCGCGTGGCATCGCAGCGGGATAATAAAAATCCTGTAACCCGATGACGCTCATTTCTTCTCGTCTTAAAACGATCGAGGGCGCTGGTGACTCACTTCCTCGAACGTACCAAACGTATATTTCTTTACCTCGTTTCTAGAATCAACTCGCGGTGAACGTGCTAAGCATACAATCGCGACCGAGTCACTTTTTTTTACAAATTCTTCCTAATTCGTAATTCAAATGCAACTTTTTAATGATTTAGAAATTAACGTAGATCCGTTTTTTTTGAGTCTTCAAAAATACACAGTTTATGAAAAATTGAAAGGTTTAAAATATTTTTTGTTTATTTTTTATTCATATAATGAGAAATGTATGTTTAGTTTCGTAAAAAAAAGTCAAACTTTTTTACATTTACCTCTTTACATAGATAAATACGTGAAATTATTTAATTGAAATGGAAAAGAGAGAGAGAGAGAGAGGGAGGGAAAACGGACACGCACCGTAAATGCAAAAGCTGCGAGTCCAGCGTGTAATTTGCAGGCATAACGTGCCTGCGACGTGTTCCCTAGCAGACGATGCAAGGAAGCCCGAAGAGGTCGGTGCATCGTGCGATAAAATATGGGCGGATGAGAGAGAAAGAGAAAGAGAAAATATAAGAAAGAAGAGGGACCAGAGAGGCGAGGACGACGATCCCCCTGGTCCGCGAGCACGCAGCTATGGACTCATACACTTTGAACTTTCTGTGAAGCTGACCGGTGGGGAAGGATCGTGTAGGAAAAAAACAGAATTAAATAAATTTTCCAAATCATTTTTTCAAATTTAGATAAGGAATAAAGAAATGATTTAAAACACCTGTAACTTTTTGGAAATCGTCTCTCAATTCTTAGAGTCGGTTTAAAAAAGTCGAGTAGTTTTGTGCTTCTGGAAAAATTTCGATTTTTTTTTTATCGCTCAGGTGAACCGTTATTTATTTATTCTTATTGCAATGTATGCAAAGTATGGGTTGTCCCGCCAAACGAGCATTGAGAGAATAAGTTAAGAGTTAATATATAAGAGAAAGAGAGAGCGAGAGAGAGAGAGAGAGAGAGAGAGAGAGAAAGAAAAGCCGGAGGCTAAAATGTTGGTTCATTGACCGAAAGTCTCCTCTTCGGCTCCCTTCGTTTCTTCCCCCTCAGTCCTTCATTCCAGCCCTCCCTAAGATCGTCTCGTTTTTTATTTCCCTTTTTTTTCCTCTTTTCTTTTCGCGCACGTATGATGGTGCAATTTTTTTGGGTTCTTTTTTTTTTTTTTTTAAACGGCATGCTTCATTTTATCTTCTCGCCCCCTCCCCTTCTTCCTGTTGCAGACTTCGAAGCTTCCCTGTAAGAGGACGACGTATCTCGAACGCGTTTCCAGGGCGAAACGAAGAAGAATCACCGCAGACGATGTTTCGTGTAACCCACATCCTTTGGATCGTATCTTTTTTTACTGGACCCTTTTTTAAAACCGCAGAGAAAGAGAAAAAGAGAAAGAAAATCGCCTGGTGGCTTGAATTTAATTCACCGCGACCCGTTTCATTTCGAATTAAAAGAGCCATGACTTTTGTAATCCCTTCCGACAATAATACCACTGCCTCGAGCATAAGTTTATTTTTTATTATCCATTTTTCAACACACTCCGACACTTTAATGCTCGAATTTATTATATCGCCATTTTTTTCCACACTCCCAGCAACCACAAGAAAACGCCATTTTGTTTTACGCTACCAGACTAAATACCTCGAGACTTCTAGCATATCTTTTGTCTTCGCATCTTCTGCTCCTACTTGATGGTTTTTATTTTTATTTATTTTTATTTTTATTACTCCCTCTCTTGTTCTTGCACGCCGAGGGAATGGCTCAGGCGCGTTTGGCCTTTTTCTTCGAGAGTCAAAGTTCACGGACATAATGTGACTCCCTCTCTCGCTTCCCCTCTCTCTCTCTCTCTCTCTCTGTGTAACTGAGTTTAAAGTCCGCATTATAAATGTTCTTATTTTATTTCCGTCGCCAGTTCACGTCCAGTTTGATTGAAATTTTTACCAAAATTACTTAATTGTTGTCGGATGTGCCTTTCGCGATCACTTTTAAATGCGAAAGCCATCATTTTATCGTCGGATTTATTCATTAACTTTTGTCTAATTGTAAAATTTTCATGATGTTCTCAACAATCTTCTTAGAGTGGAATAATGCTCTTTGTTCCTGGAGCGTTTGGTCCTTAACATTGATCCTTGAATCCTTACATTTGAGACAAAAAGTTCAGTCTTGAGACAAACATTGACGACTCAAATTTCCAAAGATTCTCTTGTATTTGACTGTAACAGTAAAAAGTTGAGATACGCCCTTGTAAACGTAAGCAATTGGAACGATTGTAAAATCTTATAGTTATACAAATGCGTTAATAGGTAGAAACGTTGGTTTCACGGTTGACTGTATAACAACGCAACCCTGACGGTTTGCATTCTTTGAGCATGAATCGACCCTTCTTCTCCATTTCTCAAAGCCCTACGGGCTTGAGTCTCGCCTCCTCCCTCTCCTTTCTATCCTTGTCATTTTTTTCTCTCTCCCATCGTCTTCTCCTATTCGAGTTGGTCTTTTTTTTTTACACTGGCCATTCTTCTCTTTCTTCCGCGTGCCTCAATAAGAGGTGTGTTAAAGAAAGAGAGGAGAGAAACTCGTTTCTCATATTTGTATGAGACCGAAAAATCGGTAGATAAATAGTCTAGACGAAATTTTTGAATAAAATTATTTATTGTAGAATTTTAGCATTTTTAAAAGCTTATGAAATGAATTCTTTAGTGAGTTTGATTGCACAAACAAATGATGCATCGTCGTCGTTCAAGAAATTGTTTCTTTCTCGTGCTTCTTCTCAGAGAAATCGAAATGTATTATTTTTTTCACATTCCAAAATTTATTCTCAAGAATATCTCTCCTTTTTTTTTTGCTCCCAGGCAATAACCATTACGAGGATTATTTTCCTACGCGAGCGAAAGAGAAGATAAAAGAGAGACCGAACAAATTCTATGCATTTCAAAATATGCCGGTCTCGTTAAACATTCGCGCGACGATAAAACAGCAAAACCGAGTATAGGGACGAGAGAGAAAGGGAGCAAAGGGGAATTTTAACACTTCCCCATTTCAGGGACTCTCTCTCTCTCTCTCTCTCTCTCTCTTTCGCTTTTTTACGGAATAAAAAGAGAAGGAGACAGAGGGAGAGAGTCATTTTTACACTCCGAGACTCGGTTCCCATTATATTCTTAATCTCTTCATTCTTCATCTCTCCCTCATCACCATTTTTTCTTTCTCACTCTCTTTCTCAACCAATTAACGTTATACAAAGCTCGTTACATTCGTCGGAGAGTTTTCCAACTTTACGAATTGTTAATTGCACTTTGGACGTAACCCCTCTTCCTCTTTGCCCCTTGCATTTCTTTACGAGCTCCACCATTATCGTCCTTTCTTTCTCAAATATTTCCACACGCAACTAGATCGAGTTACACTTACCTCAATAACCCGCATGAGAATGCTGCACATTTAACTTTTCCCACATAAATTTAGTAAATAAAATAAATACTCGCAACTTCCATATTTGCTCAATTCATCAAATTGTCGATTAAAATCATCAAAATGAAAGATTTCACCTCGGATTAGTTGACGAAAATAAAAGTTGACCAGTGTCAGGAGAGTAGAAAAGTTTCGTTTCATCTTCTACTTACAGTTGCTTGTTTAATGACAATCAATTACTTAATTCAACATCTCAGAATCGTACCATCATCGTCCAGAGAAAAATGGCCAAAAACTTGTTCCCTTGAAATCATAAGACGTTCTAATACCGCGTCTCCACCTTCGAGGCTCATTGTCAGTTTCTGGAAAAGCTTGCATAACTATTGCGCACTTATTTACGTTTCAATCACGATCTCATACACGAGGCTGTTATTCAGTGAAAAAAGCAGGCGAGTGGAAAAAAAAAAAAAAAATGATTTATGCTCTTCCTCGTACGTGATCACTTATCGATGATCAATCCGACGAAAATAGATCACAGGCATAGCCTCGAGCCCGAACACGAACGTTTTTCTTATTTTGTTTTTCTTATTATCATCGAGATGCGAACGAGTATATGAAAAACTGTTAAGAGTGACACGGTCAAATAACACACGAAGTACGATCGTGAATTCACGGCTGGTCGATTCGCGTTTACTATAACGTTGTATCGTGTGTACTCTGTCATTATTCACGCATCGTCGTTTCTATCGCGATATCGTTGAACGATCTCGTCTCGTGGAAACTGTGTCAGAAGCCAGCATCCAGGCCAATCATCGAGCTACATATTCAAACATCTGTCCGAGCGGATCGAATTCGAGTTCTTCAAATTTTTTTGTTGCATCAGTGCCTGCGAAAATTTTCAATTGTACGTGAGACTAAACATTGGAATTTCAAGACTACAAAAAAAAGATTTCATTTGTTCAACAGGTTTATCAAATCATTTTCATTTCTTTGTCCACCAACGAACGCCAAAACATATATCTACATCTTTTTGTTCATCGAAAATCTCCCACGTAAATTGAAACTCCTCGATTAGTGGATAGCAATCGTAGGGCTCATTGATGATTATACTCGCGAGCTATTCACAATGACTCATTAGTAACCCTATTAGAACATCAGTGTCCTCTTAACCTTTGGGGGTCTGTTTCATATCCGGTCGAGCTCTCGTCGTCAACAGACGAGATGCAAGAGCGTCATCATTTCGTTCACTTATGGTCGACTTTCTACGTATGCGATTGTTCTGGCCTGCACGAGCTTTTCATAACTTTCAAAGCCTTTTGCCATATAAATTTCGGGTTTTTGATTCAAAATTACAAAAGTTTTTATAATTTATTTGAAAAAAAGTGTCCATACTCAAAATGCTCTTCGTCGAAAGACTGTTTTAATTGGTGAATCCTTGCAAACTGAAAAATAAATGGAATCAGAAATTTTTGTCATAAATTTCGATCATTGTTTTCGTTATTATTGTTTCAGGAAAAAAAATTCTCTTTATAATTGTTCATAGCGTGAAATGTCAAATGTCCTTAAAATGTCGAGGAATATGAATGGAACAAATAGTAAAAGAAAGGAAAAAAGTTTTTTAACCATAGCCAGACTGTGTTTGACTGCCCAGCATCTAATAAACGTCGCGCAGCAGAAAAAAAAGTTGTTGAAGGCGTAGGAATTTCGTAATCTTTTGTTGTTGAAATCTTGAGCGTGACTTTTGAGAGACAGAGGAAACGCTTGTTTACATTAAACGAAGTTGGTGAAGTCATTTTCGAGACGATGATAATGACGACGAACAAGAATTAGTGAGTTGAAAATTTAACGTCTGTCTACCTCAATAAACGCGAAATATATTCTTTACAATATAATAGGCTTTCGGCATATCGTTCAATCGCGATTAGCCCACTGACCGACTTTTTTTTCGTCCTTTTTTTGGTCAATCTGTTGTACAATGCGATTTAGAGAGCTTACCGCGATTATAACTGACATCATAACATTCACAGCGTGGAATTGTGAGTTTACACACAATTGCACTCTGCCAGTGATTCAAATTAAAAGAACAAAAAAATCGAGCGAGTCATTTATTAATTGGAGATTCCGAAATACTTTTTACAATCGTGAGTCGCAATGAAAATCAAACAGTGCAAAAATTACGACGAAATACGAAGGTTCAATAAAAAAATAAAAATGAAACATGTTACGTTGTTCCTCAAAGTTGATAATTGCGTTGGATTATGAGGAAGCATCGATTAGATTTAAGCACATGTATTATTATGTCATAGAAGTCTCGAGCGACGAGAAGTGAGAAATAGCAAATCGTTAAGTCGAGGAAAATGTGAGATGTACTTAAAAACTAGACTCGCTGCTCGTTGACGCGCATATTCGTCGACGATATAAAACGACCTCTGCACGGAAGGTGAAATTACGTGACATCATCGTCATAATCATCGCGGGAAAAATCTCTTGTATTTTTTACGAGTCTCGCTGGTCAGTGTTTGCCCCGATGTTTCACGTCCGCGTTGTGAGAATATAAACGCAGAACATTTTTCAAGGTGATGTAGCGCACGTTCCCCTCTCGCAACTCGGCATTATTGAGCGCTCAACCCAAGATTTCAATTCGAGTCTCGTTTCTCACGGAGTCATACTTTTTTATTTATGAATAATTATCAACGAGTTTGACACGATTTTAATGTAAATGAATTTAAAAAACCTTTGATTCAAACAATTATTCATTTATCTTTTCAATCCCTTTTTTCATAAACTGCAAAAGTCAGTTGTCAATAAGAATATCACGCTGTTTTGATTATTTATTTCACTATTTCGAGGTCGTGACTCTCGACGGTTTTACAGATCATGAAATAAGGGATGATGAATAAAAAAAAAAACAAAAAAAATTTGAAGTCTTCGTTAACAAGTGACCCTGTGCTGATGAACTTTTAGTTTCGTTCCTTCTTTTCATATCCGCCTCTCGATATGTACGGCGTGTCTAAAAATTCGTGGTCTGCATTTTCTTTTGACTAAAAAAAAAAGAAACTGAAAATGAATCCTCAACAGATTCCATTGTTTTTCTGAAGTAGATTCTTAAGAGGATTGTAGAGCTCCTCATTTTCGTCAGGACAAATATTTCAGCTGCAAATTATATCTTTCCGATTCTCTAGTTTTAAAAACACGATTGACAGTTGCGGGTCATATTTTGCCAGAATTATCTGAATTCGAAGCCCAAAGAACGAGTCAAATTCGACAGACTGAGCGGCCTCTCCAATAGTCGAAATAATTACAGTCTCGAATTTCGGTTCCTTTGCAATTAATCTTGAGAGTTTCCTCGGCTCGGCCATTGCATTCAAACATTGGATACAACTTTTGGGACACTCTGTATCGATAGGCACTAGTTATTGTAAGAGGTTGAGAGAGCACGAATGTCCCGTGTGCTCAGCGAAGCGTAATCGGTAATCAACTCTTGCATTCAAGAATCCTCAATGTACAGCGTATAGTCGCGGAAGTCTTTCAACGCGATTCGCGAAAGACTCATCGAAGACTGCACCCAAGCAACAGTATTTTTGCTGAGTTATTTAAAAAAATGATTGACGATTTAAAAAAAATGATAGGTTACTATTTTGAAAGCGTAGTTTTTATTTGCTGATGGACACGTGCATCAGGATTCTAGACTCGCAATACCGCCAATAAGAGCTCTGCTCGATTTAACAATTATCTCGCAGTTGCGTCAATATTCATAAAAAGTCGAAAAATATATGGAAGCGTTTTTTCTTTTGGAGTTGCGGGCGTAAAGACAATAGGATCAAGTAAAACTCGTTGCTTAACGGTTCGGCTGGCCCAGGGCTCTCGCTTTCGTTCACTCACCGCGACCATTGTCCTGTAATTTCCAACTGGCTGGCTCGTCAACATTTACGTTTGACCAATCAAGACTTCCCAGGAGGGAAAATAGACGAAACCGAGAGACTCGAATATCGAATGGGACAAAGGGTGAAAAAAATGCGTTCAGTCTTTTTTTTTTTTTTGCTTGCACGATCGATTCGGAAATACTACAAAAGGACCTTTGACCAACGAAACAATTCTTTTGCCTGTTGCTTTAGTTTCTACTAATTTTCACTTGCTTGCCTTCGTTTTTTTCGATGAATCTCCAATGAGATATTTAATCAGAAACCGGGTTAAGTTTGATGGAACGAATTTTTAATTTCAGGTCAGAAAGGTAATCTCACCATTTCAGAAACTTGTTTTTTTTCCTGCTTCTACTATACAACGATAAGTCGATGAATGAACCAAGAGAGAATTTAATCTCTCGTGGTTGGACGCAGCATCGAACCTCGATAAAGTATGCGAAGTAATGAAATTATAGTCGAACTACGAGCAGACTACTCCGCAGGATCGATCATCGATATCTCATTAGCGAATCCAGCACGACGAGAGGCTGAATAATGAGAGAGGATGAAGAGAACGTAGAATGTGAAGAATATTACACTCGAGATAGCCGGATTTTTTAAAATGAATCTCCCGACGACCGCGTCATTTTCTTGTGGAAGATTAAAAGCGATCGCGGCGACTCCGACTTTTTTCATAATCACTTCATTCATTCCGGTCTAGCTCTACTTATAGGTTCAAATTAAAAAATCATCGTTTAAAGGTGTTCGAAATCTTATAAACAATTAGGATAATTGCATCAGATAGATAGATAGATATGGAATTTTACATGTATACCCTTATCGGGTTTTTACATGGGTGGTATTGCTCACAATTTTCCTCTTTTACTCCTCTCCTCTTTTCCCACATTTTTTCCACAATTCCATATTACCACCTGGACCTACATTTTTACGTGGATTCCGAACCACGGAGAGAGAACAGTTTAGACACTTAGGAAAAATCCATTGGTGTCGGCTGGGATCGAACCCGGTCTCACCGGTTGTGAGCCGGGCGCGTTACCACTGTGCCACTGCCTCCCTCGGATAATTGCATCAATTTTCGAATAAAAATGATAATAAAAAAAATGATAATACTTGGCACAATGGCAACTTGTGGTAAATTAAAAAAGAAACCAAAAAACATCTCGGTCAACCAGAAAACGATCTGTTTCCAGTGCTGCAGAGTATACAGTTTGGCATGCACTTAAAATAAGTATGTTCACGATGCAACACGTATGTAAAATAAAGAAACTGTGGAGGGAATTGTGCAGTAGTACGAGAAAATGGTGAGCGGTAACGATGAGGGGATGCACGCGAGCGGTAAATCCGGATTTTCAGTGATCCCCGTAATTAATAATTCGTTCGCAACCACGTCTGTCTTTTTATTTCTCACAATTCTCTCATCGTGTAGTTCTCAACCGGTTTTGCTCCGTCGCCGGACCTTCAATTTTTAATACGCTGTCCGCAAGCGCGAGAAGGAAACCTCGCGGAGAGGTTCGTGATTCATAGAAATTCAAGCGAGGGAGAGAGAAATTTTGTTGCAAAGGGACTCGATAGTGGAATTCGAGACAATCTCTGCACGCTCGTCCGTATTCTCAGACTTGGAAGAGCTTGACCCTTGCCGAGTTGTACGTTGTTTCGTGCAACTTACGTCCTTTTTGTTACGGAGATGCGTGATATACACATGTAACCATTATTCCTTGAGCACTCGCTCGGTTTTCTGTCTTCCTGTCCTTCGAATGTGTCGTCGTTGTCTCCTTCTTGGTCGTTGCTTCTCTCCGCGCATAATACTCCAGCAAGATATTGTCGGAGGCGATTGCGAGCGAACGTCCGTTAGCGTGACACTTGCCTCGTTATAACGTGACTTGGCGTAAACGTCCATCTTTTTCGAACTATGTCCCCACAACGACAATAGGAGCGCCCATCCAATCCCTGGCTGTCACTCATACTCCGTTTCTTCTGGCATATTATATCCCGTGTATATAGCAATTTCCGAGGCGTATGGATAGAAAAAAACGTGTATAGAGTTTGCTGTGGTGCAAAACTTGCGACAAAGATTCACCGAGTGCAAAGATCGCGTAATTCTGAAGAGAAAAGTTTTTAGCCATTTTTCTCTCCGATGTACCGTTCATTAGTTTTCAATGATTGCAGTGACGGCCAATCCGGGGTACGGACACTAAACGTGGAGTGGGAGAATCGCCACGCCCGATTATTCTTATTCTCGCTCCGGAATGGCTGATAGGGTTATTGATTAATATCCGATAAACTATGCGTTGTAGGGAAAAATGTCTAGAGACTTTTTGCTTAAGAATTTCACCAGTTGATTGTTCTATACAACGTAGTTCGCAACTTAGGTCAGCTGCGGTTGTTATTCAAGCATAAATGGCGGCTCAGTACTCTTGTTTCAATATTTCTATTACGACATTCTATTTTATGGATTATTCATCGTGCCAATGACGCGCGTATGCTCTTGTGATGGAAGATGCTTCCTCGTCTCTAACGATAACATCAATATACGCTGGAGAGAGAGAGAGAGAGAAAGAGAGAAAAAGAGATTCGCGCGAACTGTGACATATCACGACCGCCAGCACGTGCCAGCGCGTCCGCGGTTTCGAATCTTCCTCAATTTATGTTAGCTTCGTTCTTTCACCAGGAAAATGCCATTGGTTGGTTGTAATGTACCGGAATGATTCGCGGACGAGAGAAACACGTTGGCGTTTATATTTATTTAAATACAGAACACGCTGCATGAAAAATACTCTTTGTCAGGTGCAGCTGTGATGTTCAGGAAGTACAAAAAGTATCACAATCGTATTTCAAATAAACAAAAAAAAACTATAAGTTATATCTTCATTTTCACCAGAAATGTTAAAAAAAAGGAAGAATATTTAAAAAAAAACATCGTCGATCTTGCAGAACGTTCTTTAGGTAATCGGTGAAATCCTTTGATCCACGCTCATTGGTAGTCCGCACAATGACGCTATGAATAAACGTGTGAGAATGGTGCTTGGTCGAGAAACCTCTGAGTCATGTAACGTTTGAGCTGGTCATTCATGATGATCCGTCATCGTCATCATCAATGATGCTATGTCGTGAGTTTGTTGAATCTATTAAAAGGCTTTACGTCCCCCATACGAGCATTCACACAGTATACCTGTTTCATGTTGCTCACGATATGCTGCAGAGGCTGCTAAAGATAGAGTCTCAGAGTTAAAACTGTAAGATGAACTTTAAACATCATTTTTTAGTATTGTTTAAAAAACTTCCAAGCCCTGTATTATTTTTGTCTTTGATCCTTCAGCTTCCTTTCTGACAATAAATATCGAAAGAATAATTAAGAAAACAGATGCGACGTTTACTACTTATTTCAATTGTTCGAGTATAAATAACATTCTGTTCGTCTCCATGAATGAACTATAGTAAACCGATGCAATTGGTGATGAAAAAGTAAGCAATTACTTTACTATGTGCAGCCAGAGACAGTTGTCAATGTGTGTAAATAGAATACATATGTATATTTGAACAGCGATTAAAGAGTCTCGTGCACATTATTATCCTCCTGTTCATAGAGTAGTTCATTAATTCTTTCATCACATTTGCTCGACGTGCAACTTTTGCAGCGGCTTTACTATGGACGTCAGTAACACGATATACTGATACGACCAACGGAACTAAATCCTTCTGTACATGCGCGTGGATTCTGCAGTAATCACTTTCCCCGGTTGCACTCATTGCTCAGTGATTAATGAGAAAACCGACGGAAACTTTTATTTAATAAACACTATTATTATGGCTCGATACTGTATTTCATTCTCGCTACGAAACTTTATCTCCTCGGATTATAGAGATAATGGGTCGCGAGAACTTTTATATACGTTTGGTCGCTTGCATTTGTTTATGAGAAAGACTGTCCAAACAGCCACCTGGCGGACAATTGTGTATAAGTATTGTGACAACTTAACGAGACTGCTTTTTTCTTATGACGAGGGGATGAAGAATTTTCTATACATTTTATTCCTACGTGGAATATTTATTAAATAAATGTATATTTTTTTTTAATTAAGTGATTAAATAGTTATTCTACATTGCATTGAATTCAAAGTGTCAAAATAGGTTGGAGTTGAATGAGAAATTGAGTCACTTCTCTTAATTTCAGACCGAGGGCTCGAACATATTTTTTTTCTCATTCATTATGAGGAATGTCGTCATCGTTCTCTTCACGACGAGTCGTTTTGTCTCCGATGTTGATGACGCCATTTTTCATTGCGCTCATTCACGTACTTACAAATATATATATATATAGAAAATTGTACAATTACGTTACTCCCGTGCACCCTCGCTCGTCGGTTTCTTTCTTTGCCTCGCGGTATTTTTGTCCCTGTATTACGATTAATTGCATCGTCACTAATGTCCGTTGCGTGCCGAGGCTGCAAGTACATTTTTATTCTCAAAGTACTAATTCTCATTGTCTCAGCCTACATGTAAAAAAAAAAAATTTAATCCGATAAAAATACCATTGAACATGAGAGTAATAATTCAATTATTAAATGCGTTGATAACGGTTCATAAATAAGAAAAAAAAATTACGATATTTTCAATTAATCTTTATTTCACTATCGTCGTCATAGGAAGGGAAGATTTCTGTCCTTTTTTTCTTATTTTATTAATTTGTTTTGTAAACATTGATAGATTTCTATAAAAACTCTTGTTTAACATTTCTCTCATTGGAATGCAGACTGTTTGGTATCTCTCACGAGTGTGATAAGTCCGAGAAGGAAAGTCTGGCAGCCCGATGTGTCGGTCTCCCTCGCTCCATGAAAGACCTAGAAACCTTTTTTTTTATTATTATTGTCGTTCTCTCACTTCCATGTCGGTTTGGGTCTAGTCACCGGTGTTGGGACGATGAATAAGTTGGCTCTTTGGGCATCGCTCGACGAACGGTTCTCGCTCGGATGGGAAGCCATTTGGGAGCCTCGGGCCAGGAAAGTCTAATTACGCACGAGCAACTTGGGTTCCCGAGGCTCAACGAAAGACGAATGAAAAAAAAAAACGTCAGAAAAAAAATGAGATAATGTTAACAGAGGCCAATTAACGTGCTGAAATGGCGGGAACGAGATCACTTGCTCTTTATACAGAGTGTCCTAAAAATTAGACTTGAAAATTGAGTCCTTTGTTGCGGGAATGATGACAAAAATGTAAAGAATTTTCTTTCAATCCCTCTGACTCCCCGTCAAATTTGTCCTTATTCATTATTTTTCGTGTATTTTGCAGGTCTTTTTTTCCTTAAGTTTGAACAGTTAGCTACTAAAATGAAAGACAAGCAGTTTGCAAAAATGTTTTCATATGCAAAAACACTGCAGGGTTTTATGCGCAATGTCCATTCACTGCTGGTACACATATTTTTTCAGACACCAGTCGATTTTCTCTCGGGAGAAAAAAAAAGACGGTAAAAAAAAAGTTTCACTCTTATGAATAATGCAGTTTTATTTTATGAATCCTCGGTCCAACCTGAAAGATGAACGTTTTCGCGGTGGTCTCGTCTTTTCCGAGAAGGAAGTACAACGCTCGTAAATATAAATATATTGGGAACGTGGATAAAGGCGAGCTGTTTTTTTTTTTTTTTTTTTCCGTTGATTAACGTTATTTTCCCACGGCCTCGTTCGAGGCTAAACTCGAACACACATTGTCTCGTTACATTGCCACGAAATGTCAAGATCTCTCTCTTTCGTTACTTTTATTTATATATTTGCATTTTCATTTATTTTTAGTACCGTGTGGATTTATTTCGGAAATAATCGAGCCGTAATTATATAAATCACGGTACACACACATTGAGCATTCGGAGAATGCGTGCGTATCGAGCTTAATGAGTAATTAATGCACGTAATTAATTATGCACGCTGCTACAGTCTTAGGGCTCACCCTCGAGGGGTCAACAGCGCTCCATTCAGATGAAAATCAAGAGACGCAAGTCACAAGGATCGATAGAGCCCACGAAGGAATTCAAGCTGCTCCCATTTTTTCTTAACGACATGCGCATATTAGTGTACTTTTGTAAAGTGCGGAAAAAATCATCGAGTCACGAGAACCAATGACGTCGAAGGATATTTGTAAAAAAACAAAACGTTTTCTCACTTTTTTCCCCGTTCCACCGATTAACAGAGAAACCTCTTTTTATACAAACTTCGTCATATTTCATAAAAAATAAATTTTGTTACTGCTTCTCATAAGAACGCTCGTACAAAGTATGAAATCTTTGATTGTCAAGAATATCCCGAGTACCCGAACGGGGAACAATCGGCTGAAGGCAAAAGGGCACTATTTTTTCCCTATTGTTGTTGTTTCACTTTATTCAAATCTCACGAACATTGACTGACAGGAAAAATTGATCAATATATCGTGTTTCCTTCAGTATTTCAAGATTCACCGACAGCACCATTGGCCAATGTGTAAAATGTTAATAGTGTGAATGTCGACGCAAACAATTCGGTGAAAGTGAATTGTTGGGGAGAAGGGCATCGAGGTTAGTGAGGAGAGGAGGCTTTGTTACACGGAACAAATCGGGTGTCGGGCGATTCTCTTGATTGCGGGCACTCAGGCTTTGGCTCGGGTCCATCTTAAAAGGTTATATAAGTATATATGCAGCTTCAATGTCATGAGAAAATGGCTGAATTCCAGAGCCACGTACAATTATCGTCTTTCGATTGCGCTCACTGCGGCTGCATCGTCGAGATAAGAGAAAAAAAGTGCAACACAAAGGATGGAAGGAAGGAAGAGACGATAACGAATGACAAAAGTATCGCGAACAAAAAGCATTGACGTGGTAAAGCATTGCAAGCTGCCGGTTTAATAAAAATTGTGCAAAAATCATATTATTTAACATTTTCTCTTTGATTTTAAAGAACATTCCGTTTCTCGATGAAGGTGAATCGACTGAATCATAAGAAAATAAACGTAAAAGCCCACAATGACGACATTACGAACCCTTATCGGTCGTTCCTCACTATAGAAACAATGGCTTTGACGATGTACCATATCTCCTGACCACACACACTCTCACCCAACTCCAATGTGGACAATGCCCTTCCGGTGTACATTTCGAGCTCTAGGCTGCACCACAACGCGTGCAACTTCGCTGAACACGTGAGATCGTCGACAGCGTGCTTGGCTCACGTTACAATTTGTATCGCTACGTGCTTGCGCCTGGGTATTGTATAAATGTTCATGTTCTGTTGCAGTATCATAAACTGCACGTTTTAAAGTAGTTCGATAACAATTAAAAGGTGTTTTAACAATAAAATTTAAACGAAAACGTGACGAGATATATAAATAATTATAATTTAATTTGTCATTTGTCACGAAAATGATTGGCATTTTTGTTTTTTCAATTCCATTTATTATTCATTTTGAACAAGTAAACAACAGAAGAAAACAATTTTTGTTGATTTTTGTATCATTTGATTTCCTTTGAATTTTCGAAAAAAATCTAAACACAAAAAATCCTATGCAGCTCGATTCTTGATGGATTACTGAAAAAATGTTCATAGAGAACGCTAAATTCCCGGAGGGCACAACAGCCGGAGCGCAAAAAAAAAGTAACGGTTTGAATAGAATATTGTTAGAGCGAGTAACCGATCGATCCAATGCGAAACGCGTCCCGTATATACACAGTGTCGCAAAAATATTGGTTTGGGAATCCAGGTGGCGTTTCGATCTCGAAATTTCGAAGAGAAAAGTCTTTTACCACTTTTCTCTACGACTTACCATTGCGGAGATATTAGCAAAAGTATATCCAGCCAATCGGGTGCACTGTGCGGGAGTAGGTTAGAGAGTGGGGGAAGCGCCCTCCATTCATTTGGCCGCAGGGGATTAGCTGCTGGACAAATTGATGGATATCTCGTCAACGGGGTGCATCGCAGAGAAAAAAAGTTGAGAACTTTCCTCATCAGAGTTTTGCAAGCTTATTTATTCGTCATAGTTTGACAGTAACTTTTGGGACAACTTGTACAATGGCATGCTGTTTGCGATATTCTCCGGCGTAATATCGCACGCTGCGATTGAAGCAGAGTGGGCGTATGGATATCATTTATATATCACGAGCGAGGGATGTTATACGGGCTCATTGTGAAAGCAAAACTTTCCATCTCTACCATGTTACTCGTACACGGTTCATACGCTTATTTTTGTGGGTGCTTTTTTTCACCAAGTTTTTGTTTATTTTTTTATTTTTCAGTCTATTTATGTGGTGAAATATTCCTATAGCTTAGAATAACAGATAGGTCACGAACGTAGTACTCGTGCAATACGCGTTTCAAACTCGGATACCAAAAGTGGGCCAAAAAAATCGAGTGAAAGGCAGCGGAATATCTATGTAGGTAAACACCTGCATGGTTTAGTATTGTTTGCTTTGGAGACATTAGTACCATTTTAATAGAATTATATGAAATATATTTGCTCAACTCTCCGTTGACATACTGGGTCATTTTCACGCGAACTAATTATCTATGGTTATTTATTCCTCGCTGAGGAACATTTTCGAGGACTGCCATCGCACTTTTTAATTAGAATTCATGATTTCGCCAATTCGCAAATAAGTTTATTTTTCTTGATCAGATAAATAGCTTTTTTGAAAACCTCACCATTGCACTATTTATTTTGGAAAAACAGCATTTTTAGGGATTCATTAAAAATTAATGATATTGACAAAAATAAAAAATTGAAGGAATTATCACTTTTCGAAGAATTTAGTTCCAGGTTTTCACACTTTTTATGATGCACACTTTGTACGAAGTACGCTTCGGGTCAAATTGACCCAGTGTGCCAACGAAGGGTCAATACTTAAAAAAATTGTGTCAGCTGTCAGCAGAACTTGTGATTCGTCTGTTGAAATGAGGACCAAGAAATGGAGAGCATTGCTTTTCAATATTTATGGGCTTTTGGGTTATTGTTACGCGGCACTTTGTAGGAACTATAAAAACACGAAAGATCCGGATGATCCGAAAGTCTGATCTAACTTTCATAATCTATGCCACGATACATTGCATAATAATAACAACCATAAGAAAAAAAACACAATAATAACATTGTAGTAACGTGTGTCTGAAGCAGTGAAATTAGATTTTCGTGACTAGAATATTCCCGTGCATCATTATTTATGTAACGAGAAGGAGGGAAAAAATGTCTTGTTCGAGGTTAACGACTTTGACTCTTCTCGTTATTATTTATGATACGGTTCTGGAGGAGTTGGGATGAAATTTACGATCGAAATCCGGAGTTATCGTGCGTCGTGTCAACATGACGAGTGGAGACTTACGACGAGGATACAGAACGCTTTCAGGTGATATAGAAACGTCAGGGGTAGGGAGGAAAGAAGAAAATTTAGGATCGTCGTCATCAGGTTCGTGAGGGCTTCTGATAAGAGCTGGGTCACTGCTATTTATAGGAAATTCGTGTTTCGTCGATTGCCTCCTTCGTGTGTGTATGTGTGAGCACAGAATCCACGTACATGTTTACAAATCCCTAGAGATCGATATTTGGAGTATCGGAATTGTAGGATAAGCTTGTTTACCGGGTGTCCTTAAATTTAGCCCGAAATATTTTAAAAATTGTTGGACATTGGAGATTTTAAAGGAAAAAACAAACGTTCTGAATGAATCGTTTCTCACGCAACTGTAGATAAGATAAGACAAAATGAGAACAAAATGGGACACTGGGACATTTGAACAAATCTTATTTGGCAAATGGAGCAATTCCGAGACTACCATCAGAACTGGGACGTAGTGGCAACTGAGTGGAATTGGGCACTGGGACAAAATAGGAAACTGCATGGGACAAAGTGGGACACTGGAGCATCATACGGGACAGAGGTCAATTGGACAGCAATGGCGTCTATTGTGGCCTGCGGCGAAATAGGACGCAGGGGAAATCTCATTTGCTGTACATTCTAAACAATATATATATATTTTTAATTTCTTTTATGGGACGATTTAAAAAACACTATTATTTGTTTTTATTCGCAATGGCCCAGTGTCAGCTTTTCCTCCATATTTTCCTGGCCTTCCCTATTAAACCATTTATTTTCATTTATTTTATTATGTTGATTTATACATTTTATGATCTTGAACGAAGCGTTTCGCATCAATTATTATTTTCCATGTAATTATTAGGTCAAGTTGAACATAACGTGAGAACATGACATTAATTGCTCTGAAATATACATGATTGCGTTCGTGCTTAGACCAAAATGCTTAATTTTGATGTTTTTGTTGTTGTAGATCGAGTATGAACGGTCCAGTTTATGCATCGTCGTGTCCTGCACTACAGTCCGATCTGTCGTTGCACAGCTCATCCTATTACAGCGATTACAGCGGTACCGCAAGACGACGTTTGTCATCGACCGGGGAGGCGGACACTTCGGCGACGTCAAGTTACGAGGGAAGTGACAGCTCGGAAAACAGCGATGAGACTCGTTTGGATCCGGTCAGCCAGGTTGAACGGGGACAACTCGAAACATTTTTCCGAGGTTTAAAGTCACAGGTATGACGTCGCAAAAAAGTGAGCTTTGATATTTTTCAATTAAATTTCTTCATCGGATTGTACACGATGTTTTTTTTTTTTCTAATTAAGAATTCTAATGTTTAATCAAACGCAGTTCACTTTTATCAACCGTGATACATTTTTAACCGAGCGTCACAGTGAAAATGTTCGAACTGAATAAAACTTTATAATTCGAAGGGAGATCGAATTTTTTTAAACTTTTCGTGGTTTATTATCTACAGGTATTCGTTTGCGAATCACTGGCGAACTTGTACCTCGGAAGTGCGTCTCAAACCGAGAGGTGGGATTTACGGTTCACGGGAATTCCAGTGGTGGTTTTGGATTTGGGTGAAACAAGATCGCGATCGAAAAGGCGGATTCAAATACTTTTGGCCGAACGTGGCACGTGTTTCACTCTGTGGCGCGAAACTATCGACAACTTGTCGTCTTACAAGGTAATGAATTTACAAAAGTTTCACAATTTTCATAGCTTCCATATACATTTCTACAATATTCGCTAGTTTTTTTATTTTTTTCTTACCTTTTCTACAATGACGTTGATTGACGATATGACGCGATTAATAGTGTGTAACAAGAGACGATCTATCGACCTGACACTCCTTAGCTCCGCGTTTTAAGTCGATAAGATAAGTCATTCGAGCAAACATTAAGCTCGAACATTTATCGACGATGAGACATCCTTCGTTGACAAAGTATAGCGTTTCTTTTCAATGAAACGTTTCGATGAAAAAAAAAAAAAAAAACACATACACATTGTGTCCCCATTTTGCCCGGCTGCTAATAAAAATTGTTAACTTGAACATTTATAAAAGAAACCAACGTCATTTTCACCAAAAACTCAAGAAATTATAGACAAAATGACAAGGTGGTTATTTATCAAACTTGAAACTTCGTCTCAGACGTTTTTTCAAATCTTTGTGGCAAGACTTCCAAAGGATTTGCAGGAAAAGACTTTTTTGTTGACACGTTAAGAGAGTTTAGTCTGAACATATTTATTGTGTTTCGTGTTAGTCTCAAAGATATGAATTTTTTGTTTTCGAAACGTATTTACGAAAACAAATGTTTTTTTGGTGCGTAGCGAGCAAGATCTCAATCTGATAATTGAATCTCAACAGGTATCCGGTCCAGCGTTTCACACGATGTGTTTATCGTCGGATCATACTCGTTTGGCAGGTCTGAGTTTCGACAATTCGAAAGCGGCGAACGAGTTGTGGCATCACATCGAGCGTTTGGTGTCGTGCCCGGAGAACATAAGTTTGTCGGTACCAGGAAAGAAGAAGAAGAAGAAGGTGCCCCAGAAGAAAATAGTTTTACCAGCAAAGAGTAACATCAGCCAACCCTGTCAATTTCAGCATGTGACGAGCGTCGACGCGGCTGACAGATCGCGGTACTTTTCGTTGCAGACACTCGTGCCGGCGTTGAGCGAGCTTGAGAATTCCCTCGAGGCAACCTTTTAAAGAAAAAAATTCAAAAAAAAAACAACAAAAATAAAGAAACAAAAATACGAACGAGAGATAAGGAAAAACGTCTTCCCGTTCGGTACTTCCTGTTGTCCCTGTCAGTCTTCGCGACTTCCAACTCCATTTATCCGTACGAATCTCGAGCAATCTCAAATATTTCCACATCGATCTCTATCTCTTCGTTGTTTTTTTTGTCCTTTCAAATCTCTCAACTGTGGCAATTGCAATTACATTATATTCTTTTTTTACTCTACTTCCAATAACGGGATGGTGAGAATATTTGAATTTTCCCAAGAGGTTTATCATTTAATTCCTGATGTTACCTCAAATGCAGGGGAAAATAGAGTGTGTGCGTTTTCCATATTTACTAATTCCCTTCTCTGTAAATGGAATCGTTGGTGGCGATCGATACACAATTAATTTTAAGATGCAATCTCAGCGAGTACCAGCTAAACGGAAGCTCTTGAGACGTCGCTAATATTGAGAATAATCAAAACGTACAAAGCTAATGTACGCGAAAACAAATAATTTTTTTTTGTTCTTTGTTTTATTTTTTGTCTGTCAATCATATTGTACTTTTGATGATTTTTGTTCGTACCAATGAGAATGAATTCAAGGAATTTCTCGGTTTTGTAACGACGAGACTATTCTACGAGGTCTAATTGAAGACACATGTGCATCTCGACTGTTTTTCTACATCAGTACGTACAGGCTGTCACAAAAGTTGTTGTTTATCAAAATTTGAAGATTTAGCATCGTTCATTTATTGTTAACCCTGTAATTTCAAATATTCATGAGGTTTCGTGTTTCCATAATGAAAAAATGATGTTGACCGTCGTTAAACAATATGATGTTGTTCGAATTTTTTTTTTTTACTTCAAACATTTTCTTCGTGTAGAAATTACGATTTTGAGTTTTCTTTTCTCTCATTTTCATGTTAATTAATTTTGAAGTTTAAAAAAATCAATAATTGGAGGCGGAATACGTGGAGACAACTCTTTTGGAGGAAATTTAACGACATATTCACACGGAAAAATTTGGATGCAACTTTTGTGACACTCTGTAGAAAACGCGTCTGAGTATCTGCTACAGATCCGTGTCGCGCGAGTCATGTACCAAAACTCGCCCAGACAAATTACATTTCTCGACGAACGGGTCTCTCTCCCTCTCGGACTCGATGAGCAAATTTATTTCAATTGAGAGAAAGTCTTGGCCTGATTTTGCAAGAAAGTAGAAGTTTGCGCTTCCTACCAATATTTCTAGCGCGAATTAAATGATGTTTGAAAAACATGCACATTTTTAATCAACTAATTACAATGATGCCTGGAATGAAATTATAAATAATTCTTACAATTATTGTTCCGATAGATTAGTCGACAAAAATCTGTAATTTTTACGTTTTTACGATAATTAAGAAATAATCATAATTTTATTCGTAATATCGTCTGTAAACATATAAGGACGATGTCATAGAGGAGAATTATTATTTTCTGGCCAAAGTCTGTCTCAGATTTTCCCAAATTTATTACAAATTTCGTTTTTATTATGAAAAAACATTTGAGATCAAATTACGTGGATTTTGGCCCATTTAATTGCAGCCAAATCCTGCATTTTTCGTCAAGAATAGTTAAGAACTATAAACATTTCCATATAAATACGAGAAACAAAAAAATTCTCGTAATATTACTTCCAAAGGCGTTTCGATAGTTGCGATTCTTGGAGAGAAACGTTATATCTATAAATAAACAAATACATATTCGTAGTTAAAAAAAAAAAAGAAGAACTCGTCGAGTACATAAAGTAATTTTCAAATATTTTATCTCTAACGAAAACGTTATATTCCAAGATTGAGCAGACTCGTTAGAAAATTATCAATGTAACAGAGGCAAGCAATAATTGAGAACAACAATGTATTTAAATATAAATATTTCACGAAACGGATGAAAAAAAAAGACAAATTGTCAACAATTCTATGTAGAACCAAAATCTACGATATTCTTTAAAATAATAATGATAAAAACTTTGCGAAAATCGATGGGAAGATCGAGAAGGGTTTATTTTTACAAAATTTATTTTGTGAAATTCCCATTTGTTTAACTCTAGGACTCATGTCCCATATTTTTTAATCTTCCAACACAGCGTTTGCAAAGATGGAGAGAATCGCTATGACTCGATTTTCTACTTTTTTTTTCAATAAAAATAAATAAACCGATGTGCACAATATTTTATTTTTTGAAAGTTAAATTGACGACAAACTCAATTGAAAATTAAAGACTTCAGAAGATCATCAAAAATTCTATTTTTTCGATATCTTTTTTGAAACGAAATCAACACTGGTCATGAGTTCTTGGGTTAATGAATAATATTAATTATTAATTATCAATTATCTATGAATTGTAACGAGTATCTTTAATTATCGTTATTCTCTCATTAGAGCCCACGTACTCTAATCGTTTTGCCTGTAGCAATAGATGGTGTTGATACAATGTATAAAAGTATCTTCACGAAGCCCACCTACTTTATATTTTTTGTGTTTTAATGACGAGTGTCGGTGCAATTACGAAAAAGAAAAACACACACATTTTTTGGTCAGCGTTCAGGCGCTAAAAAATATATTGTAAATGATGAAATTATGGTACTTTATCGACGATTATCAAACAATTTTTGTTTTATCTATGACTGTGATATAAATATATTTTTATCGTTGCGTTGTGTAAGACGTGGCCCACAGTATGAATAATCGATTTTGGCGCGTAATATTATCATCAGCATTATTGCTGTTATGTATGTAGTAACAGTCGTGCTAATAAATAATAAATCCCTGATATTTCGGACTCGTAGTATAATTATAACAAAAGTTCTATTCCCATTAGTTTTGTGTCTATAATTAAAAATGGTAAGTAGAGTTAGGATCTTGGGATAAAAAAATAATGTAGTCATTTTTCGTCAGATACCAATCTTTTAATGAAAGCGCTTCGAGGTTACAATAACAAACAAAATTATTTTTGAAATGTCAATTAAACGCATGATTTACACAAAACGCGGGTCGATCCGACCCATTCGACGTCGCGTGGTTTTAACACTTGAAGGAACTGGTATTTTTAGACACATATTTTTGTTTTGTCGAAAAAAAACGATTTCAGTCTGGCTCGAAATGACCCAATGGTATGAATCTTCGAAATTGAGATTCTTGTAATATTTGCTGGTGTTTCAGGGGCTGGTATCAATTGAAACACAAGTTTGAAGGAATCCAAATTTAAAGATGTGAGGTATCATCAGTGTGGAACGGAGAATCCGTGCCTTCCGATCGGTCCGTCATGGCTTCGTCCTTTTGAGGTGACCCTGCTATCCAAGAAAATTAAAATAAAAAGGATTGCTTGGAAAACATGTATCGCCATAAAAACTCAATGATCATAAAAAATACAAACCTGCGAAAAGAGTTCGTATTTTTCTTCGTGTCAAATAGATCGAAAGGACTAGTGCGAAAATAATGGTGACTAGAAACATTGCAGCGGCGATAACGCCAGCTGTGACGGCTGTACCGATTTTCCTTGATCCGTAATTCGGAATTTCACATCGATATCCTGGTGATTAATTCATATTCAAGAGACTTTCATCATTGTTATTATTTGGTTGATACAATACTAACCAGTATTTAAAAAACAGATGAAACTTCCGTTGAACGTTTCGTCAGAGATCGGTACAAGATTTTCCGTGGCATTGAACATCAGGCCGACTTTTGAGTCGTGAAGATTTATTGTATAACATTGTTTGGTATCATTACGAATACTCTCTAGACTTCTTTTACTGAGTATCGAAATTCGACACTCGTTTTGACACACCATCGTTGATCGGAATAATTCTAGAATCTCATTCGTTTTGTCCAGGTCAATAACTCTGCAAGGAATAGGCAGACAAATTATTCGGAATGAAGTATCACTGGTACCTAGACTTCGAGAAGAAAAAACAACCTCTTACGATTTATTAAGTTATCAACTGTTTTCATTAAAGTGATTGAAATATCCTGTGATATTTTATTATCTCAATGTACCCAGGGTCGTGGCTCATTTTACTTTGACAGTGCTTTACTTTGATGTCTAATTTAGATCTGTCTCTAATGTTGCAGAGCAAACGTGGACTAACCTTTCGAGAAGACTGAATTCTTCTGCTGATTCAGTGTTATTAACAATAATAACGGCGCAGAGACGTGTTTCGGTACACTGTGTGGTACTTGATGGATAATTGCACATGCAGGTCCCATTTTTTTTAGAGAACGATCCATTGTGACCGCATTCCTTTGAAGAGAAGTCAACGATTCTAGCTCGAAAATTCTGTAAACGATCGGAATCGGTATCGAGTAGTTGACAGTGATTGGGTGCAACACAGAATAATTCATCGTGGCACTGGGGATTACAAAATGGCTGGCAAATCTCATTCAGAAACAGAGGCTTGTAGAGAGGGTAGCCGGCGACGTAACCATGATTGCATTCGCACTGAAACGGTCCGACGCAAGTCCCGTTACCACATTCAGGATAACACATGGGTGTGCAAATATTGGGTGAAAGTGTGAATTGATTTTCCGTTGAATTTCTCATTTTTTCGTAGCCTCGTAAGCAATCGCATACGTTTGGTCGAATGCATGTTCCATTGACGCAGTCGTCTTGGCAGACTGGTTCGCAGATGTTCGAGCTCAGTGAATCGTTGGCTCTGTAGCCGTTGTAGCATTGACACACGTTTGGATGCTCGCATGAACCCTGGTAGCAGGGTGGCTTGCAAATTGGAAGACATTCAGTCAGTTGGCCGATGTTGCCGTATTTCGGTTGATATCCGTCAACGCAGTGACACGTGTTTGGAGCGATGCAAGCTGCGTTTTTGGGGCATTGCGGCTCGCAATACGGAAAGCAATCCATTTCCATTTTTCTATAGAAAATCGGCTTCGTCCTATTGGTCATTTGGGCATTTCCAGTCACCCAATGTAGAGGAGCATAACCATCGCGACACTGGCACGAGTCTGGCGCAACACAAATGCCATGTTCGCCACAGTTCTCTGCGCCACCAGCATCGATCCTGAAGCATAATGGTTTGCAGCTCGTTGAGTCATGTTCCTGGTAAAATCCGGGGTCACAGGAACATTTGTTCGGTGCAATGCACTCTGATCCTTCTTTGCAGGTAGGATCACAAAATGGTTGGCAAACCGCACCAAACCGATGGACTTCTTCCGAGACGTAACCAGGATCGCAATGACATTTATTAGGTGCAATGCAAGTTCCATGATCACAATCGTCGCAATTGGCAACGCAAATGTTGCCTGAATATTCGCTTTGATTAGCCGAGTGGATGATCAGTTTTTCGTAACCAGGTAAACACTCGCATCGATTCGGTTGCACACATTTTCCATTCACACATTCATCTTGACAGTCTGGCTCGCAAAAGTTCGAGCCAAGGGAATCGTGCTCTTTGTAGCCATTGTCGCATCGGCAACGGTTTGGAGACTCGCAGAAACCGTTGTGGCATTGTTGCATGCAATATGGACGACATTCAGTTAGGATATCGAAGCTATCTGGCCAATAACCGGCGACACAGTGACAGGTGTTTGGAGCGATGCAATCCGCCTCCTTGGGACATCCTTGGTCGCAAACCGGGAAGCAGTCGATTTGCCATTTGGCATAGTAGATCGGCTTTGTCTCATTGACAATTTCTTTATGATCGATCACCCAACGCAGTGGAGCAAATCCATCCCCACACTGACACGCGTTTGGACCAACACAAATACCTTCGTCCCCACAATTTTCCGGACCACCAGCATCGACTCCAGTGCACGACGGTTTGCAGCTCGTTGAATCATCCGTAAGATCATAACCAAGGTTACAGGAACATGTTTCTGGTGCAATGCATGTTCCACCAACACAGCCACTGCTACAGTGTGGCAAGCATTCGCTGATTCGCGTTATATTGTCCACGGAAGCATCGTAGCCAGGGTCACAAAGGCATGAATTTGGATGCTGACAGACGCCATTATGGCATCCACTGGGACATACGGGAACACAATGTTCAGAGCTATCCGCATTTTGCGAGGGCTCGTAACCCTCGCAACACATTTCAACCACCATCCATTTCGTCACTGTCTGGAAAAAGTACAGAATATCAACGTTTCTTTGTTCAAAACACAATTTACTTGTGGAAATAAAATGTTCAACTAGGTTTTCTTTGACGATTGCGCTGAATCATCGCGTTTTATAGAACTTTTTCTCTTCCTAAAATACGCAATCGAGAGTAAATCCATCTGATAAATTTCATTGAATTATTTCCCTAACTGAACAGAAACTATTTATCGCTATCGATGAAACGATTATGCCTACTTTACTATGCCAACACCATGCCAACCCTGTCAGACCTTGTGTTTACTTACATCTGTTCGGAAGTTGACTCTCGTCAAAATCTGCAGATAATCATAGTCATTGGTTCCCATATACTCCTCCATGAAGCTCACTCTCCTCGTCTCATTAATTCTAGAATTGAAACGTCACGTTTACCCTAATCAAGTTTGTAGGTACGAAAATTTGCGATGGAACAGTGTGGGTACCTGTGATATTGTCGGCAAAGTGATTTTTGTGGTTGAATGTTCAAGGATTGGCTGGAAACACTTATTCCTTTTTGTATAACTAAAAACGCCAAAATTGTGAATACACCTCGTAACGCCATGATCGAATTTATCCAATTGCTTTTTTAAGTATTAAGGAAACGGTGTGCGAAAAAGTGCAAGTTTTTTCTACGCGTTTTCTCTCCAACCGAGAACATTGGAAGACGAATAACTAATGGTATTCCGCGTCTCGTATCCTGCATACCGCGCTATACAGTTGTCGATAAATTATCATACATTGTACATCGGAGTACGATTCACAAGCCATGTATGAGTTAGTTTGCCTGTGAGATATTGATAGCGCCAAATTCTTTTGAAACTGCGTACTATTTTCGTTCTTATCAAACTTTCCAGGATGCGACTAACTATCACGCTTCACGATGATTTCGAACGCTCATCCTTTTGCTTCAGCACTTCCAAATTATCAAATGACAACTCGCAGAAAAAAGTAATCGCATTTCATTCGGGATAGACACTGGGAAGTTCTCACCAAAAATCATGACAATATTTTGAAGACAGTTTTCCTTGTACACGAGTTTTTGTGGTCGGACTTCAGATAAAAATTTCGCCAATTCGGATCAATTTATCGCGCTGATTAGTTCAGACGTGATGTTATTTCTCTTTCAGATTTTTTATACAAAACGTATCGTCACGAGATCGAAGTTTTGAGCAAAACTGAAGAAAATTGAGATCAGCAAAGAGGGAAAGGGAAAAGGAGACTTTGAAACTTGGTTTATCAAGACGAAAATTAATCAAGCGTGGAGTTACAACAAAGACGTGAGTTGAATTTAATCACTTTTCAAATGTTTTCCCAACAGTGAAAAGTCAGAAACCATGTACATTTTTTATTGCGTTTTCAAAACTGAATTTTATCTTTTAATTCATTATTACATTTTTCAAAATCGTATTGCTCGAAATATGTTGAATCATTGGATATTTTTTGATTTAAGACAAATCAACATTCCCTTTTTCTTTATCGAATTATCACATTTCGTAAAGATTTTGTTACTATCATTACAGATAAAGCTAATAAAACATGTGGGCTTGGAACTCTGTCTCTCGACACCTCGATCAGGTGATTTAGAACAACCGATATTGGTGGAGTGCGATTCTAACGATGTCCGTCAAAAATGGATAATGGAACATTAATTCAAACCTAGAAACTACAAAATCCCAGACAAAATACTGCGACGACAATAAATGCAACAAGTTGATTTTTCAAGAAATTTTATTACTCCTAATAATAATAATAATAATAATATAGATGTTGAACGATTGCAGTGTAACAAGAGTATTAAAAATATGTTTCTATCGTTCATGAGAACGGAACGTGGGAGTTGTCACATGTTCTATACTATATGTTTACGTTTCGTGGCACCTTCGTGAACTACATTCCACGCTGAAGGTGATCTATCAGTCGTTCGGTCGGTAAAAAAACCTGCAGCACGTTTTTTCCGGAAAGGTTTCATATTTACAGTAAAATATCAAGAGTTTGCCGCAGTCATGCCGTTTTTGTGATGTCAAAATTTGTTCAAATCGCGCTCCGAGGCAAAAACGGGTTGAGTATTAAAAAAATCTGAGGTCAAAGAGGAAATTTTTATTCTTTTTTTTTCTTTTCATTTGGTAGTTGTTACAAGTCGATCCACCTACTGGATCCAGAGATCTGAAGATTTTCAAGATCAAAATCCAATTTTTCGAATTACACCGGTTCTTCGAATTCGAAAGACCTAAGTCAGCCTTGACTTGACGTACTCGTTCTTTTTTTTAGTTTTTTCTCTCAAACAAATGATAGATCACCTTAAAGAATACGTATATATTAAATATTTGCGAATTTTTGTACGGTGATGTCGTCTGATGAGGTTGGAACCTTGAAAAATGTTGTGCATGTCGTAGAAAAAAAAAGGTATTCGAAATTTAATCAAAATACAAGGGTCTCTGTTTCGTAATTCCGTGATTGACGATGTCCTTTTCGTTTTCATTTTTTATTACATTTTTTAAAATACAATTTTGTAAATGATTTTGTTTCTACCTGCGGAGAAAAGAAATTGGATAATCTAATGATTCTGTGAAACATTTTTCGAGTTGTGGTTTTGGGTTACGAACAATGGTCGTTGAGCGATTGAACAAATGAACTATTCGCGAAATATTTGAAAGTCATTTTCGTAGTAATCTGCGTCGAATTATTTTTGAATTTTTGTACTTGATGCGTCGACGCTTTGTTCTAAGAGTTTCTAACGACAGAGTTTTTAAATCAAAGTCGTAAGTCACTCGTGATGAAATATTACATGTACATGTTTTTTATATCTACACATTCGATTTGATAAGTGGTATTATTGTTTTAAGAAGTACCATAACTTTGTAATCATATGTTCGCGGTGATTGGTATAGAAAGTGAAAAGAAAGAAAAGTAGAATAAGAAAAAGAAGAAAAAAGTTTTTATTTGATATAATCATACTATGCATTGTTGATTGCAAGTGTAATATTGCCACGTAAATATCCTGCATGAAAAATCTAAGGCACGAGAAGTTTGATATTTTCATTTCGGTCACTTATTGCGATCGTATATTCAATCGGAGTATACGAAATTACAAAAAAGACAATAATTTTGTGCCAATTGTTGATTGATTGAGAAATTCAAGATTTTCTGTGATAATTATTTTTTGTGTATAATCGCGATCATGCCAAGCGTGCACGACAACAAAAAGTGAGTATCTGTCCACGCAAAATACAGCAAGGCTCGTTAAATCGTGGTTAATTGATGTTCTAATTGATTAATTGTTCCATCGATAAATCCGAGGCCATATTTTGCGTGGAATTATTCAATAATATATATAAATTTATATAATCATCTTTTATACTCGTAACAGCTACGTACAATAATAAAATATAATTCAAAGTGAATAAACTTAAGTAAATTGCAGATCACTCTTTTATGCACGACGTTGCTTATTTCGTATGTATTAAGCATTTGTTTTTTTTTGTTGTTGTTGTTTTGTTTTGTTTTTTTTTTTTATATACACAAAAGACGAGCTACCGTACAACATCGAATTATTGAATAGTTTCGAATCAAAAAAATGAATTGGGCATATCCGCAGAAAAAGAAACATTATTCATAATAATATTAATATTAATAATAAACGATGGTTACGATTGTTTCCACGTCTAATAATTGTACAGATATATAACATAAAACTAAAATTCTTATAGTCACATATATATGGCAGATCTAAAAGTTACAACGAAGTGTTGAATTTTCATTTGATGTTGTTGTCGTTGATTGATGATTCTTTTTCTTGTTTTTGTGTATTTTCTTTCTATTTTCTCTAACGTCGTTATTTCTTCGTTTTTTTTCTATTCTTCAATGAACATTTAAGTAAATCTTTCTCTCACGCAATCGCTCTGCACCCTGCACTTGTTAAACAAATGACATACAATTTTTGTTAATTAAAACTGTATAACTTATGAAATTAATAATTTCGCAGCGACGAGTGTCAACAACATAGATAAATATCCTTTTCTTCTTATTTTTTTTTTATTTTGTTTTTTTTTTTTTCGTTTTTCATCGATCTCGTAATAAATCCTACCGCCAACAAGTTCGCGTTATTCTTTTTTTTACTCTTTCACTACTAAACATAATAATTCATTAAAGATCAACAATTTATTTTTCGTTATATCTGCTTAATAGAAATTCTCAATATATCTCTCTGTTATTATTTCGAAATAATGTTTTCTTTCTCTTTGTGTTTTTTTTTTCATCTCTTTTTTTTACAATAGAAAAATTCACGGGAAATCGATATAAAATCGATCGTATATCGCAACGTTGAATTTTGGCGATTTATTGCACGTTTATAATGTGTCGCTCAACAACGAGAGATTCCAACTCGAATCTCACCCCGAAGAGACATCTTTTCGTAATATTATTATTCTACGTTATAATTAGCCAAAAATAAGTTTATACTATTTTGTTTCTCTTTGTGTTTTACGGAAGAAGAAAAAGAAGTATGAGAGGTAGAGGAAGAAGAAAAAAGAAGGAGAGTGATACATTTTCAGAAATGCATATTGCTTGGCTAATTATCTCGAGACCTCAGAACAAAAAAAAACTACTCGCAACTCATAATTACGCTCTAATAAACTTAATAAAATACCTCATAATCGCCAGTACTTATAATAATCTCCTGGTCGTCCTGGGAGAGAAGGCCTGGCTCTCGATCATAGTCTTCCGATTTAACAAAATGATGATGATTCTCTTTCAAAACCATCTTTACATTATTTTCGCCTTACAACAATAATAATAATAGTAATAATAATAATAATATTAATAATAATAATGTATTTTTCATCTGTTTTTTTTTGTATATTCAAAAAAAAAAAAAATTCTAATACTCGCAGGATCGAAAACAAAATAATGTCCCAAAGGTTGCACTAGTCCGATGACTGACAAACGACGTTGCAGCTGCTGCGTTATGAAATAAGTACCAAGAGAGAACCGCGATAATGAAGGAAAAAATAAAAGTGCGATTGAATAGAAAAAAAAACGCAAAAAAAAAAAGCCAACAAATTTGTATTTACATATGGACTCGCAATTTTGAGGTTTTTTTTTTTTCTTCGGCGCACTTCGTTGCTCGAAGTGTGAAAGTTTCGCGCGAACGTTGCGCAACGGTTGCGAGGATAATCGAAAAAAAAGAAATGGAAAATCCTAGAAATTGAAAAAAAAAAAAATTGAAAAAAATGCGAGTGAAAATAAACTAAAGTACAATCCTTCGGACATTTTGATGATGCGGGATAAATGAAAGAGAAAGGGAGAGAAAGAGAGAGAGAGAGAGAGGATGGATAAGCTTGTGACGAACAGGGGGCTGGTGACGCGGACGGCGAAGACGCTCGGCTTCGGATTGGTGAACCATATCATACGCGGATGCTGTTCCAGAGTCCAGGTGTTAGCACGGGGCGAGTGGATTCCATTGTTAGCACTCCAAGCCTACAGGCCATGGACAACCAGGGTTAACAAGAAGAAAAAAGAAAAAAAACAGTTTTGTTAGTATTTTTGTTTTGTTTTGATTATGACTGATTGAAATTAAATATTATTAATAAAATTAATTACATTTTTCAATGTTTGTTTTTTTTTACAATTTTGTTGTTTTGTTCTGGTTGATTATTATTTTTCTTTTTTTCTGGTTAGTGAAAAGCAATGCGTTTTTACGACAGTTTGTTGCTAAATATTTTTGCAGTTGCAATTGTTACACATGAGAGAACGATTAATGTTAATGATAAATAAAAATAATAATTTAACGAAAATATTCAACGTTAAAACTAACGAGAGAGGGTGTCAAATTTAGGCAATTAATATTTTAAGTTCGTACCATTATTTATTTCGAAAAAAATGCATTGCTTCACACCTCGTGACAATTTGACGAAAAAAGAGTTGAACAAAATTGTAAAAAAAAATCAAATACGCATATAAATTTAAAGCAGCTGTCTTTGATGTGAACGAATGAAATGTGGCAAACGTGAAAAATAAACGTTTTTTGTTGTTGTTTTGTTTTAACAAACAGTTATACAAGAGACATTATTATAAATAAAATCTATATTAAATATTCAAATATTTATATACATAAATATTTAAATTGCATATATATGGCTCGTGTATACCCTCCCCGCGCATAGGACAGGCAAAAAAGAGTCTAATAGTAAACAACAAATTGTCTAGCGATCGTGAAAGATGTTATGTCGAGATTATTAAAAGTTTAGGTTTTTAACGTTTGGAAGTGAGAGATTAAGATTTTATAAAAAGTCATTAAATAAATGATTGAACGTTGAGATTAGAACGTAACATTGTCTTTTTGTTTTGGCAGGATTGCACATTTTTTGCCCATTGGTAGCATTTTATGCACGAGATCATTGAACCTTGTTTTGTTTGTTTGTTTTTTTTTCTAGGCTCGATTGTTATGCATACAGTTATTGCCATTGGCGAGTAATTAAAAAAAAAAAAAAAGAAAAAAAGAAACCCCGTTTATTCCGAATTATCCACCGATTTTAGAGGCAGCTTGGGTGTGCACCTGCCACCAACATAGCAGTGCTAAGTGAGTGACATTGTATTTTTTTCTAAGACCTAAATAATGCACAGTTATGTGGCTCGTAATTTAAAATTTTTTTTCGTATTAATTTCCAAGATCAATGAATGGATAATAATAATAAAAATAATGAATAATAAATAATAGAATCATTAATATCCCATCAGCCAGCGGGTATTGTCAAATGCTTAACGAGTTAGGCACGTGCCATTTAGGACAGTTCTATTCATACAATTCCAGGCATTTCATTAAGCATGTAAACAAATGAATAAATAAAAGGATATCATTGTATTATTTTACAGTTATAATGAAGAAAATAAAATAAAAATAATAATGAATTATTATAATAATGTGTAGACGTTAGTGTCAACTTGGCCATGTGGAGCATTTTTTGTTAGTTCGATAAATGAAAAAGATGGTGCGCTTTTTTTTAATTTTTATTGTGCAGACTAAATATGATGGATGAAGAGAAGAAAAATATGATTAAGATAAATAAATAAAAGTAAAGAAAAATTCATTAATCAAGTACAAATTAATTGCGTCTATGATACGGGTGTGAACATAGAGAAAATAATCATTATTATTATTACGAAAGAATGTTAGTGATAATACGTGAAAAAAAGGGTGGGACGTCAGCTTTTGAGGCAGCGATTTATTTGTTTATTTTGCGCCGTTTGTAACGTCGTTCGCCCGCGAGGATAATTTGATTTTCGTTTCTTTTTTTTCGTAATTAATTCTTCACAATGCTTTTTTTAACCATCGACGACGAGACTGATCGATCGCGTTCGATTTAGTTTTATTTCTTATTCCACGCGTGCACAAAAAAAATAATCATTTCAATGAAAACATCGAAAAACTTGAACACAGATTTGACAAAAAATGATCCTACAAAAGAATAAGAAACACACAAGTATTGATTCAGAATTAATTTTTTTTTTTTTTCAATTAAAAGACCTTCGATTTGACTGAAATGACAACGATCGATATGTATCTTGTCAATAATTGGTTAAATCGATAATGACCGATACGAAAAAAAGGAAGAAATCGTCAATTCGCCACCCGCGTTACCACCCCTGTAATTAATTCGTAATAAAAAAATGGTTGCCTTCTTCTTCGTCTTATTTATTTTTTTTTCTTTCATTTATTCATTTTTTCGTATAAATATTTATTGAAATCATAATCATAATATATAATAATGATATAAATATATATATATGTATTGTATATAAATTTATATACAGTTCAAATGGAAATTCGATAAGTGTTCCACAGGCACAAGTCGCCAAACGAAAAGAAAAATAACAAAAAATGCAAAATACGTATACAATGTCCTGGAAATTTGTCGTTCCTATTATTTTTTTTGTTTCTCATGAAAAAAACAAAACAAAAATTTCAAAAACACTGATTAGAATCCTGTTTGAAAAATGAAGCACCAGTTGCTCAAATGTTGATGCTCCTTTAAACGTTTTTTTTTTCTTTCTTTCAAAAGCGCCAGCACCACACTGCCCCTAATTCGTTGGACTTGAAATTTTCATTTAAATCCCCGATTCTCGGCAATTACGTATGCATTCATTTGCACACGAGAGTTTGTGCGATTTTTTCTAAAGGGCAGTGCTTCGAGTACGAATAACATTTGGAAAAAAAAAAATCGATATTTATATCTATTTTCTTGTCATGTTTTTTTCTCCGACTATTTTTTGATCTACGATGTGGGGAGGTGCGCACCCTCACCGTGTGCTCAACCGTACAATAATAAACAGTGGCACAAAACGAATATTTCTATATATTTATAAATAAAAAGATAAACAAATCAAATACGAATAATCTCAATCTCAACAAAATTTCACATACATCCTGCATCATAAACTGCTGCTTAGACCTAGGAGCGGGGGAGTTGCGCCAAAGTATATGTGTATATATAAATATATATATATATCAACCACAAAAAACACTGCAGCATAATTTTACCAAAAATCCTTCAAATTTTATTTTCCTGCTTTGCTTCATTTTTTTATTAATTTTTTTTTGTTTTTTCGTCAATGAAAGACATGCTTTTTTTTCCAAATCTCATACGCTGCTTGCTTTCCCAATGTACTTTGCATGGATTATCGTCCAAGTATTAGGAGTGAATTATGAATTGAAGAAAAATAAATTGAATAATGACAAAAAATCCAATGTGCATCATTTTTTTTCCAGCTTAACGTCGAGCCTGTGACGCAAAAATGTCCAAGCAAAGGAGAATCTAGACCAAGTCGTGAGAGTATTTACTAAAATAAATAAATAAAATAAAAACCAAGAACAATAAAACTGAATCGTGTAATACTGCAGGCCAGAGATCGAATAAAGAATGAAACAAAAATAAACAAAAATATTCAGACTGAAAAAATGGAACGGTTCAATTTCTCGTCGGATTATTGCAGAGATTAATGGATTCTAAATGACGGTACGTCACAAAGCACTGAACTTTACGAATTATGGTTTTTTTTTTTTGGTCAGGTACGGAAGTGCAAAAACCAGCTCGCTCGTTTCTTGCATAAAATTGCCAGAAACTGAGTGAACTGGCTCGTGCATACATTGGTAAGCGATACAGATACGATGATTTGTTAAAAAAATAAAAAATCAAAATTCAAAAACAAGTGACGTACAAAAAAAAATGTGTATATATTTATTTACATATAAATGGATGTTTATATGTAAATATAAATATATATTAAAATATATATATATACATATATATACGAATATTGATATTGATATTGATAAATGAAGGCACAACTAACCTTTCCGCGACTCGTAATCTCTGTATTCACGAGAGTGCGCCGGCCCTTTGATAAGGGTGCTCGCGAATCTGACCCAGGTGCCTACGCTGCTTCGCAGCGGCCGCTGCACCTGTTCGCCAACATAGAAATGTGAGTAATTGTACTCTCTCAACGGATTTTACTGACATTCCATAGCCGTTGCCAAATCCCATTATTCTCCTTTCTCTGACGATACATGTAACAATGTCTCTTTTTTTGTCTCTTAAATTAAATAATGTATATATATTTTTTAGATGACACAGGAAGAACAAAGAAATAATTATTCCTTTGTTTATCGATTTGATTACCGAGCGTGAGTTGCGAGAAAACGTTGACAGTGATTAAAAAAAAAAACGAACGAAAAACTTTAATCGATTTATGAGTTTTTTATTTTATCTTTTGAACGAAAAAATAATTGAAATGTCTCGCAATTCTCGCTCAGTAAAAATGGCACACGCGTTAATATGTTCCGAATTTGGCAGATTTTATAAACAAACTTTTCTTTGATTTTAAATCGTTGATTTTGAGATTTCTTTGTTATTTCTTTTCTTTTTCAGTTCCAGTGACACTTTTTTTAAATGCCGAATCGCGGTAACATATTGACGAGATGTAATACAACGTTTGAAGGCACGACAAACAGAATTTCGAGTCGTACAAGAGCGTTCGATTATTTTGTCCGATATTTCGGAATAATCGTGCAAAAACTTCACCGGGTTTGAATTATTTCCGCTCAGAAATGACTGCGTTAAGTTTTCTCATTTTCTCTCGTATTTTTCATTATCAGAGTGACCAGAATCCGAGAGAAAATGAAGATTGTAATACGTGAAATGTAACGAGCCATTTCGTTTGTTCGAAGGCAAAAAAAAAGTAAAATAAAATAACAATGAGTATTACAATTAAGAGCTACGATTGTGCGCGGTATTCGTATTCTTGTGTTTCTTCTTCTTGTTCTTTTATCTTTTGTTTCGTCAACATAACGCATAAATATGGCTAAAAATCTCTTTATAAAAATAAAATTAAATATTCGATATAAAATAATATAAAATAATGTACATGAATCTGGTAATAGCATAAATTCAATGTTCCTTCGAAGATTGAACGTTGGAAAGAGATCCTAAGCAAAAAAGTCGTGCGGTCATGATTTTTCTACACTTAAACGATTTTCAAATCGTTTTTTGTTTCACTTCAAGCCAAAAATATTGACTTTTTCGACTTGTCCTGCATAAACTTTGATTTTTTTAATTTTCACCGAGGACTCACGCGATAAAAAATTGGATCTGATTCAACGTGTAACCTTCGATAGTCCTTAAAACACCTACAAGCATACGCTAGAACCATCAGTCCTGAAAACGCAGTTGTTTTGGTCCCTGGGTAGTTTTGTTTGTTTTATTTTTTATTTTTTCAATTAATTTTTTATTTACTTTGCCTATACACCTAGTGTCTGCCTAGAAAAGCCTAAGCCTACCTATCACCGGCAAAAGTTAGTCGACAACGAGAGAGAGAGAGAAAAAAAGGGGAGGGGGGGGGGGGGTAAGAATGGAAAGATTGTAACGAGAATGTGACAAAGTCTGAAAAAAAAATATAAAAAAAACTGACAAGGAAACATCCCGAAGTGTTACGTTTTTCAATGGTTAAGAATGAAGCTTAATTTTTGATTAAATTTCCATAATGATTTTACCTTTGGTCGGTTCGATCTCGTCAACGACGTAGTGTCTCGAAATACGATTCGCAAAATCGAATTTGGTTGGAATAAAAAAAAAAAAAAGAAGTTGTTTATCCTACTGGATTAATATGTTTTTCAAGTCTTTTTGTTTTGTCGCGCGTAGTGCTACGTTATCCGGACTAAAGTATAGACCGAAAAGTTGTCCCAGTAGCGCCAGTAGTTGTGCAGAACCACATAATGAACACTTTGAGATGTATCCTCGTCGTAGTTATCTGTCGGATTAAAAGGAGAGATTGAAAAAAATGTGCAATTTTCTCTGCCTCTTCGTTAGAATTGAAAATTCTTGTTTCTTTTGATTTTTAATTATTTGTTTTTTTTTTTTTTTTTTTTTCAATGAATTAAATGATGTTTCCAAATAAAGCCGGGGACACGAGCGATTGAGAGATTAACTCGAATTCTCAGGCCTTGACTGACGTTTTTTAAATTTTATTTTTATGTTTTTTAACAAGCGAAACAAAACGAGAGCGTGGGTCGAGCGAGTCTGAGGCGAATATTTTATTTCGTGTTAGTTATCCGTTCCAAAGTTCCGTTAATTTTTTTGAATTTTTTTTAGTTTTGTATTTTTGACCGACCCTAGGGATATCGAGATTCTAGTAGAGTACTTTGTGGTGTTAACTGGTAGGTATTAATTTAATGCCTTTGCATTAGACGCTAACGATTGAAGAACAAACGAAAAAAAAAAAAAAACAACAACAAACGTCAAAAATTCAGTGAAACGTTAAACGTGAATACAAATGCGAAAGTATGAAAAATTTCATTGATAAACCATCACCGTATAAAAAAATAAACAATAAGAACAAAACTAAATGAGAAATCGAGTATTTTTTTTAGTGACAGATCAATTAGTACGTTTGAAGGGAGAGATAAAAACGTAGATAATCTTTAAAGGATTTTCATACCAATAAATTTGATCGATAAATTCGAAACTTCGATTAAATCAGCAAAACTATTAAATTTGACGTAGAAAAACAAAAAGAAAATCTGCGTAAGCTAAAATTCTAAAATTCGCTAACCTGCTTCTCTCAATAAATATAAATATATATCTGCGTGTAAATAATATAAATATTAATATATATATATATATATATAATTTATAAATCTATGTATAAATGTGTATATGCACGAATTTAAAAACTAAAAACAACGAATGGCCTTTGATTATTGCATTGAGTAATGCACGAAAATGTGCCACACGGACGACTGAACTTTTCGCAAGCGCGTTGTGCTCCGGAGAGCCGCATTTATAGACGTTTTTTTGTTTTTATATAAATATGTAGAGAGAGAGTATATTTCCGTTTGGTATTATCGAAAAAAAAACGTAAAAAAAGATAATAATAATTGAAAAAAAAAAAAAAAAGAAAAACAAAAAAAGAAGTGATGAACAACGTTACTTAAAGTTATTGTTAAGTATGCGGATCGCGCATGCTTCTATATTTATAATTGCGTATAAATTGCATTACGGTGAAGGATAACGGGAATACTTTTGCGTTATCGCGGAGAATACGGGCTTTTTCTTGTGTTATCCCACTGCCAATTGTGTGATGCGCGACGTATTGCTGAAAATATAGTTCAACTAACTTTGTTACCATGCCACTTTTCATAGTGTTTTTAAAACATTTATCATTATACACTCTTAACATAGACGATGCATACGCGTTTATTGTGTCAACGTGTATGTATAATCTATGAATCGAATCACACAGCTCCAAACCCGAGTTCATTAAAATTTCAAAACAAAAGATAATAAAATTAGAAAAATAAAATAAAAACAAGAACAAAAAAAAAGTATTGGTGAAAATAACAAATGCAAATAAAAAGACTAAGAAAATTTGTTCGCTTATACGTTTTTCGTACCTCAAAAAAAAAAAAAAAGTCGCGTTACTAATTGACAAAACGTATGTGTAAATAATAAAAGTGCATTCGTCATGGACGAGGCATGGCATAAAAAAAACCGAGTAACTAATTCGAGGACGTCAAAGTAATAATGTTAATAGGCATACAGAGAGATAGAAAAAGAGAGTGAGAGAGAGACAGAGAGAGAGACAGAGCGATGTGCCGTTAAACGCAAACTTTCACCGGGCCCTAAACGAAACTTTTCGACTAGCATGTGTGTTTATCATCCTCGTGTATAATAATTTGTGTTTATATCAATATTTCGTAGCAAAACTAATAATAATGTGTAATAAAATTAATTCTTTCTCTTTCTCTCAATATTTTTTCTTTTTTTTGTTCCTTTTTGTTTCTATGATTAGGCGTAAGCACCGGTAACTACCCTCGTTGGGTTGTTGCAAAATTGTAAATATCTCCAAAAGATACAAAAATAAGATCAAATAAATAAATACGTTAGAATGCCACGATAATTATATGGACGGTAATAAAGAGAAAAATAATAATGGTAAATAAAAAAACTATAAAAAAATACAATTGTTCCAATGAGGTATTACGGGTGAGAGAAAGGTGTGTATTTTTTAAAAACGCGTAGAGAGCTCGGAATCCTATTTTTTTGGCTGAACGATTCGTCGCGTTATAATTTAACCGAATGGAAACCCGAAAAAAAATCCAAGAACCTAACCAATCAAAAATATTCTCTCAACAAAGTCTCCAAGTTCTTGAAATTTCTTGAAAAAAAAAATAAAAATAAAATGAAGAAAAGAAAAAAGTAAAAAAAAAACTCTTTCCAGCCCTTCCCTCAAATTTCCTGAAATGTCATTCGATATTGCATCACGTTGTGCGAAATATTATAAAAATTCGTAACGACATGATTCACGTGGCAAAACGATCAAAATGACGCGACTAGTAAATGACTGATGTAAACTATTTCTTAAGAAAAAATTGGAGTAAAAAAAAGCTAAACAAAAATCAGAAAAAAAAATACTTCCACGTAAAAAAAAGAAGAAAAAAAACCTGAAGAGTAAACTTGTCAAAATCCTACGATCGCCTACACGTGGAAGACACGTTTGGATAAAAAGTGAGAGAGGAAGTCTGGCACTTTTTATCGAGTCTTGCTCTAGCTTACCGCGAACGTAAACAGTAATCGCAAAATAATAATATTAATAATAATATTCATAATAATAATACGACTAATAACAATTGTAAAATTAATAATAATATTAATAATAATATTAACCCCAATCTCGTAAATCTGAATCGTTCGTGCTACTTAAATATTCGATGATCTTCGGTTCAACACAATATTGTAATTACAAGAAAAAAACTCTTCGACCTCAATGTAATAATGTTTTTTCCGAAAATTCTAGTAAAAAATGGAAAAATGTGAAAAAAAAGGGATTTCTGGTCTGTTGGAAAAAAAAATAAAAGTGAACGACACAGATTTACGTTTCGAAGGTGATGAAAAATAAAAATAAAAATAAAAAATGTCCTTCGATGGGATCAGGGTTAATAATAATTGAATATTCGTGATAATCGTCCGATACGGTTTGGAAGGAACCCTATGGCGTGAAAAAAAGAAAACGTTGGTACTGAATGACGTAAAGTGTGTAAGCGTTATAAAGAACTCGGGCTCGAGCCCAGGGTCAGCGAGCAAACAACCCACCAGAATGGTCAGCAGTGGCGTACTCGGTGAGCAACGGGGATGCGGCTAGTGCCGCGTAGTTGGCGTAATCGGCGTACGGTGTGTAAATCAGACCGTGTGGATCACCCGCCGAGAGCAACGATCCTGGTGGACCTGAACCATTCAACAAGGACGCTGCGGTCGTTGGTACTGTGATACGCGGCGACAGGATCAACGGCGCCCCCAACGGTGCATTTTGTGTACGCATTTGCGAACCAAGTGTTGGTAAAAGACGTTGTGATTCGGCCGCGGCTTGCGCCACGCGCCTCCATTCCTCGTCGCAAGCTGCAATATCAAACGCTATACTCACTCTTTAGGCTGAACTCGGTTTTTCACTTTTTCTATCATTTTCCTAACTTTACTGATCTATGAACATTTTCACATTTTTTAAATCTTTTTTAAATTTAATATTTCTTGAATAACGAATAACATTGAGTTTATTTCAATTTTTGTTAATTTTTCATTCATTTCATGAAATTTATTATATTTTTTCAATGCAACTGGTTCGGAAGCAGTTTTTTTTCTCAAAATTTATGGAAATTTTTCTAGAGACGGACGAGATTCCAAAATTGAACAATAGTTTTCGCTAAAATTTCTTTTTATTTGTAGCTCATTTTCCTCTGTCAATTTAGTGTTGTGATCGAGTTTAAATTGTATTTTGGAATATTAGAATCATTGCAATATTCATTTAAAAACGTGAAAAGTTCGAAAATGTAAATATTATGGGAAAAAAATGATTTTATTTCGATAAAACCTGAAGATAATTTTACAAAATGTGATAAATGTTCGATGAAACGATGACTGAGTTGAAAAATAATTAAAATTACCTGCTTGAGCTGCAACTTTTGTGTTCGAGTCTCTGTAAGTGCCGTTTATTATTGCCAGCTCCATGAGCTGCCTCTTTTTTAATTCGTCCTCGCCATCAGCCTGCTAACAATCGACATCACCGTCAGGATCTTGACAAAACTTAGCTCCGATTTTCCACTCAACAATTGTTTTACAAAAGCTCGAAAATTTCATTGTTCATTAAATAAAAAAATAATAAAATTTATGAAAATTCTTGTCAATGCTCTTATGGAAGAGCTCGATTACAGAAACGAAAAATAAATAAATTGAACATATATTGAAAAAAAAAAAAAAATGATTGGAACTGTCTCACCACGGGCACGAGAAGTTTCTTGACTTCCTCGACAGCGCGGGCGAGTTTGAGGGTTGCACGATTCTCGGTGTCTTCGACAGTAAGTAAAACATGCAGCTCGTCTGTCAAATGTTCCCAATTTGGCTTGCCTCGATTTTGTTCCTCCTGTTTTTAAATAATGAAATGAATATTGATCAATCATTTTGTCAGTAACGAATGAAGTGCTCGAACGAAAAAAAAAACTGCAAAAAAATAGGAGTAGATTCGTCAAATGAATCCGAACGAGTGCAACATTCATTTTTTTAAACAGAATTTTAAATCAATAATAAAGAAATCGTAAAAATCAAATAGTCGAATATTTTGACGTAAAAATAACAAAAATACTGAACTAATGGAATAAATGTGAGGAATATTTTTCAAAATATAACATAAAGAGTGAATAATGTATAAAAACAATAATAAAAAAGAAATCGTTGAACAAAGGGCTCATTTTATTGAGACTCGTACTTACAAAAGCCCCAAATTCGATTTCTTCGATCGCAGCTTGTAAAAAATCATGACTATTTATAAAAAGCGAGTTAAATTTAATTTTCCTCGTAACATTTTGGGTGCAGAATTTATAAAAAGTGGAATTTTTCTGCGAAACCGCGATAACAAACTGTTGAAAAGTCAACGAGGATGATGATATTTTTTTTCTCGCCTTTAATTCGCGTATGAAAAGAGTGAAGATTCGAGCGAAATTTACGAGTGCAATGTACTCAAAGATTGCAGCTCGTTTTTCCGTCCAAAGATTTACGAGAATTCTCGTACATCGAATTAAATGCGTGTGCGAAAAATAAGACCGAGGGATTTTACGCGGTGAATAAAATGTCGTTCGTTTTCACGAGCACAGCTGGCTAAACATTCGTCGTCGAGTGTCATTTTTATCTTTAAACAAGTGTCGTTGCATCGAACTCGTCGGCAATAAGTGAAGAACAATTTATGAAACTGGACATGACATTTTTTTTATAATTCTAATTATTTTTAAGAATTATTAAGAACAAAAAAACAGGAAAAATGTTGTTAAATACTTGAGAGAGATGAATCCTCAAATATTTCAATAATTAAATCCCTCGTGGCGCATGAAAAATGTTTCAATAAATAAGGTTATTAATAATTTTGAGAAACAAATCGAAAAAAACACATCCATCACCATAATAATATCAATTCCGACTTTTAATTAAATCTAACCACGTAAATATGAAGAGAAAAGTCGACAAAAAAGTTTAAAAATGATATCTCAATCCTGGTGAATCTAATGAAAATGCTACAAGAATAATTATCAGATAATTTCGTGTTCCCAATTGACTGAATCAATTAAATTGTCTTTGGGAATGAACGAATGGAAAAAAAAGGAGGAAAAAAACAACTTGACGAATCGTTGAAATACTATCGAGGTCAGACAGTAATATTGGTCCAAGCATCGATCGTGCTCTAGGAAAGAGTCGAGAAGCTTTTGAGAGTTGGATTGGTAGCGTTATAAGGTAAAAGTCAGTGACCAGATGGACTCAGCGACTTCGAGGAACATTTGTCTCGTGTTCTCTCTTCGTCTACAATTTTTTTTTTCTATTCCTCGTACGTCCCTCTTTTCTCATCAACTTAAAAGCTAGACCGTGCCTTAATCGGCGTGTATTTTCTTTCGCCAGTGCATTTACAGCAGAGTTAGAGAAACTCGTTCTAGAGAACGCGTTGAGAGCAAACACACTCATTAAAAAACAAAAAAAATACACTCTCGTATTTTCTATCGATTGTCATCGAGTTTTGATCCCACAGAAATGTTCAATCCAATTAAAATGAATAATTTCGCATTAAAATCATTTACGTTTTATTAATCTTATAAGTAACAGTATTTTAGAGGAAAAATCATTTTGATTATGAATCAATGATTTTCTTACCTTCTTTTTATCTCGCATCGAGCCCTTTCCTCGTACCATGATTTTGCAACCAGTCTCTTGCTCCAATTGTTTGGCTGTCATACCTCGAGGTCCAAGAATCCTTCCGACAAAGTTGAACTACAATCAAAAAATAACAAAATTCCATTGATTTCAATAATTATCAAAAAACGTCAAAGAAATTCAATATATTTTTATTTTTTACTATGAAAATATCGATATCCGATGTCTCAAGTATCTACGAATCAGAGCAGAGTCAACATTCACAAAACTGACATTTTTTTTTTTTTTTTGTTACAAGAAGATTTGATTGGAATGGAGTTTGGGCACGAAATTCGTCGTTGAGACACAAAGACAGAAAATCGTAGATAGCGATTTCCAATAAGGGCACGTTTCGCAGCGAGATAAGTATATTGAACGATAAAAACGTGAGATAAATACGATAATGAATTTAATCTGTCCAGCCAATCGAAAAGCGAGATGATTAAATCAAAGATCGACAACGAGGCGATGAAAAATGGAGGCGAAGACAAGTTCATCTTCTTAGAATGAAAAGTTGCAGTTTTTGACACGCTGCCAATTTATCGACACGTAATTAAATAAAGACCAAATAATCAATTCATCATTATAACTTAATCTCACAATCGAAGTTGTAACGATTTTTTCTCACTTCAAATAAATCGATATATAAAAAGTCATATTGCCAAGACTGAAAAATAGAGATCGAGAGATAATAGACATTTGCATCAAAGCGGAAACACAAGAAAGATAGTGTTAGATCGTAAAATCTGGCTCTTAGAATTTCTTAACGACTTAAAACGAAGAATTCTGCGGTTCGAATATGAATATATCCAACAGATATGGTTATGGTTCCTGTCAAACATTGCGAATGGATGATTAAGAATAAAAAGGTACAGAGCAAAGAGAGGAGAGAATGAAAGAAAGACTAAAAACGTTCGTGACAAATATTCCTTTTTCCCAGCATAGTTTCTTTAGGAAGAACGCATGAGATCATGTTTTATTTTTGCTCAAGTCATAGTAACATTATAGATTAGTGCGTAGTCATGAAACTCGAATCCTTTTTCATTTCAGGATGTGAAGTAATGCTCGTTGTTTTCGAACTTCCTTTTCTCCCAGCCCTGAACCAAGTGCTCGCGGAGATAAAGGAACAAATGGAGGGGAGAAATAATTGCACAAATATTATCTGTCCCTCTCACTATTTCTCGAAGGCGCGCCCGCGTCATTATAATAGCCTAGGTGCCGCTCGAGTGAAATCGCGTTCTTTGGCAGACTGCGTATAAATAAAACGTAGGATTTTGCCATTGCCAACAGAACTGGATCTTTCGCGCAGCCGAATTCATTGATCGATAAGTTTCCTCCGTTACTTTCAACAAAACGTTGGACTCTGAGGCAAAATACTGGGCAAAAGGAATGAAAAAATAACAGAACGGCTGGCTGAACGAGAGCTTTCGATTTATGATTAAAAAGTCGTTAATCCGTAATGATAAATCTCGTTATTTATGGACATGCGGTGAGAATTGACAGTGTCACGAGATCTAAAACTCGCAACGACGACGTTTCCTCGAATCTCCGTAATTATGGAACAAAAACCGATGTTGTTTATTGGCAATTGCTACAAAAAAAAAACTAGTGAATCTCGCAACTCGAGTATAAAACACTTTCCCAAGATCGAGCCCTGCCGTATACAGAATTCTCGTTAAAAATCTCGCAATGCGTCGTGCGGGCGACTAAATCCTTCGACTGAGAGACTTGAAAACAGAAAATCCTAAACAATTTTCATTTTTCATTAAATAACTTTTTAACTTATTTGAATTCCACGTTCAGTTTGAATGGCTTTCGACGATTGTTAATGAATACGAATTCTATTGACTGGACTCAAAACTTTATTTAAATTTACCAAAAACGATACAAATTTCGAATAAGTTACGAGGACAAGTTTGTTTCCCATGTTTTACCGCCATCAATGGATTTGAACAAAATGGTGACTCGTGTGCCTCGAATTTACATCTGCATTGAAATTTCGCGGTAAGTTGAATAAAAAAATAAAAATAAAAAAGTGTTAAAAAAAGGCGGGAATTTGAAAAGACGTAAGCATGGTTTGCAAGATGGACAATGAGTCTAAACACTAACATCCCTGGCAGAATGTGTAATGCGCACAGGGGGCGGCCATTTCGGCCTCGTTATCATAAGTCTCTCGCATACTAGTGCGTTGGCAGTTGCAGAGGGAACAACGGAGAGAATCTCAAGCCGTGTGGATCTCAGCAAGTGCGAGCGTTCGCGAGAAGAGATTGAGAAACGAAGAAGCGTCTATTCTGGGCGCATTACCAAAATAGAAAGTGACTATACACATTTCGTGCTGCTTTTCCTCAGCCTTCTACCAACCAGCCCCCCTTTTTACGCCCCCCGTCCCTTCCGCTCTCGCCCTCTCGACGTTTCGCACCCTCTCTCGAGCCAACAAGATCGTCGCTTGCGATATGGACCACCTTGGTACTCATAAACCATCTTCGTTCTCCAAAATGTTCAATATTCTTCCGTTTTCTTGTATTCCTCAAATTTATTTAGACCGGCAACGATTTTCCATCATTTGATACTCTGAAATCGACTCTATTTACTGTTTATTCATTATTTAGTGCAACCATTCGATTTTTTAATGGTTTTTTCGATTGTAGTTGCGAATCATAGTGACTAATTGAATTTTTGAACTCCCTAAAATCGATAGAACCACAAGAATAACCTTTTTTCCTCGAAAGAAAGGTCGTTTACATCAATTTTCTTTTTTCCCGTCCCCCGTAGCAGAGCAATCTCGTTTAATTCGATTAAACGAAAACTTCTACATCGTACTGCAGAGTGGTACGAGAGTATAACGAAATCACCCGCATGTCTGATTTTTAAAATGACTTCGAAGAAGTGTTTAGTCTCGGTGTGCAAAGTTGTAGTATCATAAATAATGGAATTTCAACGTTGATGTTTATTTCGGATTACGAAACACTAATGCACATCGGAGGTCGGCGTAGCTGCTCTCAGATCGTGAAAAACGAGGGAACCATTGAGTATACGAGAGCAAAAGAGAACGCGCCATTTATATTGAGTGCGTCGAATTAATCGGCTTCGCAATGATCGTCGTTGGTCGTTTATTCGTTCTTGACTTTTTTTGCTCTCGTACAAATATATCATATAAAAACGTATGGTACACACATGTAAACATTTCTAGACTCACGTACGTATTGAGTGTTTTTTTTTTTTTTTTTTTAATGAATTTTGTAACGCGGGAAAGCTCGTATGCGGATCGCCATCTTCGGTGAGTTGGGAGAGACGAAAAGATCTTGTTGCTCACGTTCACATAACTTTATAATGTCCAACCCACACGCGTCTCTCCTCTTTTGTGTCTAATCGTACATTTTCTCTTCTTTCTTTCTCTTAAAGATACACATATATATATTTTTTCTTTTTTTTTTTTTTAATCACGAGATCTCTGGCAGTTCGACGAGGCGTGTCGAGCGACAAATGAATATATGTCATGCTGCGTGGGTGGACAAGCTTCGATCTTTTTCTCCCTCTCTCGTTCTGTGAAATTATGATCACACATAATATGCCTACACACTAAGTTTTTTCTCTTCATATTTTTCAACGTCGATCAGCCGAATAAAGCTGAGAAGTGGAAAAACTCTCGTCTTAAAGTTCCTCGATTCTGTCTTTGGTCGGCGACGAGACTCGTTTAAATTGTTCTTCGTGGGGCCGGAAAAACCCACGTGATAAAATGGCCCCACACGACGAGCAACACGCGTAGAAAAATAAATAAAATGTCGATACATATGTAAAAGACGTTAATGGCCTTTGGTTGGATTTCCTCGTTCGTTATCACAGCTGAGAGGCTTTTTATCTAAATTGTACGATGATTTTATGAGAGAAAAGTTTTACGGATTGATTTTCGTCTCGAAAGAGACGACGACATTGTCGAAGTTCTTCGAGGAGACGAAAGCAGGCAACAAAACAACGAGTCGTGGATAAAATGTATAAATATCATTCGTTCGTTTCACAATGAATCTCGAGCTGGGATAAGAGCGATTATTGATGACGCAAACAGGTCGATTAGAGTACAAAAGATCATCGATTACAGTCGACTCAAAAGAAAAATAGGGCAAAAACATATGTTCCATGAAAAAAAAATAAGAAATTATAACAATTAAAGAAAAAAACAATGAAAAAACTCACGTCGGGATGTTCTTTGACGGGGACGTAAACTTTTTCCGTTAACGTCATGATCTCGCCTTCGGGTTCCGGAAGTATGAGCGGCTCTTTTTTGACGCCGCTGATCTGAAAGAGGCTGGCTCGTACCTTAGCGATTTCTAGAACACGAGAGAGAAACGAGCCACTGTTAGTTCGTGAATTCGTGAATATAACCATTCGCAAAAGTCTCTCATCCATACCATAAGCTCAAGGTCGTCAAACAGACAATAATTCATGAATAAATACATATAAAAAGAGACACGAGTGTATGTATATTTTGAGCGTAGAATGAGTGTGTGCTCGGAAGTCACTAATTGGCAATTCAGGGTTCCAAGGGCCAGCATCAACAATTAACGAGAACGAACAAACGAGTTGACGAGTCATTTCGACCATTCAAATTATTCGGCCAGAGCTCTGCAGTTCAAAACACTTTCATTTGACCGAAGAAGCCCAAAGCGATAAAAGAAACTTATATTTTTTAAATTAAACCAAAGACGAAGCTCTGCTCCGTTAAAAAAAACCGTATAATCGCATTTTAACGATTCTCTAATCCCGATTCAGCCAAGATTTTCTGACAATTCGATTCAAAACTGAATTACTCGTGAGAAAAATAATGAAATAAGCAAAAAAAAAGGATACAAACGTATCAATGGGAATACGGACAGGAAACTTGTACAATAAAATTCATTAATGATCTGCGAAACCAAATAAACATTTGTCTTGTCCAATGTGAGCAAGAACTTGAATCGCGGATATAATCGCCTCGGAAATTCAAAGTATACGTATATATACATTTATTATATAAATAATACACATTTCAGGCAGCAGCAGCTTAGATTATAGTAAATGATAAGAAATTTCATAGGATTAGTTGAGCACAGATAATAAAAGTCATTAGCGTCCTGTTACGTACATTTACACGTGTTTAATGAGCGTTTAAGAGGCTTGCTCGTCTTGGTCAAGTCTCTCACTGAGATTCGCACGGTTAATGGATTTTTCGTTGCGCTCGCACCATTCCTTCTCAACTTCATGGACACTCATTTATGTGTGTGTGTATCGCGTGTGTACAATGAGTGCATTATTCTATTATAAACAGTATTTGCTGTGTAAAAACGAATTCCCTAGCATTTGTCTGTGTTGAGAAACTGAAATGCCTAATTTGTCCTTGACACGATAATGTAACTTAATGGTCACATTATCCCGAGTTATGTGACTTGGTGACGATGGAACGTCGATAAGTTTTCTTCAACGGTGACGTCAAATTGAATGCATTTTTTCTGAGAGGGTAAAAACTTCTTTCAATTCGTATCTGTCAGGTCATTATCCATGAATTTGGTGTGTTTCAATCATGGAAATTCATGGGGTAGAGTAAAATTAACGAATTAATTGAGTTTAATGTCCTAATTGAATGAATAAACGACCAAAGTTGATAAAACGCTTCATTATTTTGGAATGAGAACGCAATTTAAACAATTGGGCAAAAAATGTGAATGATCTGTCAAGTTTTTCGTGGTAACAAATAACGCGACATTACAGAAAAATCGGAAGTTAAGAATTATTCGTAGTTTCTTCGTAATATTTGTTGAGGCACAGAAATTTCAAGGGAAAGAAATGATTAGAATTGTAGATTAATGGAAAAAACGATTGTCACAGTGCGTTTAAAAGTTTAGTGAACAAAATTAGTCACGCAAACATGAAACAAACTGGAAAAAGGTGAGTCGATAAGGACTAAACGCTTGTGTTAAATGATTATATTCAAAGGAACGATTGTGCTTGCTGAAGAACGTCAGTGAGGCTGATTTTGGTAAGCAAACCGTTTAGAGTCGATTGAAGAATCGAAGTTTGCGATCGTTAGGTATAAGAAGGAAAAGGTGCTCGAGCCAGATAACAGGAAGAGGATGAAAAAATAGACAGAGCGAGAGAAGGAAAAGGAGCCCAACCCAACCACTTAAGATTCTCGTCAATGTGTTCAACCAGTCGGGACGAAACACAAGCAACGAGCATTAAACACTTTGCGTTTCCTTCGATGTCCTAACAGTTCATTCTTAACAGTTAAATCGTGTCCTTATAACCGAGCCCTGATAATTTTCCAGATTCAACAGTCGTAATGTGGCAAAATGTTTTTTTCAACCATTCACCAGTACGATTTTCATTGAATTTGCGTTTTATGTCAAATTGATTATTTGCAGAACATGAAAGAATAAAAAAAAGCTATTTTGAACTCACATAAATAGTTACCAAACGAAAATAAAGTGATAATGATCCACAATCATTAGAATCTTTTCCAAATAATAACTGGAGGGTCTTGATTCATCCAGAAATCAGATGGAAACTAAGACACAAAGTTTCGTAAGTAGATTCCACGCGGGATACGCTTGGCAGCAGAGACCAAAGTGCCAATTTGTATTTGTCTCGATTGAATCGTTCGTGTTTTAAGTACTTTCGTCTGGATATGAAAGACGAGACATAACATTATCCATGAGATGGGATAGTGTCGGTAAAAATTAAGTGTGTATACGTGTGAGAAAGATGTTAATCTGTATGAGAGCGCGTAATGATTCGTCGAGGGTGAGTGATTTTGTATAAATGAAAAGGAACTCTCGCGTTGGATCTTCCTGCCACAGTTTTTACACCGCGTGAATTTTTTTTTTCTCCTTCACAAGTGTATTACCCAATGGAAATAACATTTCCGTGAATTTTATCCTGAAAAAATATCTTCGGAGTGAAGACGATTAAGAACTTTATTATCTTTCATAAATATAATTCAAGTGTTTTTGGTGGGCTTCAAATTATCCCCAATACTCAATTGATGAATTGAGATTAAGAAACCTTTTCATACGGAAATTTATCAGAATCTAGAAAAAAAAGTGAAGAAAACTATTTAAAAAAGTGATTTTGATGCTTTTTATCAACGCAAATTTACGCACTTTTAGTGTTTATTGAGGTAAAAATAAATAATTTAGCACTCGATCATAGTGCGTGTGCGACGAGGCCAAGAAAACGAAGACCTTTTGCTACGTCGTTGCAAGTTTAATGAGCGGGCGTGGCTCCTGCGTTCCATCTAACCGTAACACCCAACGTGGAAAACTGTGCTTCGCGAAAGAGCATTCGAGTTTCATTCGAGTGAGGAACCGACGAGGTGTGCAATTCTCTATCCCCCGTTGAATCGCGCACGACAAAACACAAAGTATGCGAGAACAGAGGAGGGACGTGAAACATTCACTCGACTGGTTTTCTTTTTTTTTTTCTTTTTTTTTTCTTTTTGCTCTTAGAATCTCTGTCTCTCTTGTGTAGGCTTGGACGTTGTTGCGAGCCGTGGCAAACTTTTATTCAGTAAGTCTCTGACATCACTTAGATATGTCGCGTTAACGGCGCACCTTATTGCCGCAAGATCATCAAGTACTTGGTCAAGTGGATGGAGAACGAGGAAAAAAGAGAAAGAGAGAGAAAATAAAATATTGCAGATTTTTCTATTCCTTCGTGCTTTCGAAATCAATTCGTGGAGAGGTTCGTTTTGTAAATAATTTCGCGATTAAATGAAATTGGGCTTCGATGATTTTATGCTTTTTTTAATCAAACTGTTGCAGGTATACTTATTTTTTGTTACCAACGTTTCGGAGCCTCGGTCGCTCCGGATATTATACTCGCTGGAGGTGTAAGTTGGCGCACATGAATTTGCATTATTTGAAAAATTTATATATATCGTGCAAACCGGTTTTCCCCGCATGTGGAGAGAGATAATCAAAAACTCGTTTCCGTTCGTTTGGATCGAAGCGAGACGACCGAGTGGGAAAAATTGGGTTAAAACAGTACTCCAACCTTGGAATATTATCATAGCCCGATGCGACGATACAATTCGATTGAATTTCTTGAAAAATTCTTCTCAAAAACAGTTTTTTTAAAAAGATATTCCAGAAACGAAAAATCATTCGACACAAAAAGCTACGAGAAAAAATGTCATGTTTATTTAAATCTTGAAAAACAACATTTGAACGTTGATTAAAAATTCGCGTAAAATAAAAAATAAACCATGACATTTGGAAAAATTCTGTAAAAAAAAAAAACTCGAAAAAATTGATATTTCAATAACTCGAAGTGGCGTTAACACGCGTGGCTTTCTTGTGGATCGGAACAAAAAGTCTAGTTGAGTGTCAATAACCGTAAATAAACTTCGATTCATGCGCACGACATTGAATTTCGGTTGGGAGGCCAATGAGAAGAAGCGGAATATATTTCACTGTCACGTGAAAATAATCCTTTCGAACGAAACGCAAAAATAAATGTATTCATGCGAAGACACACAGTGTGCGAGGTTACAATTTTGCCTATAATGCTCCGCCGATGTCAGTTGGGAGAATGTGTTTCGCGATGCTTATTCATTCTCGTCTTTAGAGAAAGAGGAGCAGCATTCGCGAGAGCGCGACCGTGCGCGGTTTCGCTCGTTGGATTTTGCAGCTGGTGTGTGCAACGGCAGAAGAGCATTACGGAAACACACGACAGCGGTAAAGGTTAACGTTCCCGTGGCGTGGCCCACTTTCTCGCGTGTCTGTGACCTCTTCGTCGTCCCGTTGCAAATACATAGACGCGCAAGTATTATACATATAAATATAAACATATATATAGATTTGAAGAAACAGTTCGCACGTCCAGGCTGTCAATTTCGCAACAAATTTGATGATTTCGCTAAAAAATTCGACCAAAAAGCCAAAAACTTTATTGAAAAAACATTTTTTTATCGTTTTTTCACCTTCAAAAGTCAAGGTTTGTCGAACTGAGTTTATTTTTACTTGATGATCAAATCTTTTGATGACAATTAATTCCGGAGACCAAAAAAAAGTTGTTTTATTTTCTGATTTTTTTTATTTCACACGCACTGAATCGCGAAATATATTTTCAGTTTCACAGTAAAAACAGAATTTTGCTCCGTTAAAAATCCTTGCGAAATTGTTGAGGAAATGTCAGACTCTTAATGATTTTTTTCTAAAAATCCCTGATATACTCTGTGAATAGCTGTCTCAATATTTAAAATCGATTAATCAAAAAATCAGTTAGAATTAAATCTTTTCGTTATTAAAAAACGAAGAGATCTGTGTCGATTGAAGATTATTATGACAAACGGGAAAGACGTAATGCTGGAGAGAAGAGCGACATCGTTTTCGAACCTACTGCAGCGTTAACGTTCGGAAAAGAAGTAATTTAATTTATGAGAAAAAAGATGCACATAAAAAAAATTATACTGAGGGAGAAAAAACGTTGTTGGAAGCAAATTGAAAAATGGTTTGGTGCGTGAAGGAAAATTCTGACTGCATTCCCGGCAGCGGTTCTCTCGACATAAAACCTTTCTCTTTCGTGTGGACGATTATTTAGCCAACGGTGGCTAAGCTGCTTGTGTACATTTGCTGACGCGTGTCTTTGCAGCATGCAATACGAATGCATTTATCCCGTTGCGTGGTCCAGCTTTTGCGGTGCAGGTACATTATATATAGCACGAAAAAACAAATATATATATATATATATATATATATTCGTATATAATGGAAGACCGAGTGGAAAATATGGAGGCAAGTAGGTCGTGGCAAATAATAGAATCTCTTCTGAATGGTTATAATGGTACGTTTGAATATATAGGCGCGTGCCATCATGACAAACTCGTCGAAATACACAATAGAGTATAGAGCTGGTCGGTTCTTATGTATATAAATATATCCATCGGAGTGCATCGCGTATATATAATTTTGAGAATGATACGCGGTAACGCTTGCCAACTTTGCGTTTATAATAAATCATGCACTCTCGTAAAATGATTAATACACGCGAGAATAATCATTTCGAAAAGAAAAGCGTGAGGGAATTAAAAAGCCAAAGAGGAAATATAATCGGGATAAAATTGTCGTTCGATGTTGAGATTCAATGATATTTGCAGCTTAATTGAATGATAGTCCAGTCGATTTTAAAATTGGAATTTAAACAAATATTTCGTTGAAACAACTTAGAATTATGGGTAAACAAAACAATCTCTTTGGTTGTGATTCACCTTAAAGAAATCTTTATCATTTAATTAGATGGACAATTTTTTTTCTCACTGTTGGTATGAAAGACAAATAAAGTCACTTGGAGACGTAAGAAAAAAGTTGGTCGAAGTGTGTGCGAATGTACAAGTCGTGAAATGGACAAGTGCGGACGAAAACGTGTCACACGCTATGAAGATAATTTTTATGTGAACATTTATGTCTTCCGACCAACTACCGCGGGTGCATTTATGACACAGTGAGAAAAAAAGTTTATTAAAAATTGCCATTTTACCATTATATTTGGCTGTCAGTCGATGAATTCACCAAATAAACTGTTCAAATAAATAAATATTTAGTATGCCACAGTTTTTGTAAGTATATGATCGTAGTTACTTGTACTTTAGAGCAACTTTTTGCCTTCTCGGATTTCGAGGTGGCACAGCCAGAGGGAATAGGTTGGTAAGTTGAAAGGAATACTGAAAGGAAATCATGGGCGTAGGCTCGAGACTCTCGATGAAAAATGTGACGATAAATTTGCCATAAATTTTCCGAAGTCTATTAACTTCGCCATACTTTGTGCGAGTTAAAATATTGCTTGAAATAAAATTCCAGCTAAAAGTTCAACCAATAAATTGTGTTCAACAAAAAGTAAACAATGATTACCCCTTGTGCCAAAGAATTTTACAAGTTTAACTGTAAACTCTGTTGGAGTTTGAATTCTTTGAAAGAAACAAAACGAAAAATAGTTAAAACCATCGAAAGCTCATTGTGCAGTGACCAAATATGAATTTTCCTCATTTCCATCATAAACTCAAAACTGTCGTGTCATAGAACACGATAAAAAGTTGAAAGATAAATGTTCTTTTTTTATTTATTTTTAGTTGCATGCGACAAATGTATGCAGCGAAAAGTCGAGTGGCTGTTATCACGTATTGGCATCGATGTCAATGGCCGACCACGATGTTTAAAGTTCGTCATGAAATTGGGAGCGAGAGACACACGAGATCAAAGAATAAAAAAGAGAAAGAGAGAAAATTGAGGGCCATCCGCAATAGCTGCATTTAGCGGTTGACACGAGTCGAGCTAAATCTTTAAGAGAAGGCTGTCACGTAAATATATGTATATATGCATATATATATATGAATACCTCTTGAACGATCAAGAGAAAAGCAGCGTCGCGGTAGCCAGAGGCAGCCTGTATATGACATCAGCTGACTGAGGCTTTTGGCTCTTTGCTGCTATCTTGGCTCGTGAAACGAGTGCAACAGAACCGAGGACTATATGGTGGCCTCGCAAGCTCTCAACCAATACGATACAACGAATGACAATCTTGTACAGTCGATAAGCCAAATGTTCGTACAATTTACATAAGTAAATACCTAAGCAAATGAATTTAATTGACATGCAATCTGTACATATAATTATATGAATATTTATTCATACATATTTCCAATTGTTATTACTGATTTTTATTCCAAGAGTAATTGGTCGCTAAATAAAAACAGCAATTTCTGAGTACTTTGTATTTCAAATTACTTGGAATTCTTGTACTTCATAATAATGGCAATTATTATTCACAACGTCCTTCTTTTAAAATGTTTTTTTTTATGTTTTAAATGAAATTATCCAATAGAATATTTATTGCTAAATATTGGATTGGCAACTGAGTGTTGACAAAAATTAAAAGAGAATAAAAAGCAACTTATTGTCTGCTCAAAGCGTGACATTTAGTTTGTGTTATTTTTAGTTACATGTCAGTTTAAAAAAAAAACAGATTTGGTAATAACACTTTTGGATTATTGTTTAAAATAACAAATTAAGTTAAGGAATATTTGATCGAACGCAGAGTGAGTCAACACTCAGCTGACAACCTAATAATGTAAGTTTCGAATATTTGTGCATGTGTTTGAGTGAATGTAGTGCATGAATAAAACTTCTTCCACTGGCTCTCGTCATTCGTGGTTGATTGTGACAGACGCACGGTGACCCTAACTACTCTTTTGCTGTCGAGCGTAAGCGATATATAAATATAAATTTCTATGTGCACACATGTGGATTCGTGAGTGTGTTGATGCGCTGGGGTAACCGATAACTATATTTGTCATGTGAATGTTAAAATACGAGATAAACTTGTAGTTGTTCATGTAACGTGATCTATGGGTTATTATTAAATCATCAGATCCAACAAACATCGTCAACGAGCTCAAATTCACTATCCACACAGCTGAGAATACCCGTGACAATGAATTTCCTAAAAATACTCAAATTTTCAATCGACACATCATTCAATAATGAAAATTGATATTATTCATTTTTTTTTGCCCTTTATTGACACACTGGGTCATTTGGATCCATACTTTTTTCGACGACTATCAACACTCTTCCACCAGAATCAACGTTGTTTAAAATTTAAATCGACAATAAACCAAGTTTATCCTTTCAAATAAATAAAGTTTTTTTTAAATCTCATTACAAGAATTTTTTTTCAAAAATATCATTTTTTACGACTACATTTCTGGTTATGGATCTTAAAAAAAAAAATAAAAAAAAAATTTCTTCCAAACGTTAAAGTTTATAATCATTTTTGTTAACAATTCATTGTGATGTTTTGAAAATTTTCACGTTCCACACGTATCAAGAAATGTTCAACGTTTACTCCTGGTTTTTTTTCAGAAAGACTGACCAAAAGGGCTACTGTGATGATCATGGGAACGGGAAGACCGTTCTGGGTCAAATTGACCCGGAAGTTTTATAAATTTGATAACTATGAGGAGAAATTGTGATATTTTCAATCAGGGAATTCGGTCGTAAATAAAATAACCAGTTTGATTTTTGGTACGAAATTGAATGGAATGTCGTTATCAATTTGATCGTGAGCAATCGACAGGATGATAAAGAAAAAATTGTATTAGAAAGAATGCCGCAAGTTGTGAATGTAAGAAGCAGAGACACGAAAGAAAATTGTGAGGCACGAGCGCACTATAAATTCATTAAGCAGGGCTCGCGCGCACCGAATTACGTCATTGTTGCGGGGAGCCAAACCGCGTGTGTGTTCCGAGCTCAAATATACACTATCAAACCGATAACGCCCCGGAGACCAATAATATATATTTTTTTTTTTTGTCACGTTGCCTAAGAATGTTGCACCGCCGCTACTTTTCTTTGACGATAAAACTCTCGATTTTATTGGCGGTGCGTGAAATAAAACATTGATCTATATCTCATATCGATCTTTCGATGAATCGATGAATCATAAATCACAATTCCCTATTACCAATCATTCGCAGAAAGACATTTTTTCACATTCTTTTCAAAAGCAAGATTTATGAATCAATTATGACGACAAAAATGGTACTGTTGGATAAGAATTTTAATAGCAGCGAGAAATCGATGTTCTCTTTCAACAATTTCTAATTAATTGACGAATTATATTGAGGCGATAGTTCGATAAATAACTGTGGACAAAATTTCGATTTATTTCATAATTCTACTTGAAAAAGAATCCCAAAATCGCCAATTTTTTTTTTCTCCTAACCCCTTAAGCTGAACAATTGTAAAGACCTTGTGATTAAATTTTTGAACATACTTGGTGAGAAAAAAATTGAGCAAAAACGTGAGGATAAATGGTTATCTTAAAAAAAAAAGAACTTTATACAAAATATTTCGAGAGAAGTGAATGAAAAAAGACTCGAAGATTTTGAATCTCCATATGTGTGCGCTTTTACTTGAAACGACATCAGCAGCGAAGCATATTCGAAAATAGAAACTGGAGGCTAGAGGCCGCAGACTTCTTTTGCGGCTCAGAGAATCTCGTAACTCTCTTCCTGCTGTAAGTCCTTCTCTCTTTCTCTAACTACATATTGAGTTACGTCAGAGCACCCTCTCCATATTTCGAGAAAAAAGGAAGAAAAAAAACTCTCACTTCTTTTTTCGCGACTCTCGATAAGGAATTTTATGATTGAATCAGAAGCAGGCCAACGAGCCTTAAAAGGACGAAGAACACGTGTGTCCAGCACTGACACAAGAGAAAGAAAACGAGGAAAAGTTTCATAGAAAATAAGTAAATAATTTATTTTTTTTCCAAATCGAACAGATGGCGAAAAAAAAATAACTTTGAGAAGTTTAAATGTATATGCAGAACGAATCTCGTTACGTAGGTAATAAATGTATCTGGTGAATTTAACGATAAATACAATAAAACTCTAAGTTATATCTCAGGGGTTTTATCGCGTTGAACAAACTCCTCGAGACCGTATTTCAGCATCATATATTTCTTTGTTCTTTTTTGATACGTATGTTTTTTGTTTTTTTTTTCCTTTTATTTGAAATCCTCGCATGTTGGAGACTTGGAAAAGTTTGGGTAAAGAGTGCGCCCGGTTGTTTCGTAAATTTTTTCGAGATTCCAAAAATAACAGGGGATTTGGACGATGTCGAAGGAAGGGACGTACCACGGGGTATTTTTATCACGCCTGCGGACTTTTCGGTGATGTATAGTGAAGGAGCGGTACGACGTCGAGAGCAGCGCGCGGGGGAGAGTATATGCGTTGTCAACTCGCTTGAAACTCACACGGGCGTGTACAAAAAAACATTTTATTTTCTAAATCTGGTTGAGTTTTAAAAAAAGTAAGAAAAACAACCATTATTCGACGTGTAAATGATAAAAAGTTACTTGAAGCAACGAAACGTGATGCTTTTTTGTCGATAAATAATCTCATTAGACTTAATTAAGATTTGTCAGATTTTTTGTACACTTTTGTTTTGAGGTTCAATGCAAAATGGACATTTCAGTCATATTCATTCCTTGAATCTTGTGCAAAACATTCATTGGACGAAATTGAAGGTTTTTTAGGAAAGTGCAGACGAATCAAAACGCATTAACATAATTGTTGACATTTTCTGTCACCGAACCAAATCTTCTAAAAATTTGTGTCGAATTGGAGCATTTTCTGGAACGAGATCACACTTCCTGGATTTAAATATTTAAATATGTATATATATTTATAAATACGTAAATATATAAATAAATTAATGTACGAGATTTTGTGCTCTACTGAGCAACTTGTCACGTTAATATCACGCACACTCTCTCTTTCTCTCTCTCTTTTACTTGACGTTTCTGAGAGTCTGTTCAAGAGACATTTCGCAGCCGAATTTTCGCTCACGGCCACGATTAGAAGGTTTCATGCTCATTATGCTCCGCTTGAGTTGGCAAGCTACGTCCAATCTCTGGCAATATACAGCATCATCGTTTCAAGCACGTGAGTACAAATGCACATTTTCACATGCATATACATGTGAAAATTTTCGTTCAATACATCGAAACGTTATTTACCAAGACGACGTTACAAAAGTGCCACAAGACAAATGTGAGCTCTCACGTCGACATTTTTCAACACTTTTCAACGTGCGCTAAGAAAAATGATTCAAACGATTCAGCAAAAAAAAATTTATAGTTTACAATCAATGCCAACGTTGGACTACTCAACGTTTTGTCTCGTGCAATTCTTGAGTCATTGAAACAGTTAATTGAGCAGTGAAATACGTTTCAATCATTTGCGTGACTTTTTGTTGTCGAAATTTTTTGAATCAATTGAATTTTTAAAATTTTTGGCACATTTTACCGGGTCATTGATTGCAGCAAACAAATTTGATTAAATCGAATCAATTCTTCTTTCCACGTGTTTTGGGTTCAAATTGTCTATCGAGACACTCTGTCCCAACATTAAAAAAGTAATTAAAAGCTTTTTTTAGAATTTTTCGAACCGTGCGACTGAGGCGTAAAGGCAAGAGCCAACAAAAATATATTTTTATTGACAAATTAAATCCTTTACGACCACGAATTTACCAGTTTATTTACGGAATAAATATATGTTCAAAATCGTAACATGATTTTACATTGATTCTATCTAAAGGAAAAAATAATAATAACAGAGCCTCGACTGATATTTCTGCATGCGATAATTTAATGTTGTTTCGATTAATGTGATCAACAACTATCGACGATATTATTATGTCTTATTAATGGAGAAAACCACTAGAAAAGGGAGAGAAGGAGAGAGAGAGAGAGAAATTCCACGTGACGAGAAAATAATAGTGAACTATTAAGTGCAATTAAAGGCTCGATAAAACGCGTAATTCTTGCGATTGAATAAAACGATACCGCAGTTTTCGATTACTTATCATTTGTAAATACTCATTTATCGATTTTCACACGAAGAATTCTTTATTTTTCTTTCAACAAACAAAATCTCATTAACTTGGAAGGAAATTTTTTCGTTTAGTTGATTTCGTTGAACTCAAACAAAAATTTTGAGATCCATCACTTTTCGTTCGACTTCAAAGACATTTTGATGAATATAAAATTTAATGATTAATTGATTTTAAAAAAATCGGTTAAAAGGAAGAATTTGCGTGTAATTTCAAAGTGAACGATATTTTTTCGATGATATCGATTGATTTTCAATATACTCGACGTATTTTGCTAATTGTATTTTTCCAATTCAATGAGAAACTATATTTTTTCTCGTGGGTGTGAAAGAAGTATTGCCATCCCGCATGTATTTTGCTCCGTATAAATTATAATACGTCAGACGAGCAGTGAGATCATCATCGATGTCGTAATCACGAGAGTAAGCATCGTACCGTGACACATACACTCATTTACACACATTTACACACAAGAGACTACAGACAAGGGCGAGAAGAACTTGTAAGAAAAGCAAACACCGTAACAAGTTTCTCGATCCAGCGATGACAAAGTTTTGAAAAATGTATTTGAAAACATCGACAAAAAGTTCGCTTGTCAAATTATTGTGTTGGCCAACACGGAAATCTTTATAGATTGCATGAAAAACATCGCAAAATCATCATTTAAATCATTTTCCCAATTCCCCTATTTTTTCTGCGATTGATTGTTAAGAAAAATGATTAAAATGTCAAAAATGAATTATGAAAAGAAAGAATCCTCATTTTGAAGTGTGTATTTCGATTAATTCATTGTTTTATAACGTTTTTTATCATTTTTTTTAAATTGTCGACCGCAATAATTTAAAAGAAGAAATAATCAATAAAGACTTTTTATCGATTTAATGATATTCTAAGCGCAATATTTTCCAAACTGCTTTAACGATTCGCGAGAGTTTTTACTTTTAATGGCAGTATTCACTGGCGACGAGATTGGGAAGCGAGGCGCAGCTGGATAAATTGTTGTAATCGAATATATCAGTTGAATCGATCAGTTTAATTGGTCACTAGAGATTATCACGACAATGCGAGAGTGTTACTGAGAACAATTTGTAGAATCTGTGATCAACATTATTTATACCCAAGGATGAAAAAAATGGGAATTCCTTTGAAAGGAGAAAAATAAATAACAAAAATGGTGTATAAGCAGAATTTAAAAAAAAAAGAAGTTGAAAATGGAATTTGACAAACATGACGTGTTCCACGCCAGCACAAACAGAATGAGCTCGACGTTGGACTTTTTCGAATTCCTTAAGAAAGAAGAGTTTCGTTATAGAATCAGATTAATCATTTTTATTATTATTTTCTCCTCACCGAATAAATGAACGACACAGAGTTAATGTGACGTTAAAAAATATCGAGTATCACGCGAGTCATTTTCCATGGTTGCATGGAATTCTTGAATTTCATCTCATGTCCAAATAGGAATGTATTGTCATGAAAATTTTGAAAAGTATCACAATGGAGAGTTTCGGGCTGGTTTCGTTTGTTAAAATGGAACTTAGTGGTGTCGTTGAGGATTTTCAACGACAAATCATTCTCGAAGTAAGGATAATCCTACACCACGTTACGAATATAAATTTGCTATTTCCGGTTTGAGCGAGAGGACACGTAGAGGAATATCGACGACGGAAACACACGTGTCCGAGAGTTCGTGGCTGCGTCATAAAAAGTCAAAAGTGACTTGGAACCCTGAGGATTGGAGTTTGAGGCAATATAAATATATGAGAAAAGTATTATTGCTGCAAGTCCGAGTGGGGCGACTGCACGTTTAAAAAAACGCGTGTACGAGGTTGCCGATGGATGCGAGTCGACGAGAAACAAGTATAAATATAGAAACACACGAAGGAAACCGCTGCTAAATATGTGTGTACATATATGTCGTTTCGAAGACGCCGGAAATGAGCAGCTGCACGTTCGATCGTTGTTGCTGAGAAGAAAAAAGAAGCTAAAGTGGAGTAAAACGAGAGACTTGAGTGAGCTGAGAAAAAGAGAGAGAGAGAGAGAGAGAGAGAGAGAAGCGTGACGCGTTTGAGTCAAGGCGTGTGTGCGATGGAACTAATTGAAAACGCAGATGCACGAGTTATCGATACACATATCCAAATGTGAATGTATATCCAAATTGCACAGAAGTAAGTAAGCCGATTTGATTTACACGAGAGGAGAACACGAAGAGTGTGACTCGAGTGAGCAATTTGCTGGTAATTTTTACCTCGAATTGTAAATGACTTTCTTCTTCCGAAAGGGAAAATAAATGCTACATTTTTCCACAATTTTTATTGAACTAAGGGTTTTGATAATAAAAATAACATTTTTGAGACCGAAAAAACGTAGGAAAAATCGCAAAAAATGTGATATTCCAGAAAAAAAACATTCTCTCTGCTACGTAAGACTCCAAAAATAAAGAACCCATTTTAAAAAGTGGAAAATCTGTGATACCAGCAAAAAAAAGACGATTATTAAGAAACTGTTTTATTCGCATTCATAAAATGAATAAAAAACGAAATGATCGGAGCTAAAAAGCACATTATATTGTTCATAAATATGTACCGATACATAAATACGCCAACTTGAAAATACATATGCATAAAACTTGAAAAGATAGAAAATAAAAAAAAGGTTTCTCAGCGAACTCGAGCTCTGACATAATCCACATTTAATCGTGTTGCAAAAACATATATAAATATATATAATAATTATATATATATATATATATATACATAGGAAATAGATGCTAAAAGTGTGTCCCAGTAGCCTGGACACAATTAGAATTTATACATATTACGATAAGTCGGTCGTGACGGCCAGCCCAGCTACGACTCGAGAAAATCTTAGAGCTATGTGCAAATTCTACACACACGAGAGTTACACCTTAATAAATATAGATGTATACAAATTTTATTTACATTTTGTGCGGGAGGTTGATTTTAGTTTGCGAACGGTTGATGTCGTGTTAGATAATCAAGTATAATGTTGCCACGAGCTGTTTTTCAACCTCGTGGCATCTTTTCATGCAGCGCGTATGATTCTAGGCTTTTAATTCGTCTCGAAACGCACCGCGGTCCAGGAGATATGCAGCCGCGATTCGTATTCGTCTTTTTCGTGAGATTTTATAATATCGTGATATATTTTTGACTCTTGTTTATATTTTATGGACGTAAATAAATTAATGGATATTTGTAAACGTGCGCAAATGGGGTCGAAAGGGAATTTCATTTGTTTATATGCATTTTTCTTTATGTATTTTCACTTTTATAATAGACGAGAATCACACGTTTCGTTCTGGCAACGATGTGTAGAAAAAATTTCAAGAATTAGCCCGTCGTTGTGGTTTTTCGAAGCGGGATGACTTTTCCTATTTTTAGATTTTGTGGGAGACTCGTAAACGCATCAGTTACTTCGTTTTTCCCTTTCTCTGTGTTTCGCTTTTTTTTCGTCGTCGTCGTTTAGATTGCGGTCGAGGGTGAAACGGAATGCAAGGGAAAATGTTGTTCAGCCATTAGTTTGGCTCTGGTCGACGACGAACCGGGAGACGCAACGTTCTATCATATTCTCTTCTTTAATCGCATTATGCTTTTGCCTCGAAATGATTTTCCTCCAATTTCTCATGTACTTTGAGGCAGTTTCAAGGTTCGATTGTTATTAAAAATCTATTATTATCATTTTTTATACTGAATTTAGTGTCGAACAAATGATTTGTTAAAACGTCATAAACTTGGTGCTTTTTTGAATATATTTCCCAACGTCCTTAAATGCTTGAATAAATATTTCAATCAAAAAATGAATAAAACATGTGCAAAAACGTGAAAAATAAAGAAATTGCCCAAAGAAATGAATGAGCTGAATTGCTTTTTGCTAATGAAGAAAAAAAAATGTATAAAACAGTCTGCGAGATATCCGGTACGGAATAAACGAAAATTCATGTATTTTTGAAAGAAAAGAAGAATTCGTAATGTAAGTGGAATTTGAAATGCTTGGAAACGGAGACGGACGAAAAGACGTATATGTATCGACAAATTCGAAGTAAAACGTATATCTAAAATGAAAAGAACAGAGGAGCAATAACAGACGCAACGGTTGAAGGCATTAAGGAGAAGAAACATCTCCGGCATGGATTTACGAAGCGAGAGAGAACGTTCGGGTGTATAAGCTTGGGCAACACTCGCTTATTTTCACACTGTGACTCAAGCCCTCGTATTTATAAATCTCGTCTACTTCTCTTTCTATCTCGACTCTCTCTTTATCTTTGGCGAGATTTTGAGGGCGTTTTCTCATCCGGTTGGTTGGAATTCGATTTTTGTTTTGTTTTTTTTTTTTCTTTCCTTTAAATTATTTTGCTAACGATACGCGTCGAGTGAACATGTCGGTTGCGAATTCTTGAGAAAAGCAATTACTTAAACGTGTCTTTGCCAAATAAATAGACTGCTCTAAAAAAATAATAATGATTAAACATTTTTTAGTAAAAATTTGTGGAAAATTTGAAGTTTTAAAAAATTAGAATAAAGCACAATTGCACACATTGCAACTGGTATTATTTTGAGAATGAAATGAAGATCGTATTACAAAACAGACAGGTTTTTTTTGTGTATTAAATCGATCGGGTTTACAGGTGGTAGACATTGTTGTGGAAATTGGAGGATTTGGTGTATAATAAAAGGCTGACTTTTCGTCGGCTGGATTGAAAGAGGAGGGACGAGGCGAGCTGGTAGAACGAGAATCTCACGAGGCAGGTCAAATTCGACCTCGAAAGGGAAGGCAGAGAGTTTCGAAGAGGCAGTGCCAGGTAAAAAGAGACATAAACTGACGAAACGAAAGAAGAGAGAGAGAGAGAGAGAGAGAGAGAGAGAGAGAGAGAGAGAGAGAAAGAGACTGAAAAACGAGAAAAGCGTTAAAGGTAGAAGTAGAGGAAGAAGAAAATGTGGATTCAAGTCGCAGGTTGTTCGAAGGGGAGCTCAAGAACGATGGGGCATCGTACAAAACTCGATTTCTTCCCCTCTTTCATATTCCCATGTCGTTTTTTTTTCTCCCCTTGCCCCTTTTCCGTTTCTTTTTACAGACAGAATACATATGTGTGCGATCTCTTCAGGTGCGTCGACCAAACGCGAACAGGTTCCATTCATTCTCCCCTTGCAGGTAACGTCAACGTCACACAAGAGAGACGGAAAGAACGAGGATCAGAGCACGTTTCACGCACACAAGCTGACACACACACACGTACGTAGGCACAAAAGCTAACACTTTTATGCTGTGACGCAAAGTAAAGGAACGTGTCTCGAGCGTAAAGTTAGGAAAATCAAGAAGAGACCATAAAAGCCCGTCGATATCTTGTCCCGATCGCGAACATTAAGAAGCAGAGGGGACGAAAAAACGAGGGAAATAACAGGAAAAATTCACCCACGCACACAGTCAAAGAGGTAAGTTTTTTGACTTGGGATCGTGTAAATACCTGACGGTATGAGAAACAACAAGCTTTCCCACGAAAAAAAAAATCCTCGTTTCAACGAGTCTTTGCCAACGATCGATTTTTCTATGGGAAAATAATAATAAAATGACAGTTGAAAACCACAGAATGGACGATGCTGGTACTGTCAAATTACACGCTACTTATTCTATTTATTCTATTAACATGAAAGAAAATGCATGGATGCTGGTCCTCTATGAAAAATCTATGACAACTTTTCCTTTTTCTCTGTAACTCAGAATTTATTCGAAGCTTTTCATCTCATTTAAAAAATCCGAATAAATCGATTTCTCAAGATTTTTTTATCGATTTATAGGACTTTTGATTGTTTTATTAATTAAAGTGTCAAAAATATCTACTATGGAGAAACTTGTGATCTCGTGAGAATGCTGACAAACTTATCAATGAAAAATAAATATATGTACTGATTTCAAAGTTTGCTGAGATGGTTTGTGTTCGAGTGATATTTTATCGCTCTTCTCTGTCTCTCTATATAAATACAGTTTAAGAGATTGGCTACCGAATGTTTGCTTTGTACAAACATATCGATAATGATCTCTAAACCTCTTTCGTCATTAAGAAACTCTTTACTTTGTTACTTTTGACGAATATAAATTTATCTTTATTTTCTAATTATGCACAGACGCGTCTTCCAATTCGATTGAATTGCAGTTTTTTTGGTAATTTAAAAAAAATTGATTCTCAATATAAACTTTTGATGATAAAAAAAAACGAAACAGAACACCCTAGAATGTGATAATGAAAAAGTCGGACTACGTATTTGTAGTGATCGAATCGACGACGGTTTTTACAGTTAACAATTTATGCTGAAGAGCGTCTAGAGACGGAAGTTTCTTCGACTCGACGCGTTCAATGACTCTCTCGATTTCTGTCCCTCTTCTATCTCTTTCTCTAATGCGAGCCAGGGCTTGGACAGAGGCTTCGAAAAAAGAAAAAGAAAAAAAAAAGACGAGCACTCCTCGGCCTGTCTTTTATTAAAGTTCAATTCTTTCACGTTCGAGTACCGTTATTAATGGAGAAAAAAAATGGCGAAGTATCATCTCGTGCATATCTGTCTAAGGAATAAACATGTGAAGCTAAAAACTTTGGAGTCTCGTCAATTATACGAGGAAAAAGAAAACAAAAAAAAGCTCGTCATTAAAAAAATCAAAAAATGAATACTTCTGAAGATTTCTTTCAAATAAAAACACATCGAACATAAAAATAATTATAAACTATTTCAACTCGTAATAAAACGAGATGAACATCAGAAAAAAGTGTTCACTTTTGAAGGAACGTAGAAAAAAGGATTTTAAGAAATAGGAATAATTACAGATGTTGCCTTATTTTTGACATAAGATTATGTCAGACAACATGTGATCGCTTTAGTCACAAAAAAAGGAGCAGCATCTTCGCTTCATTCTCTTTGAAATATTCTCTATCCTTAAATTTTTACTCGTCCATTGGTCGTTTTTTTTTCTTCTTTTTCTAATAAAATAAACTCTCAGTGGGTCGAGGGAGTAGCAAGTATTTTCTCATGCTCGTAAAGTAATCGGAAACCGAATAGGGTCGTCCACCAGTTCTGTCAGATGGCTCATCACATTAGTGCGTGTTTCTTGGTCGTCGTGTACGTTTAATATCAAGTCGTGTGCATGAATTATCTACAGTACTCTTTGCACAAAGTGTTCTCGTGTTTATACTCCAGCCACGAGTTAAGCACATGTCTGACGTTTACGTTCGGTGCTATACGAGGCTTTACTTTTCGCTGTGAAGATACTGCTGAATTTTGCGATTCAGCTTCCAATGAAATGTCTCCTCACAGTAAAGCGATGTCAAGAACTTTAAAATTAAATATAACAAAAAAACAAAAAGATTGAAAAGAATGATTGTTTAATTGAATACGTCCAACTAAATATTTAGCCATAATAACAAAAAGCTTGTCATTTCAACAGTTTATTTGGTATATTCATAGACGTTACGAAGCCTTAGGGACAAATATTTTCTTATTTTTCCGTATTTTCTTATTCACCGTTTGCTTAACGGGGGTCCATTGGGTCTCATGTGCTTTCTTATATATTCGGCATTGCCTTTGCTGCTGTAAGATGAGCACCGAAGATAGAATTTTTGGGCGTGTCTCTTGCGGCCACTCGCTCTGGGGGAGCGTGAAGTGTCTGGTGCAGACTCAAACGGGCTCCGAGACCCTTGACTCTTTTTATATCTCTTTCCCTTTCTCTTGGCTACAGGGGCCCAAACATTCGAGGAGCCCTTTGGCGCAAACGAAATAACGAGAGGAAACAACTACGAGAAAACATTACGTTTTAGTGCAGTCTCCTGTTCGAGAATTCTCGCATTTAATTTTCCAAAATGATAACGAGAACAACAGCGAAAGAAAATTAGAAGAGGAAGAGAAATGAAGGGAAAAAGGGACAAGGAGTATATTTTGTTATGTTTACGGCGTGCATTTCATCTCATCGTGACGAACAGAAAGAAAGAGAGAAAGAAAGAGAATTACAAAAGCGCGAAACTGTAGATGCTGCATGGCACGGGCTCACGGAGTCATGAGCTCGCGAATACTCCGTAAAACGCGTATTGCGTCACAAACATCCTTAGTTGTGTCAATAGATTTTATTCAATTCATATTTATTCAATTAATTATCATTCAATAAATAATGACATAATTAAAATTTAAAAAAAGTTGAATTCGGAGACAAATTGTTTAAACGCCAAGTTTGAAGCAAAAGAACATTCGCGAGTTTGATGAATTTTGTACGAAAAGTCCTATTTATATAAATGTTTGAATATCGGCTACGTAATCGGCTATGAAGCAGATCTGCGGTACGAATTATATACACGATATGTGTACATTGTGTGCGGTGTGCGAGAACGGTGAAGAGTGGCGGTGCCCGTGAGGGACCGGGTCAGCCCGGTCATCGGCCCCCGCGAAGAATAAGACGACGAGAGCCAGACATCCCTTTTGCAAGGGCTCTACGTAACTTTCGAATTTTCGTCAGTAAAATTGCTTCGAAAATAAACAAGTTTCAAAAATACTTCACATACAGAGGTATCCCGAAGACGAATTATTTCAAAACTACTGCAACAAATGAAATGATTGAGTGACAAATAAAAATTCAATTTCTCCATATCCTGTGTTATAACGGAAACGAAATTGTGGTTCGATTGGAATGTGTCAGCCTTTTTAACGTGTGGCTCAAATCCTTTTATGACGTAATGCACGAGGGTAGCATAGCTAGACTCAAAAATCACAGAAATATGTTGAACGTGTAGGTAGAAACTCGTGAAGCGATTGATTGAACACATGGGTGTGTGTGTGTGTGTTTCTACATAAATATGTCTATACATATATTTTTCCGTGATCCAACGGGACGAGGACACGAGTGCGTTCGACTTGGTGCAATGACGAATGCTCGAGCGTAGGCATTTCCTTATTTAGAAATGAAAAGAAGTATAAAGTCTCGAATACTATTATTTTGATGTGTTTTGATGAGCAATAAAAGTTGAAAAAAAAAACAAGACAAACAAATAAAAATCATACGAGGATTAAATTAAACGTCAGAATGATTTTTCAATAAATTCAACTCCGAAAAGTCAAAATTGACAAATTATTTACAAACTTTCTCAATCTTCGAAACAACAATCGTCGATGTCATATTAAAGAAGACGATTGTTTTTCATTTGTTTTAAATAGAAAAATTTTAATATGATAAAATAATATTTTGCTTATGACTTTATTATACTAGTTCGTCTCGATAAATAAATAAATAAAATAACATCAATTCGAATTAAGAAATAAAACATTAATGGGAGAGAAGAAAAAATCGGTGGTTCCAATCGACCGGAACTAACGGTCGAAATTCTCCTTTTGGTCACCGTCGTAAATAATTTACGAGTCAAGTTCATTTTCCCATGCAATTTTCTAACGAGCTTCCGGAGAAATTTATTATTTTTACGACGAGATTAACGGTGAGAAATGCATAGGATAGAGTGAGAGAAAATAAGTTTCGTATATTAATTTTATGATTTTTTGACGTTGTAAGAAATGGTGAAAAGATCGCGTGTGTAAAAGACCACAAAATCTTATGGCAGTGTAACGTGTGTTCAACATTCCGAGTGTTTCAAACGAGCGTGAGGCTTTTACCGATCAGGTTGATAGGTTTTCGTTTTTCATTTGGTTGATTCTTTGATTTCGTGGCTAAAGAATAATCTCAACATCTCATAATGCGATCCCAGAACACTCGTGAAAATGTTTACAAGAAATTCTTGAATTTCTTGAAAATATACTTTTCTTTAAAATCCGTTTCTTTCATTTTTGTGACAATGAGTTGTACTAAAATGAAAAACAATTCGTTCGGTTGTACAAAATGAAGACAATGGTTCAATTGACTTAAATGTCATGCAATTCTTAATGTAAACCAAATATTTCCGCGTCATTTTGATTAAAAATTGCTTTTTCATAGAGTCGCCAATAAAATATAGGATTCGATCGATATCGTTTTACGATAATTTGCGAAGATCCAGAGCAGAGATCGATATAGAACTTCGAATGAAAAAAAGAAGCCGCACACTCGAGAAAGTCGATAAAAGAGTATTAAATAGCGATTGTAAGAATTGACGAGTCAATCGCGGGAATGATTTTGCGCCAGATTTTCAAAGCGTATATTTACGATGAACAAAGTAAAATTTGTATACAATGAGAAAAATAAAATAAAACGTACGAAAAGAGACGAAATATGATAAATAAAAAGAAACGCGTATGAGCGAGACGAAAATAAATACAATGAAAGAAAAGAGAAAAAAAATGAAGAAAGAAACGAGCAAGAATTCATTCAGCCTCGTTAATATTAATTTCAGGCTTTGCCGGGTTGGGTTCAAGAAGGTTGTGTGGTGGCGAGTACGTGGATAGAATACAAGCGACCCACGATCTCGATTACGTGTAACGAGTACATATTATATTCACGCTTATAAACTTAAACATCTAAGAATCATTTAGATAGAAATAAATAATAATGAAAAAAAAAAAAAACAATAAATTCTCTGCAAGATCTGCGACACATCGTAAAAATGGTAATTACCTTAAATCGAATTTATACAAATCTTAAAAGATCGATCAAAAGATTGAATAAAACATTGCCATTTTGCAATAATTTCATCTAATAGTTTAGTTTTTTATTTAAACTCAATTTCATTATTATTTCGAGACTAAACAACAAATGGAAAATAATTTAAACAAGAAGAAAAACTACTAATTGAGAATCTGAAATGATTTTTTTTTCCTGTCGATATAAATGAATGAAAATAAATGACAAAAAATACGTAAAAACATGTTCAACAGTTTAGAAAAAAAATAGTAGGTTAAACGAAATATTAAGTAACATTTTTTTGGTAGTTTTTGATCAAGTTTTAAGGAGGATTAAAAATGCGGGTTAAGTGTGTTTGAGAGTACAGTTGTACGTAAAGGATGAGAAAGAAATTCGGAGCAACGGTGCTCGCCGCCTACGCGCCCAGCATCCATTCACGTCTCCGTACGTATTGTTAGCGAGAAAGCGAGTCGCAGCATCACGAAGAGACGAAGATTAAGAAGAAGGAGAAGAAAAAGAGAAAAATAAAAATACGAAGATGAGGAGGAAGAAGAGCTCGAGAATGACGATGGACCGTGCCGAAGAGTATCATCTCTGGTGGTTCGTCTGGGCACATGACCCACGAGTACTTGATGAAAAGAGTTTAAAAAAAAGAGAGACAGAAAGAAAGAGAGAGAGAGAGAAACGAGGACAGAGAAAAGTGCACTGGGGAGCGCGTTCGCGGCTATGTCCTTTTAGGGCAAAACTTGGAGTATCGGGCGACGACTCCCGTCGTGACTCTCTTCCATATAAACCAATAATATCCACACAGACAGACCCACAAAAACGCCTTTTTTTCTTTCCTTTTTTTAAACACGAAACTTTCGTAATGTGTAACGAGTAAAACTTTTTTCTATTCTGTCGCCGACATAAATCGATTCAACAAAATGGTCAATTTACGTTCGACTTTACGTGCAAATTGACCAGAAATTTGGTACTCATTAGTTTTTGGTGCCACTGATAAGGAATCTGAGCCAATATTGATCGTGATTTCGATTTTATTTACGATCGTAAAGATCGATGTATGAATAATCAATAAAAAATGATTGCTTGCTTAATTTTAATCGTACGGTGCTTTTTTATTGGTCATTTTTCAAAACTTTGAGTGAAAATATAAAATGTATGCATATGGAAGAGAAATATTTCGAGTGGCGAACGTTTTCAGCAAGGTTAATACTAATTTCTTGAGGAGATGTTGCGCACGAGCTGTATTCTGTCGAGTTCGCGAGAAAATCGCGGCGTGTGTGTCTCTTCCTTCCCATAAAAGAAAGAGAGAGAGAGAGAGAGAGGAGAATGAGGAGAGAGGCAACCGTACAGAATGTAACATGGCGTTCGGTGAAATGAGCAGAAAATGGTGTCGCCATAACGCCCACACCCCATAAACACAAATTCAAGATGCATTAATTCTATGTTATTTCCACATTTCATTATATTCCATTGAAATTCTAACGAAATGAAGACATAAACGCATATTATGACATAAACGCATAGAAACACTAATTATAATGTGGCTGGCGCGAAATTCTTATAATTACGTAGGCAAAATATGAAAAACTTTATTCTCAGCAACTGTTTCTTAGAAAAAAAAAACGAAGAACTTAATCTTCACATGAAAATAGAATTGAAAAATGATCTGGACGTTAACAAAACGTGATTTCTCCAGTAAATTACGAAAAAAAGCATAAAATTAACGAAATTGTGAAAAAAAAATTCTGTTCATCAATCTCGGTACGAGGGAAGAAGACACGAAAAGAAATAGAGAGATAGAGAGGTGGATGAGTGAGACGGAGAAAGATATTGAGAACGCGAAGTTTGGATAATGCAAGTTGGATTACTTGTCGAGTTTGTGTTTCAAAGATCTCGCCAAGACGTTGTGTGCGGTAAAAGAAAAGGAGTGGGGGTGGGGGAAGGGAATATCAGAGCGGCGATGATCTGAGAAGGAGGTAAAAAGGGAAGGGAAGATATAGAAGAGCGAAAGAGCAAGAGAGAAAGAGAGAGAAGAGATAAAAAGAGAAAGAATAAAACATGGTAAGCAGAGTCGAGTGTAACAAGCCTGCACATGAGTGACCGAGAAAGAGAGAGAGAAAGAGAGAAAGAGAAAAAGAGGGAGAGAGAGAGAGAGAGAGAGAGAATCTGATCGGGCAAGCAACACACTCGAAGCTCGTCGGGGTTTCTACAGCGCGTTCGCGAGAAGGAATGCGGCCGTGCTGGTCGAAGTTACGTTATAGTGGGGAAAAGAGAGAGGAGAAGGAGAAGAAGAGAGAAACAGAAAGAAAGAAAGAGGGAGATAAAAAGATAGGACGGACCGTTCGCAAGGCCGGAATGAGAGGAAGAGAATGAGGCACGAATCCAAGGGAAAACGAGAGAAGAAGCGAAGAGGGAGAGAGAGGGAGATAAATTGTGATGCCTGTAGCCAGAGCATTGAGTGTTCAAAGAGGGGCAACGGGTTAGGGGGTGAGAGGGGTCGAGGACCGACTCCTGCGATCGCGATGTTACTTTTGCGCTCAGCCCTCGGTTTCTCTCATGACGATGTAACTAAGAACGAATGAGGGAGGGAGAGAGAGAGAGAGAAAGAAAGAGAGAAAAGGATACAGTTCACTAACGAACAGTCTCCTATCTCTCTCTCTCTTTTTTTCAATTCTTCGCCCATAATTCCTACTTCGAATCATGTTCCAATAATTGACACATTAGGAAGTAAACGAAGAGCTGCGATTCGACCAATCGCCTTAAGAAGAACGTGCGTTTTTACTCGAATTTATAAAACAACTTGACCTTGAAACGAACATAATAAGATACACATTGACTAACGATAATTAAGCCGAATAATTGGAGACTTCGTTGCGAATGGGAATTAAATTGCGCAGGGAAAAAGAAAAAAAGAGACCAGGCCTCATTTTTTTCCACTTTTTATTCGAACTTTTATGGCGAAACGTTTTCGATGTTATAAAAAATTAAATCCCCAAACTTCAGACTCGTTTGAACAAAAGAAAAATGAAAGATTATTTTTTAAATGTAACCAATTCCAGAATCGTAAACGATTTCATTCATTTTTGAACTCTCGTGTACACTGTTTTGTAATCCAAGACACAGGATCAGGAAAATATCTTTCGATTTGTGTGAGGCTTTCAGAACAGACGGTACTTCGAGTGCTCGACAAATTACCAATTGCCTAATCACTAATGATGACTTTTATATTTATTTCGGCTGACAGATCGTCGTGCTTGCAACGTCGGAGATTAAACTTTGAAGACTAACCACTCGGTCATCCTGTTTTAAAAGCAGCCATACACTGAATAAGTCTCGTTCAAGTTGTGTCAAATGAAGATTACAAAAAGATAAGATTTCACAAATAAATAATCGTAAATGTATCAATATCAATAATTAAATAATCATAATAAAAATTAAAAAAAAATAAAGTATCTGCTCAAAAAGTACTGGAAATGTTATTACTTTAAAATAAAAACTGTTATGATTTACGATTTTTCGGAAAAAAAGACCTTCTCAAAAATTATTGTCCATTTGAAAAAAAATCGTAGTTGTAGATTTATAAAATTCAAAACATTCATTTATTTCGACTGAAATGACTCACTCCGTACATCTGTATATGTATAAATGCATTAATGGATGCGTACAGTGGGTTTCGTTGATGGACAAATTACTCGCAGACCCCGGTGAGATGAGATTGTAAAGTCTCTCGTTTCCTCGAGTAGGACGTGTGCTTCAAAAACGTGCACTCATGAGAAACAAAGTTTTACAACGAGAGAGAAAAAGTGAGCCAGATTTATTAAAAGGCAACGTAGACTTTTCTGTATGAAGTCAGACCTTTCATATGAATAATATTAAAAGTTTGCATGTAAAGCGACGAATTAATTGCACTCGAGCAATGCACTGTGCATTGCATAAAGGAAGCTTCGTATAAATAACGAAAAAAAGAAAAAAAATGAGGAGAAGAGAAGGTATCAAAATTTTTGTTATTTTATTTTTGCTCCTCTCGATTGATGATATTCTTGGCATTTTTTTTTTTTTTATTATTGTGATTGATAATGATTGAATCAAAAGTACAAAAAAATTGCAACTTTAAAAATGACGAAATGCTTTTAAAAAAAATTGATACTTTTTCTTGGTTTTGTTGGCAATAATTTGAAAGCCAAGGACGTTTAAATAAAATACGATTTTTAAGTTGTCGAGGCGTCGATTAACATTTTTTTTCTCTCACAATTTGTATGGCGGATCCTCGACTGGATTTTCACTTCGATACAAAATCGCTTCGAATAAATATAACCATTTATTTAAACCATTTAAACCAGAAAGGAATAAAAATGGGAATAAACGACAATTAACCTTTTCGAGGGTCTCCACAAACACTTTTTTCTCTAATTATAATCTCACTAATTCGAGCCTAACTAATTAGGAAAAAAAAAATCATGTTTTTTAAGTTAATTCGTTGAGCGGAGATTGAGAGGTTTGAGAAAACGAGAAATCCTTTACATAAATACCCTAATCTTGACAAATTAGACTTTTTCCAAATGTCACACAAAATTTTAATGATTTCCCCATTAAGTTACCGTGTTAAATTCCATCATATCAAAAGTCTCGAAATTAGAGATGTTTCAAGAGAAGAAAAAATAATCCAATACCAATTTTTTCAAATATTTCTTATCACTAATAATTCGAAAGTTCATTCCTTATATACATTTCGAGAAAAAATTGTGTCTTTGATGGCCCGAAAAACACGGAGTTTTGGTAAAGACGAAAAAGGGAACGAATTTAATAAACGTGATTCATTTATTTTTTATTTTTTTTCTCTTAATTCTTACTTCGAGCTCCGTCTGGACATAAAAACAAGACTTTTGATTACTAATTGACGTAAATCTCGACAGGTGTGTCTCAATAACTCAATCAAGCTGAATATTTCGAAATAAACGAAATATCAAGGCGTATAAATATTTATAAATATTCATTTACACACAACTATTTGTTAATGATGAAATATGTATGTACATATATCATATACATACAGACTATAAATTTTAGAATGCAATGTGTGCCTGACGACGAGTTCTATTCGCGCCACTGGGTCAACCGAGGAAAACTCGTCTTTGATTCAAGCGAGGTTGGCCTCACAACGAGTACGAGAGTGAGCCAGTTATCAATTTGTATTCTAAAATCGTCCCTTCAGGGACGATCTATTCAATTATCGTGAAAAGAAAAAACAACAAAATTTCATATGAAACAAAAGACACAAACTTCATTTCCTTTTCCGAAGACTCGTGAACAGCAATCGTTTTTAAAATTTATTTATTGAATTTAAAAACGAAAAGATTCATTTAATTTTAATTTTTTTATTATTTATTTTACGAAAATAAACATCAACAATCAGAAGAAAGAAGAATAATCGAAATGAGTGCGTCTAAAGGTTAAGAAGTTCGTGCTTAAGATCGAAAACTTCACGATATGATGAGAACAAAAGGAAAAGTGAATGAGTGTCAGTGAGGCGTGAAAAAATAATGGAGATCGTTTGTACAACTTGAACGTCGAGAGCACGTGGTGTTTCCACATCGGTAGCTGAAAATAAGGATTATTTTTATATTCTCCCTCTGTCCGTCGACGATTTACGAAAACTCGTATGAGTTTTCAAGAGCTATTTTCGAAGCGTCGACACTGTCAATATTTGGCAACGACGATGGCCACAATGGGGATTTTCCTGGTTGTTTTTTACTTCGACACTTTTTGGAATAAAAAAAAAAAACAATATTGAGTCATGTCTCTCACGAAATTCCTCGAGAAGAACAAGCACACGTGGGCTCCGGGTGGCCTCGAGCACGAAAAAAAAAATAAAGTAAAAAGTAAACATTCAAAAATAAATTCGTAGGACAATATTCGTGCCTCGAATTATTTCGAGCCTTAAAAACCGTCACAAAAGTACGAACTGACGTTTTTACGAGTAGAATGTTGTATGGAAAAATCGAACGTCGTTGCAAGCAGTTGAAGGGAACACCAAAGAAAATAAAAGAGTAATAATAATAATAATAATGATAAAAGATCGTGAATAAATGCACTGGAGACTTTCTCCTCGGCCGTTTGACCGAATATATGTAAAATACCATGACTTTCGAAAGTGAATGCGTGTGTGTGTTTTGAGAAACGATATCGTTCGATCGCGTCCTTAATCTCAATAACACACTGCGCGCGCAACGTGTGTGATTTTCTCTCCACGCTTCGTCGACATTCGGAAGGCTCGCGGTGTCGATAGTAAACAAAGAAAAAGAAGGGAAATTCATCAACAAATCCAAGAGAAAAAGAAATATTAATCAATTCGAAAGTGAAGGGTTCGTCGTTTGACGAAAAACAATAAATGTGAATCGACATAAAGTCCGTAATTGACTAGAATGAGAATAACTGCAAATTCGGCAATAAAGAAAAAAAAACATTCGTTTATGTGTCTATAAAAACATGCAATAAAAAAATTATTTTTCAAATAAAGAAGACGAAGGATTGAGAAAAATGATTTTACGGTTGTTCAGTGACAGATTATACGAACGTAAATTTGGATCTTTCGTAATTATGTCGTGACAGCTTGCAGTTTGATATAAATGCGAACTTGGGCAATTTCACGAGATCATAAATTTTCGTTTTCCTCAATGAGCTCATTGAACGCTGTACAGATATATATAAATATTAAATGAAAGAGACAAAGCTTCGGAACGTTCGTTGTTTCCACGAGGTTCCATATTTCCGCATTTCACATGAATTATTATTATTATATTGGTCATTAGGGGACCTGACTAGGTATCGAATATCATCGCAACGAAGAAACGCCCACTTCGTGTTTATCTCGAGTGTGAAAGTCACGTGGTCGTGAGCGATCCACCTATATACAGATATCGACAGATATCATTGTTGGGGAACGTGTTATCTCCATGTATTTATTTCTGCCTATCGAAATATTCAAATATATATCCAACAGAAATTAAAGGGCTCACGTGCACTTAGAGAATTAGCGAATAAATCGATTTTTCAACAATTCTTTTATTCGATAGTGTCACCATCTATTTATAGATTGCAAAAAGTTTTGTGATATCGACATCGTGATGCAACTGTGAGAAAAAAAAGTTGTGTCAATTTGACAGGTGCTCGAACAGCAAAATTCTTTTATTGAAAATAGTGTTTTTTCAATGAAATTCTGTACAAAGGGTGGCAAGTGATTTTTGTTCTAAAAATCAAGAAAAAAAAGTTGTTTTCTTGTTTTGCCCTTTCTTTATATTGCATGAAGTAATATTTATAGGAAATCATTTAGAATAATTCTTCCCAGAAGTCACGATTGTAAATATTTACCAAAGATTATTGCAATGCATACAATTTGTCGGTACGAAAAAATTGATTTAAGTTGTTCTTATTTTTGGCTTATCGAGTTGTGTCTAAATCCTTAATAATTCGAGACGAAGTTTTGCCTACTGTAAAAAGCTGTTAATGCGATTGAAAAAAGAATCCTGAGATCGTATAATCCTCGGGAGAGCGAGAGGTGTGATCGTCGAGCGCCCGAACATCAGATTTTTCGTGAGCGTTCACATTCCGTGTGTTTACATTGCAAACAAACCTCGCGACTCGCCGAATAAACGAACTACGTCGAGTCTCTCATGTATTTGGACTGTAAAAAAATTCTGTTTGGTGATTAACGCACCGGTGTTGGAAGTTTTTGTGAATAAATTTCTAATGGATTTTGTTCCCGGACGTAAAATCACTTCTGGGGATACTTTTTCGCTCTGAAACTCGATTTTTATTGAGAAAAAAAAAAGAAACTTAATTCCGAAACGAAAAAAAGACGTTTGGGTCATCACGAAATTCGAATTGTTAGACAAAAATTTTTGAAACCGAAGAAAAATTGTGGTCCCTGTCAGTCTTACGTTAGAGCAAAAAAATCAAATACAAAACTATACTTGTTGTATTCAATCGTAAAATAATTAGTCAAGTAGGCCAATCTACGATTACTGAGAAATTGATTTATGCAAATAGACGTTATATTGTTCTTGGCACGATCACTATCAAAAGCTCCGTGACACATGTGGGAAAATATATGAGAAGGGAGAGGGGAAGAGATGAAGGAAGATCGAGAACGAGAGAGAGAGAGAGAGAAAGAGAGAATCGCCCTGGTTTATGTTGGTGGGATTGCACGCGTGACACACGGCGGTCTGTGTTGGCGAGGCCAAGGTTCGCAGTACAGACAGACAGAACAGAACAGGCGCGTTGTCGCGTTATCAACAAGCCCGAGTGTCTACACATGTATGTGTCCAAATAGGCGTATCCGAGAATATTTATATTGTATGATATTAAAAAAAGAATGGGGCAGAAAAAATCGTGCTCGCATTTCTCAATTCGACCTTGTGCAATCACTGGAGCAAAAACTTGTCTTCCCCTTTTTTTTATCGTTCTCAGTTCGCGCTGACATAAGCAGCAGCACATTCGACGAATATTCTCACAGTAAGTAAATTTCATTCGCAAAACCCACGCGACTCTTTCGCTTCAAGAAACGCGCCTTCGTTGCCATGCGACGCGGAACAAATTTGTGTGTTATCAAAAATGCTTTTTTTTCTTTCCTCTTTCGACCTCGTGTCGCGCGTTGTGTACACATTTCTCTCTTCACGGATCATCTAGTGATGACTTCGAAATATATTTTCGGATTTTTGCGTAAATCAAATCGTTTTTGTCTAAATTTCAACACAATCGAAATCTATAGTATTCCAATATGAAAAAAGTGACGTTTCAATGCTTTGAAGCCTCGAAAAAAATTAAGACTCGTTTTTGGAGTCATTATTATCTATTAATTAATTTGTGACGAATATTTACTTCGGGAGAAACGAGAAATGAGATATATACGTGAATTAGAAGCTTACCTTCGTCGAGAAGTCGCTCCACGTGTATAAAGACATTTGGTAAAGCTGCCAGTTGCTTCCTGTCTTTGAGAAGTTGTGACAGATAGTCCGCTATACTTTGCGTCGTCGAATTGGTATTATCACACATTTTGAACGGTCGATTTTGACGAAACGTCGTGAATTTTTAAGGTTATATATATATATATAAAATATATATATATATATAATAAAGAATTAATATAAATAAATTTATATATATACGTAACTTTGTTTAAATATTATAAACGTAATTCAACAACAACCAGCCTTCGTCCAAGAGCGTAGACTACGCATGTGGACAATCGGTTTATTTTTATTTATACGTATCTTCCTTCAATTCGTGTTTGTTTATTTGATTTATTTCGTTTATTCGTTGCACTTTTAAGCTTCTTTCGATGTTTATATATTTATTTATGTGCTGATTTTTCACTATTTTTTTTGGTTAGAAAACGTATCACCGCCGCGTTAATGTCAACGGAGCAAAAAATATGCAATCGTTGAGAAAGATAACAACAACAATAATAACGCGTTTGCGCGACGATCAAACGTACGCGCTTATCGCTCGTACTAACGACTCCGTTTTTGTAGTAACACCGTTTTTATTTTTTCAATTATTTCACGTGCGCGTTTTTTCCAATCCTTAGTATCTCTCGGTGAGGGTTTTTTCAATTTTTACGTTTGATTGACGCTCCGTAGCGTTGTGCGCCTCGTTACGATGTAACGTAATAACTTGTTGATCTTTTTTCCTTATTTAATCCCAAATTAAAGTGAAACGAAAGAAACGCGAACGCACTACGTGACTCTCGGCTCGCTACTGCGCTGCTCCGCGTGTGCTCGCTCGTGCCACCCGTGCCACGACAAGACTGGGCCACGCGCATGCGCCAACGGAATGGGGGGGAAAAAAAAAACAAGAGCCGCGTTCGCGCAGGCGCGCTACAACACCGCGGCTCTCCACCATGCCTTCCCGCCCACTACCATATACGGCCTCCGCATACGCGTGAGCATCGAGATACCGCGCCATACCGACAGAGACAACATGGTACATGTTTTTCTTCTTCTCTCTTCCGTTTTCGCTGTTTGATCGCGCTCTATCTCCCTCTTTCTCTCTTTCACATATCTTCGACACTTCTGCGTTTTATATTCCTGTATCCCTCTCTTCGTTTGTATACATCGAATAATACAGAGATGTAATGGACGAAACGAGCACTATTGTCGCAATCTTACACTCATTACAGTTGAATCTCGATTGTTTTGACTTGGCGAACACGTGTCTATGTTTACTGATCTAGCAGCATCTTTTTCCACATTAAAAACTATATTGTATTGAAAAAATGAAATATTTAAAGCATTCAAACTCCACGAGGTAACAGTGGAGTGCAGTGATGTAAAATTAAATTAAGTGAATACATCGGGAACCTGTGAAATTTGAGACTTATTTTCGAAGACTGATTTGAAAAAAAAAGAAGGCCCAAACACATGGATTTTCGCTACTTCCCCTTTCCCTCGTGCGAATTCTATACAGTAGGAGAAAACAAGTGTCTGGCTAGGTAACAGGTGGAATGGTTCGGGGACAAATGTCAAGGTCAATAAAAGAATTACATGCAGACCGAGAAGCCGAGCCGGTGTAAGGTATAGTCGCCGAGGGTAAATGACCCTTGTAAAAAAACAAAATTTCAGGTTAACCGAACGTGTTCGCATTCGATACTGGCGCCATTCTCGTCAGGTCAATTTTCGTTGCCATTTTTTTTCTATAAAACAGCTACTACAAGATCTAGTGGTAGAGAGTTCAAGAGCAAGTATTTTTTTAATAAATCAGTTGAGATTAAAATAAAAAATAACTTCAGCGATACAGTTGGAAAAAAAATGCGACATTGGTGAAATCATATTAATCTTCGATTTGTCTCCGCGTTTTTGCGCGAATCCAAGTCGAAGAAGGACTGCCTGATAAATTCCATTCTGTTGTAAACGAGAAAGCTTCGAGTCTGCACAAATGACTTTTTTTTAAATAGATACTTGGCGTCAAAACTAAAGAGTCTATAGATTTTCGGACTAATGAAATCTTCGCCTCGGTCATTCGTTTCGTCAGTTAAATTTGTTAGTTATGAAATTCTCTCGTAAATTTTCGGTCGCAGGCCATTTATTATGAGGAAAACGAACGTTGGTATATTTGTCTCGCGTGCTCCTCCTCCCGTTCTCGTGGATAAACTCTCGTTGTTGACCCAAATCCCACCGACTGTCAGTTTCACGAGGAGAAAGAGAGAACGAGAGACCACGAGATAGCATCCACCTGTGTGAACGAAGAAGGAAAGACGAGGGGCGTTTAATCCGGACAGTCGTGAAGACTCGGACACTCCAGAAACGCTTCGTTCGTCGTATCTCTCGCTTCAATTAACCTCACCCTTTACGAAAGTTACGCCCTCGGTAATAACTATTTAAAATTCCATATTTTATCGGAATAATGATCAATGTATTATTTTAACCTAATAATCGATCAATAAATGAATAAAATTGCAATAACTTGTGATTTTGAGCAACGTGAGCAAATAAAATGTACGTAAAAGTTGTGCAGTCCACAGTCACATGAAGTCAAAAACATCGAATTTTTGAGTTTTTACTATTCGATCTGCGACCACGGACTAATTTACCGTTAACCCTGATTTTCAAGATTGTTTTCATGAGAAAAAACTCTTTTGCATCAAAAACCCTGACACTGAATCGTTGCAATAAAAAACAAGTGTCAATAGTCTCGAGCTGTCAAGAAAATACTTCGTCGTCCCTAAAAGAAAAAGTAGCCAAGAGTATTATTTTTGATTTTTCACGAAAATTCATTGAATTGAGATCGGATAAATTTGATTCATGTTTTCCTGAAGTCCGTACGGGAATTAGTTGGAAAGTGAGGAACGCTGGATTCGATAAAGCTTCGAAAAGCTTTTAATCCCACACTCATAGAGATTTTCTAGAGATTTTCACGTGTCGGGAAGTTAACGATTCAGGTTGAATGCTGGTGGAGGAGTTTCAGGTTTCTATGATGGAAATATACGTAGGTACGAGAGGCATGCCTTACCTCAAAAACAAGAAGAGTTATTTAAAGCGCGGGCGGGCCAGAAAGAGAGAGAGAAAGAGAGAAAGGGAGAGGAGAGATTATATTAAGGACTCGCGGGTCGCTCTCGCTATATAGGACACCAACATTTTCACTGTACGTGTGTCCGAGCTCTACTTTCCACTATTATTTTCAGTTTTCGCTACGTACGTTGATGACTAACCGCGGAAGTATTATTATTACTCTCGAGGGACTGAGGTGTTGCAATCTCGAATCATAAACATTTTCTCGTTTAATCGTCTTCTGATTTTTTTCATACAAAATTTAATGGAGTGATGATGCAATCAAAAACAGCATAAAAACATTTCGACATTTTTTTCCTGTCACTTCGAACATTTATACCGTCAAAATTCAAACTCAATAAAATAATTCATTTCTTTTTGCTTCCTCAACGGATGAGATACAAACGTGGACAAAAATGGCGGGAATTTTTAATTCACTAATATTTCCGTATTATTATTAATCGATAGAAAAAAATCGATAAAATGATGAAAAAATGTGAAGAAAAATGTTTTGCCTCCTTCGAATGTTGAGTATAGTGCGGAATAAAAGTGCATATGAGAAATAGAAGTTTCCAGTTTTGGTTGGATCGCTCGATGAGCGAAGGACTGCGTCATTGAAGGAGAAAGAACGAAGGAACGAAGAGAACAGTGATTGTCGTCGTTGACGACGAGTTTACTCTGAGATTTTACCTTTTAAAGCCACAGCATCCAAAGTGGGAGAAAGTTAAATTATGCGTGGGTATAGTATAGCTGTGTCGTTCCCTCGGCTCTTTATCGCCTTGCTCCCAAGAAGTGTTTGGCCATGTGTGTCTCTTTCATCGAGAACGAGAGAGAAAGAGCTGAAACGATCTTCTCGTGTGAGTTGTGTCATAAAATTTAAGCACATAATGTGTCATTGTGAAAATTATATTATTATGGTCAAAAAAGGGCGTGACCCGAGTCGGTTTACCTGTCAAATATTTATAGTTACATTTTTTCAAAATATAATTAACAAATCTCGCAAAAATTCCTGAACAACATTGTATTAAACGAAATGTTAATTTTTCATAAAAACTCAAAGTTCACAAATAAATACAATATTATGACGAATAAAATTCCACAAATCTTGACGGTATAATGAAAAAATTGACAATTATTTTTACGTCGACGTCATCAATAAAATCGTATATCGTAACTTTTTATTGGGAATAAAAAATCGTCTCAAATTTCTGTACAAATATGTTCCCAACCATTATTTTCCAGTTGATTTGGAAAAAATGAATTATTTTCTTTTTTTTTTGGAATTTCAAGGCGTGGACATTCCTGTGAATGTCCTGAATTTTCTCATTGCTATGACGAGCTCTCGTTACTAAGAATACGAACAGAAAGAGGCATATGTCATAGACGCGTAAGCGTCCAGAATGTATAAGGTTCGTAATTGCAGTTGAGGTCATCAGCTGCAGGCTCTTTTGATACGTTATTACTATTATTTATCTTTCGATCTCGAATATGCGTGCTCGTAATAAAAAAATTTGCAGTTTTACCTGGTCAAACAAAAAAAAAACAAGAAAACGAGTAAAAAAAACTCTTGTTCTTTGAAAAAAGTAAATTTTTGTGATTAAACGTTGAATGAATTTATGTTCAACTGTGAAAGAAATTAGTTATTAGCGTACGTTTTTTTTTCTTTTTTAATAATAATTTTTTGACGGCATAAGTGTCCATGGAGCTGCAATGAACTGAGTTAGTATGCAATTACATCGGTAATGAGAAGAGTTTCATGAGCTTCAAGTTGTTTGTAACCATACGCGGAGAAGTTGATCGAGATTGCTGAAACAAGTTTTACCCTCGTTTTATAAACACCGCGTCGTCTCAACGTTCAAGCTGTTACAGCTTCGCTAACAGGATTTTTCTAATGAACCAAGAGAAACGTAGAGAACGAACGAAATCAGGTGAAGCAGAGTAATTTTTTTATTCTTTCGGCTGCCACATGTCGAGAACAATAAAAAATCATGGCTCAATTAAAATAATTATGAGTGTATTATGAGTAATTAAATGAGATGTTATAACCAATGAAAATGAAAAAAATGTCTACAAAACACTAGAAAGTGAAAAAAAGTCACTTGTGTCTACAGTTCTTGCTCCTGATAATCTTTAAAAAAGAAAAGAACGATTTTCCTATGCTCCCAACGGGTACGTAAGTCTAAAAAATAGGAAATTCAAATATAAAATTCCTTAAGTCATAATATCAACGAAAGAGATTTCGTTACTTGTTATTTTTTTCATTCCGAAAGACTTCCACTAGAAGGAACATTGCAACATGAAACAGCCACCGAAATCAATTGACACGAGAATGGATTCGTACAACTCTTTTTGATTATTGATGGCTTTTTGTTTTTTTTTTTTTTCAAATATCGATTGCTTGGGACAAGACACTGCTAAGATACATAGCCCACGTGGTTTGGGAGGCCGTAAAGGGGACTCACGGGAGGCGCCTACACAAGTACATTGGTAAATGCAAAGTAAAATCGTTGACGTCACGTCACGAGCCATAAATGGCTCCACGTTGTTGGATATCGTGGGCGCGACGAACGATATAAATTATATACCTATTTCTCCTCCTGTCCTCCTATTCCTTCTATTCCCTCTCACCCCCTTAAAGACCTACAAAAATCATACTCGAGAAACGCGCGTTTCCAAGTGCGTACGTAAGATCGTGTCTTGAGACGGTCGTTGAAAATGCGTGGGTTCTCTTTCTCTTTCTCTTTTCCGCTCCTTTTTTTTCTTGTAAAGTAGTCGCAACGGTTGCAAAGAACTTTAACGAATAAGCGGTTCTTTGTCGGTGGCAAACACGTCGAGCAGCTTTCAATTTCCTTCGGATTTTCTAGCTGAAGGCATTTCTAAACGAACACTGTCTTACGATCCTTTTGTCCATCGACGACCACTCGAAATGTAACGAACTCTTGATGACAGAAAATCTGTCGTTATCTCACTGCCATAAAAAAATAAAATGAGAAAATAGACGTGAAATCTAATTTTCAAAGTTCCCATCGTTCAAGGGAGAAAATTCAAATAAAATTTGAAGTTCGAATCAGCTGTAAAAAAATGGATGAAAAAAAATATATATTCGCAAAACGTTTTTTGAAACGTTGTATTATTCCTTCATTGAACATTAGACTGTACATAATAATTCGACGAAAATGAGAAGAGAGAGATTAATAGAATCTGAAAAGTGGACAAATTCGAAAAACCTTGCAAAAGCCCGTGAAATCTCATCTGGCGAATTGCCGAGAGTCCTTGCTCCTTTTTCCCACCTGTCGGAACGTTTTGCTACGCTCGATTTCTCTGCCACCGCTTGAATTGTTCATATTCTTGAAGTAACCGTAGCCTCCTCCGCCGAGCCTTTTGCGGGGTCGCGAATCCTTGCTGACTCCCACTTCTGCGTCGCGATATTCTCGTTAAGGAAAACACGTTGAGATAAACAAAAGCCGAGGATGATAAAAAGAATAAAAAACATCATAAAAATGAGCGAACAATTCAAATAAAACAAAAAGTTGAAACACGTCCGGTTGAACGCGTAAAAAACACGAAACTCGCCGGTCAACGAGTTCGACAAGTTCATGAGGACCAGCCCAAATTCGGCAATGGGAAACTCCCACGTTTGGCAGTACAAAAAAATAAGTTCGACTGTCACGAACTTGGACGATCGTTCAATGAGTCTAACGAATGGAAAATCAATACAAAAATCATTCAAAGTACAAGTACGTACAGTACGAGAACATTAAAATGTATAAATAAATTTTCAATGTATTAAAAAACGAAGTGAAACTAATTTAAAAGCAAACAACAAGACAGTTTATCATTTTTTTCTCATTATTTACGGTAACAGTAGAAAAAGTGACGTAAAATCAATATTTTTCGGGTTAATTTCTATCAAATGATGCAAAAAGTAAACAAATAAGTATTCAAACAGCTCAATAGCATTTTGGTGAATCATTCGAATGAACAATGCATCAATTACTATTTTTTCAATCGCCATAATGTTTTGCATATAATTTCGGTGAATTTTGATGTTTTTTTTAAAAAGGATACTCAAATCGACTGCCGGAGGCACAGTAAATCCAAACGATTTGCCAACTTGGACGAGATCCAGGGTCTCAACATCGAATATCTGTTTGAGATGATGGGAATCGTAGGCTCTCACGTATGCTTTGAAGGCTTCCTTGGCAGACATGTTCAAGAAGTAATTCTTCGAAATCAATTTTTCGAGCTGTAAAAAGAAAACATATGAACGCATTAATAATAAGCACAAGAAATTGGAGAAATTCAAGTTTTTTCCTCTCATTTCGTCGTTTCACGATTTGTCGATTGAAACTGGAGGAAGTGAACATGAAATTGTGACGAGGAAGTTTTGTGGCTTTTAAACAGCGATAACATCAACCTGTTACACTTTGTATTCTACTCAAGGCAATTCAAACCACAGGTTCGGATGAAATCGCAATGCGGAAGTAACTCCAAGCGTCTTTGTGTTGAGGAGAGAATCTTTGGACGCGTTTTAAATACCAAACATTTGCCTGTAGGATGGAAGAGAAAGAAAAACGATTCTGCTGCTTAACCAAGAAAAGTTAAGCATTTTTATTGATCAGACTTTTTTATATGCTGGTCTTTTTGATCCAGAAACCAAAAAAGTACAGCTGTGTTTTTTAAAATTCAGAATTGAGTTTAAAAAAAACATTAAAAATCCATTCTTGGGTCACGTTCAACCGAAATAATTATAATCAAGAGCCTTCAAAACGGACTTGTCAAAATCAGCTGATTGCAACGAAAAGCATGACCTTAGGGTTTCTCTTTTTTTTGAATGGCCAGCAAGCAGCTGAGATTTGAAAGAAAAAAAAATGGATAATGTAATAAACTAGAAATCACACCAAGATTTGGCGCAACTAAATAAACGTCCAATTATCGTAACGTCAAACGAAGGAATTGTGGTCGATCCGGCCGAGGATAGAAATTGTGACACGAAACGAATAACTCGGTTATTCGTCTTGCCAGATGATCGCTGGAATGTCTGGCCAACGGTATAATGCATATATTCGTCGTTCTCAATGAGAAGAGGCGAGGCGAGCAATAAGAAAGAGAGAGAAGAGAAACGAAGGGAATGGCCAGTCTACGTACAAAGTCGGCAACCGGAGGATACGTGACAAGCGGATATGTGGACATCGTGGTCGCGAGGCATAAATATCTTCGTCGCGCTCGAGTTGGATTAGCATCCAGGCTCGTGTGGCTTCGGCAACGATTCATAAATTGGCCTTTCGCCGAGATCAACACGGAGTACGTACACAGAATGTTCCATAGTAAAAAAAAAAAAAAACTAAGTGATCGTGTTACAAAACGAGAAAACCGGTAGCTGATCCAATTTCAATACAACACAAACCATTTTACAATAAATATAGTTATACTCGTAACCATTTAGGAGTTTGAAAACAAAATCTTGTCAATTGTCAATCAATAGGAACCATTTTTCGATACGACTCAAAATTAATATTCGATTACTCATAAATTCTGAAATATTTCAAAAAAAATAAAAGTTCAAAAATCTTTGCACTTTTATTTTATTTCTTGGTTATTGATTGAGAAAAGTCGATAACCTTGTAAACAGTATTTACGATAAAATAAGTACTAAACGAATGACAAAATAAAAAATCGATTTTAATATGTATTTGAATTATCAGAAAACTTTTGTATTTTCGATTCTGTAGTCGCAGATTTAAATTAATGGAAATTGATCAACTCTTCAAAGACGATTAACAAGATTCAGACAACTGCGCAAATACCTGAAGGCTTGAAAGAAAAAAAATAATCAGTGTACGTTCGTAACAGCGGATGAGAAAAGGAAGTGGTACACTGTTTGGCGTGAATCACGCGTGTAGGCGTCGTAAGCGAGTTTCTCGTCGTTACACTCCTCGTCAGACACCTATCTTCTCATCTCTGTCTCTGTTTTTATTTTCTGGTCTCTTCTCTTTCCCTCTTTCTTCCTTTCCCCCCGTTTTCCTCTCTCACTTTTTCTTCCTTGGCCAAGCAGTACAACTTTACTTCGTCGTTCACGAGATCATCATGAGACACAATGGAACAAGCAAAACCTTCATTCCGTTCGAGAGCCAAACGACATTGGAAGAAAATAACGTAAGCTTGCAACGAAATGCTCCAGTTGCATAGTTCTATCAATAAATTTTATAAAATTCTCTTTGCCACATGATCACACAGCCTCGAAATCATTACAATTAATTTAATTATTAAATATCTACGTTTTTGTTCATTATAAACGTGAATTAAACCATAAAGTATTTTGAAACTATTTGACGAAATAGAAAAAGCACTAAAAAATCTTTAAAAGGCAAAAAAAAATGGCAATAATTCAATTTTTGTAAATTCTCTTTCGGTTCAAAAAGAAAAGAAAAAAACAGGTAAACGAAGAGTGTTATTCCAAATAAATATTTGACATAAAATATTCGAAACTTGAATTAAAGCTTTTCTTTCAGTCTATCGTTTTGGATCCGAAGAAAAAAAAGTTCCAAATTCTTGATTGTCTGCTTAAATTTGACAAAACATGGGAAAAAAAAGTTGTTAGACGTCATTAATCTTGGCCCGGGTAACTCGGATTCGTGTGGTAAAAAGAGAGAAAATTGCAAAGATGCTTTTATCCAATGAGAGGAATCGATCCGGACAAACCCCCGCGCAATTAACGGTCCCGAGGAGAGGCAAGTGGTTTAGTTTCAATTAGATACTATCGGCTAATAAGGTCAACTAACTCGAGCTGCAAAGTAACGAGAGCGAGAGATGCTCGCTTCATTTATTTCGCAAATGGCGACACGCGCTTCTTTGTCTATGAAAAAATTCATATCGAAGCAATACCATTTTACGCATCGTGCGAACAATGCAACAATAGAATACCTCGTGCAACTGTGTACGAGACTCAACACATCCGTTGCGATTGTTTTTTTTTGTTTCTTATTATTTTGCGTCCTTTATGTCTTCAAGGATAAATGATGCGTAAAATTTTATGGTCAACTAGCGAGTAATCGTTATGAATAACTGATGAAGGACACTCGGACTTTTACCCACGTGACCCAACTCCCGATTCAGCATGATCGAGTTCTTAGGTAACGCAGAAAAAAGAAGAAATATCTTGTGGCTCATTTGATCGATTTTCTGAACGTTCTTTTCATCGCTTACTCGAAAATTTTTCGATTTTATTTATATTTCTGTAAGTCAACTTACTTGAAGCTGTATGTCAGCTATTTTGTTCCAGGTAAAGTCAAACTCGTTTACGGGAACACGAGCTTGTTTGAGATAACGAAGAAAACCAAGTTCCTCGGGTCGGAGAATTAGAAGAGCGTGTCCACTGCTGCCCTGGCCACGTGCTGTACGACCCACCCGATGAATATACTCTTTAGGGTCGTCCGGAGGGTCATACTGCACGATCCAGTCCACGTCTGGAATGTCCAAACCTCTCGCAGCTACGTCCGTACATAACAATATGCCGGAAGTTGCGTTGCAGAATTGGAAGAACGTTGTCGTTCGTTTTGTTTGCTTTTGCTTTCCCTGTTGAGAAGAAATTTCATGGAGAAAAAAACTCAATTATGATTTCTTTTCGAAGGATAAAGAACGACATCGAAGTTAGAATGTCATTTGGCTTTAAGAACAAAAAAAGTTATTATTTTTTTGCAATAAAATTATGTGAAAAAAATAGTATATTCATTGACGAATAATGTTTGAGTTCAAAAATATTGAATGCGATACTCACGTGTATACTCATGACTGGCAAATCGATGTAATTGAGAAGTTCGTGATGATATTTGACGGACATACAAGAGCTGAAGAAAACCATGACCTTTTTCTTGCGATTTTTCTTCAAGAAGGTGAAAAGAAGGAGAAACCTTTTTTCGCTGGGACAAACGACGTATCCTTGTTCCAAACCTTCGACCGTAGCTTTTTCCTCTTCGTCGTCAACACCGACGTAAACTGGTTCTTTTTTGAGTGCCAATGATGTCAGAGCTTCCGTCTTTTTTGTTTGAGTTGCGCTGAACAGCATGGTTTGCCGTTTTTCTGTTAATTTCAAAATACATCATAGTGAGTGATTATCAATTAAGGTCCAGGTTTCAAAACTTAAGTCTAAATTATAATTTTTCATTCCAAACAATCTGCTGCCTTAGAAATAAGAACAAAAAAAACCATCAAGAGCTCGGACTTGAAAAAATCTGGTTGAGAAAACAATGAAAAATAGAAAATTGAATGCCAATTCAAATTACGAATTGTAATTTGAAAAATCTAGTGTCGTACGTCAAAATAAAGAATAAAATGGATAAAAATTAAAAAACGATTCTTACTCGGCAATATATTGATGATTTGTTTGAGTTCCTCCTCGAAACCAATGTCCAAAATTCGGTCAGCTTCGTCGATGATCAAACACTGAAGATTCTTGTACAAAAAGTCAGGAGTATTTTGCAAATGGTCGAGTAATCGACCAGGGGTGGCAACAACAATATTCACACCCTTGGCTAATTTTTGTGCCTCGGTTTGTCGACTCGCTCCTCCCATCAACAGGCCGTACGTATGATAGTGATATTTCATGAGTTCCTTCAAAACCCCAAACGTTTGCATGGACAATTCACGAGTCGGAGATATAATGACACAGCCTGTGCCATTTCGAGGCATGAATTTCAATTTGTATATCAATTCTACCGCTGGGATAAGAAAAGCCAATGTTTTTCCTGAACCGGTTTTAGCTGCTCCGACCAAATCTCTGCCTTCCAACAGCGGAGGGATCGAGCGAGCTTGTATCTCCGTCATGTTCTCAAAACCCATTTCCGCGATGGCTTTCAATGTGTTTTCGCATACGGTGTCTTTTAATGATGAAAATGAGGCTGCTTTCATCACTTCCAGTCCCACAGCTGAGCCTGGTACTGAAATTTAAGATTTGAAATTACTTCATGGCTGATTATTGAATTCTTATTCGTTTTACGTTTTGAAACTAATTTACAAACATTTTTGCTGTTTTAATATTCTCGAATATACTAGAGTTCATTTTCATTTTGTTATAAATGTGTCAATGGAGAAAAGAAAATTTTTATTTCAAGTCAAACGCTTGGACAGAACTGAAAATATGACAGTACTAATTTTTTTGGTGATTTGGACATTTTTTAGAGACTTACAGCCTTTTGATACTTCAGATTTGACATTTTCATTGGTGGTCTCGTCATCAATTTCGTTGGAATCATCACTACTGACCGAGTCGTCCTGCGTCTCCGTTGTCTCAGGTCCTGAAGCTTGGATCTTTCTTTTCTTTTCTGGAAAAATAGGAAATTTGGTATTCCATGTAATTTTCGAAAGGATTTCGAATGAAAATCGAAAAGAAAGAGCGATGAGAATAAATTTGATAATGAATTGGAAGAAACTTACTATTAACGGGTCCCTCATCCGTTCTCTCGCGTTTCGCTTCTGTTGTTTTCTTACTTATTTTCTTTCCATTACTCTCCGTGGTTCCATTCGCGACTGTTTCTGTGACGATATTTTGATGATTAGTAAGAGAAAACGTTCTTAAAGCCCATATTTCAGAAGATTAAAGCAAGTCTTGCGTGTGCATTTAAGGTTATGTCCCTAACGATCTTTCACAAACAACTTACCTGGGGTTTCCTCTTGTTCCGGTTGTAGCGGTACTTTTAATTTATTTTTCGAACGTTTTTTAATCTTTCTCATCAACACTTTGTCCGGCAACGACATTTTTTACGTTTGAATAGCGAATTAATACTAGAGAAGGTACTTCAACTTGTAGGTTAAGGAAGCGCGATGCAAAACATGTGGCGAGCGGTGTTGTACTGTTGTATGTCTGTATGGTTGAGGGTGACTGCTCTGCGACTCTGCGCCCTCTGGAGCGGCGTGTTTGCGGACACGCCGTGAGAGGCGCGCAAGGCGGGCCTGATGGCCTGTTTTCATTAAAAATTTCCAGATCGTTCGACGCTACCAGCAGGGAGACTAAAGAGGAGAGGAGTGTACCACAGCGTACTTTAGAAATGTACGAAATTCCGTTCCGAAGCGGTGACGCTGTATGCATGAAGATCCATTAGACACACGCACACACAGACTTATCAGTGGATCAATTCTATTATGCGTCGGAGCTTTACACCTGGTGGCACAAATAAGAACTACTTTCAAAACGCATTTTCGAACTTATTTTGCTATGCTGTTTCCACTCCTGCTCTCTAGTCTCCGTGGATCTCCCCTGGACGCCACCATCCAACCGCCAATTCACATGGCCGGTCGCTCACTCAGCTTCAGAGCGTATATCAGAGCACACCACAAAAAATCTACGAACAAAAAGAAGTAACGGAACACCACGTGTTCACAATGTCGGGAAGTAAAATATTTTTGAAAAATCGGGCTCTTGGTTATGTGAGCAACCACATACCGCTCGTTACGAGATACATTCAACGGAGAAAAGAAAATCTAATCGTAACCTGTGTCGGTAGATCTTTTCACACTTATGGATGTTCGCATTTTACGCTTCTCAGCGTCTCGGGTACACATCCTGGTGACATAACCTGCTTATCCGCAGACACTTATCACATTTACACAGCAAGTGAAAACAATGTTTATGCCTGGCGAAGAGGAACTGAGCTCAAACACACCTACAAAGGTCATGACTGTCCAGTTCATCTATTATTACCTTTTGGAACACACTTGATCTCTGTTGATGAAACCAGCACCATTAAGGTAGCATTTGTTTATTAAATTCGATTTCATTGACAAAGTAATATCCCTCCCATCATGAAAATTTCAAATTATTGACAGAAAGATTAATTTATGTCTCCTTCAAACAACGTGGTCAATGCTTTCTTGCAATTTTCAATTTTGAACAGAAAAAAAAGTTGCAACTATTTTTATGAATTCGTGAACAATTCTACCAGTTTTCCACAATTAATACTTTATTGATCATCTTTTGTGGAGACCTTCACTGAACTAAAAATTATGATCTGAATGCTAATTTGTTCGATTTTTGTGAGTCAATAAATGAATGTTACTTTTGTCAAATTTATAATAACAAGAGAGTTTTATCGAGTTTTTTATATTCATTTAATAAATTTTGGCAACTTTGCAGATATGGGACATAAAAACAGAGGAAATATTTCTAGAGTTGAATTTTTCAAACGAAATATTCAAAATAACGACGATACTCCATCCAAACACATACATGAACAAGATTCTGCTTGGTAGTGAGCAAGGGAGTATGCAACTCTGGAACATAAAAACAACAAAGATGATATACACGTTTGAGGGGTGGTCTTCGTCGATAACAGCTTTGGAGCAAGCCCCAGCCTTGGACGTGGTGGCAGTTGGATTAGCGAATGGAAAGATAAAGTTGCACAATCTCCGAATGGATGAGACGATATTCGAGTTGGTTCAAGACTGGGGTTTGGTCACTTCGATATCATTTCGCAGTGACGGCAATCCCATAATGGCAACTGGGACAATGTCGGGTCACGTATTATTCTGGAATTTGGAGGAAAGAAGAATCGAGAGTCAAATAACTTCAGCACATTTTGGGGCGATAACAGGTTTAAAATGTTTGCCGAACGAACCGCTCGCTCTCACTTCTTCGCCGGACAACAGTTTGAAACTGTGGATCTTCGATCAGACGGATGGCGGAGCCAGATTGTTAAGAATACGAGAAGGCCACTCGGAGCCACCGACTTTTGCAAGATTCTATGGCACCGACGGTCACAACATTTTGACCGCAGGAGGTGATTCCTCTCTGAGAATATTCTCTACAATCACAGAAACTTTTAACAAAAGCCTGGGCAGAGCTTCGTTCAATAGGAAAGCTTCCAAGAAAAAAGGCAGACTGGTTGACGATCCTTTGATCATGCCACCCATAGTGGAGCTCGCGGCTGAAAAAACTAGGGAAAAAGAATGGGACAACATCGCGGCAGCTCATCTTGGCTTAGGAGTCGTTACCACTTGGTCTTACGACAAATTGAAAATGGGCGAACACAAACTCATTCCTGAACATTTACGCAGCAATAAGAACGCCACAGCAACCAGTCTCTGCATAACTCAATGTGGAAATTTCGTTGTCGTTGGTTATAACACTGGAAGTATTGAGAGATTCAATATTCAATCGGGAATTCACAGAGCCAGTTATGGCCTCGAGAATCATGGACACAAAGGTCCGGTCAGAGGAGTAACCGTCGATTCTCTCAATCAAGTCGTTCTCTCTGCTGGACAAGACGCTCTCCTCAAATTTTGGCCCTTCAAACCTTCCAAAGATCATAAACCCAAAGCTGTTCTTGACGTTGAAGAACCTGTCAAGTGGCTCAGAAATCATAGAGACAATTCACTGGTTGGTTTGGCTCTCGACGACTTCACTCTTGTTCTCGTTGATCTCGATACCAGGGTTCTCGTCAGACGATTCCAAGGTCACAGAGGTCATCTTACTGATGCTACATTCAGCCCTGATGCCAGATGGCTCATCACAGCCTCTATGGATTGCACGGTCAAAACTTGGGACATCCCATCTGGTCAGCTTGTCGATGCTTTTAAGGTAAATTGATTATTAATTCTTCTTGTTTCTGTTTTGAAGAGAATTTTTTTGAAAAAGCAATTTATACTCTTCATTTTATCGATATATGAATAAACATTGCATCATTCATCAACTGATAAAAAAAAAAAAAACGAGTTTTAGAAACAGTAAAACGAAGGCAGTGAAAAACTTGGTTTAGCTCTGACAAATCTAATGTTTAATTTTATATAAATTTGAAAAATGTAATTTCTGTTTCTAGGTACCCGAGGCTTGTATTTCTTTGCACTTTTCGCCAACTGGAGAATTCCTCGTGACCGCTCACGTGTGCAATTTGGGTCTTTATCTCTGGTCAAACAAGACTTTGTATTCTCACGTTTCTCTAAAAGCCATATCCTTTGATGCACCAGTTCCGATGATCGGACTTCCAGGCTCGACGAGGGAAATTGAATTGGAGACCGACCTCGAACAGCTAACGGTGGCCGAGAGGGAGGACGACGAGAAGGAGGAAGAATACGTTTCGCCCGAGCAGCTCGACGCTGATTTAATAACAATGTCATCCTTGGCGAATTCCCGTTGGCAAAATTTGCTTAACATTGATATCGTGAAAAAGCGAAACAAACCAAAAGAAGCCCCAAAAGCACCGGAATCAGCGCCATTTTTCCTCCCCACGATTCCAGCATTGAACATTCAATTCGATATTTCAAAAGAACAAAATCAAGACCCGGACAACAGAATGCTCGTACATCCGGATTTTCAAAACCTCACACAATTCGGCACGCTATTGCGCGAGTCTGTGGAGAGTGAAGATTTTTCACAAGCCTTCGAGAAACTCAAATCCTTAGGACCGAGTTCCATCGACTTCGAAATTCAATCATTGTCCTTGGATCCAACTTTTTTCGAATTGCTATCACTGCAGTTCATGAAAATGATTAAACACATGCTGGAAAGCAAAAAAGACTTCGAACTGTCGCAGGCTTATCTGGCCATGTTTTTGAAAACTCACGGGAGCTCCGTAGCCGAGAACAAAGAGTTGTGGAAATATTTGCCGGAGTTGGAGCAAGCGCAATCGAAAAGTTGGCATACATTGCGCGAGAAATTATTTTATAATTTGAGCGTAGTTCAACATTTGAAAAAAATGTAAATATTGTAAAATATAGGAAAATAAATGTATTGTTAAAGACGTGTAAATATTGTAAAACAAATGTAAATATTGTAAAATATTTGACCACTAAATCCGTTGTACAAAATCAATATTTTATTATTCTTATTAAATACAAATATACATTTATACATTACATGGCTTCTGAGTCCATCTCAAAACATTGAGAAAATACACCAGTCTTTTTTTTCGAATTATCTCAATATTTTCACTGGGTCTTTTCAAATACAAAAATACGGTCTATCAATAGTTAAAGTGTCTTTCGCCTCAATTCTTGAAATCTCACGGAGAATTTCCATCACTTTTTATTCCCAAAATCATTTTCAACGTTACTTATTCGACCAGATTAAATCCACGAATAAATGTGACGATGGCACCATAGGAAAGAGCTCGGTCCGTTTATTTTTCTAGAGTTGAAGTTTGTATCTTTGGAACACAACAAAAAATCTTTTTTTGAATAATTCGAGTTTTCATATAAAATTCCCTTTTTTAAACGCAGAAAAACATGGTCCAATTATCGGAAATAAATATTGCATACAAATTGAGGAATCTGCTATAAAAAAAAAAAAAATCCGTTGCCCTCGACCGACGCAAACTTCAACACCCTATTTTATAGTTTTTCATTCCCTATAAACGATGAAACTTTCGAGTTGGTGTTTAATATTATCCTGGAGCGGAATGTCATCGATGTAGTCTCCAAAACTCGAGACGATTCTGTAGATGCTTCGTTTAACAGCCATTCTCAGAGAAGCAATAATGATTCTGATAGTTTTGTCATCGTTTTGTGGTTTTCTCATGAGAATGTTAGTTTTCTGTAGTTTGTCAAGAGCCTGCTTGAGAGCAAACAGAGTTTGAACGATGGCAGGCAAATCTTTTTGTACGATGCCGAAGGGATCCTCGGAGAGTGATGTAACGGCCAGAGATGAGATGGCGTCCGAGGCCCAAACGACAGTTTGTCCATTGAACAAAACATGTCGAATTTTGCTGTCGCTTTGTTTGCCGAAGAAATAAAAAATCAGAGGTTTTGACAAGAGATAAGAAACAAAAAGGTCTCGTTTGCTTTTCAGGTATTCATCGAGGAACCAAACGTTGGTTTTTGTTGTTTCAGTGTCGACTTTTGGTGCTGGGGAATGAGTGTTGATTAAATTGCGCATGTGGTAAGTGTGAGTTTTCTCCTGATCTTCGATCGGTGCTTTGACAGCGCTTTGGATTTCCTCCTGCTTGGCAGTGGCGATGCCGTCGATTCTAGCTGCAAATTTTTTCAGAAGATCCAGACATTTTTCCACTATGTTGTTCCAGTTGTAAGGATGTCCGCCCGGTTGGCTGAGCTCAAAGAGGAGAGCCCTACGAGTTTTGTCCTTCTGAGCCACGGTCACAAGGTCCAGATAGCCGAGATGTTGCATCACCGGAGATTTTTCCATGGCCAGAACTTCTGGAAGCGTCAGGTGGCTGTTGTCGGCGGTAAAAACTGTGGAACTCGTTATTTCAAACGGCATCCATTCGGTGAGGAATCCTTGGTACAGGAGGTGCATCGTGTCGATAGTAACAATGAAGAGAGTCGCGTACAACCAGGCGTGGAAGACAAGAGATGGATTTAAGAGCCGAGCCAAAGTGTCCAGAGGTACGTCTTCGAACTTGAGGAAAAATGTGGACAAAATCATTGCCCGGAAATAAGCTCCGAGGAAATAATACAAGCCAAAAAGTTGAAGGATTGGCCAAATGGCGACGGCCATTGCACGTGGCAATAAATCAGCAATGGCTCGTTTAACGTGGAGGAACTTTGATTGAGGAATTGGTGGAAAATCGAGATATTGGAGAACCCAGAAATTCGTTCTTATAAAATAGTACAATCCGGTCCAGAGTCCTCCGAGCAGAAGGAAAGCCTGTTCTTCAACGAGACAATAGTCGCGGGTGGTCTCGCAGATTTTGACTAACGATCTCCAGGCTCCTGCTTCCAGGGAAAGGTGCAGCCAGGTGAGAACGATCCCGATGGCGACGTGGGAACCGGCGAGTATGGCATTGTGGGGTGTAAACATCTCACAAAAAGCGTCAAATCTGCTCGTCACTAACAGCGGAGCGCTCGCATAATTTTCCGCGCAAATAACTCCTTGTAGGATCGTTACTGCTGCTAGGACTATGAAATAACACCACATTCGATAACCAGTCATCGTAGACCATGTGTCACACAGCCAGGACAGTGGATGCATTATACTAAAATTCGTTATCAATATCACGAAACTCATGAATATAAATTGCACGATTATGCTCGAAACCATGGCTTTGAACGCGCGACCACCTATCAATATTCGGCAGCCCGAATGCAATGTTTCTCCCATTTTTTTCGCGTTTCAGTCTTTCCTGGCTTGAGGATTTAGGTTAATGTCCGTGACAATGGTATCGTCACATGTGTATAATTTTTAGGGTTATCTACACACCGTTTACACTATTGAAAGGATTTTTTAAAACGTTCGGGTTTCAACCGGCGTGAACGAGGGAATGACACAAAGCCGGTAAGCCGGGAATTTGCGTTGCCTTTTTTGAATGTGTTCTATCTACCACAACCAGAGACTATATAGTAAAGACGGAGATATCCGACAACCACTGTGTTTTTAGACGATGCGCGCTCTGTCAACAAATAGAGCGTCACTTGATTGAATTTATTGTTGAACGTTGCATATTCTACACAGATTTGACTAGTGTAGTCGCTGTTGATCACCCTAAAAATTCGGCATCGCTACAACTTGATTAAAAATTCGCTCTATCAGGATAATCTCTACCAGGACAAACCTACCAAATGAAATCTCTACCAGGAAAAAACTCGATCATTTATAAACTCTATCAAAATTTTTCTCAACCAATATACGCCGTTCTCAAAACTCTATCGTACTTATCGTACCGACTGTCCACTCAGTTATAGTTTTTCGTGGAATCTTACGAGATGTCGCTACTTGTGGACGCCACCAGGTGCTGCCACCTTTGGACGAAATTTCTCAACTACGAAAGTCGACCATAAAAAACAATGCTTCTTTTGTACGAAAAATAAAATTGATTTGTTTTCAATATGTTTCATAATGCAGATATACTGATAATGTAACGTGTTTTGAAATTTTAAGTAACAATATTACTTTGAGTGCGCGTTAGTAAATCTAATTGAAGAAGTGTCCCGTGCAGATTTATTTAACTGTATATAGTACAAAGCACCATTGGTATAATTTGACTTCATAAAAGAAGGCGTTCGTAACTGTACCCTCGAGAATTAATCAACCGGTAAAGAAGGGAGGGAAAGGGGTAAGAGAAAGAAAAATATTCCCGGGTGAGTTCTGCGAGGCATTTCTTGTGTTTATAGAGCCGACGACAAAAAAGCCCGCCCAAGTTAGTCCCGGAATCGACAATTATATATCGCAAAAAAGTAGTGAATTCCGATTACCGCCTCGTCGACGAAACGGTTTCATTTATATCCCTTAAAATCGTCATAATAATAATAACAAGACTAAAGCGTCCAGTAAACCGAGAAACATAAATCGTCGAAGACCGAATAATTTAGTACGTTCGATTCGATTTTTTTGGAAAATCATAACCTCGAAGTTTATCAGCTCTTAGAAACACCATTCCAGATTGATTCTTATTGATTCACATTGAAAATCAAAATCCCTCATTGATTTACTAATTAATTGGATGTAAAATCACGAAATCTTTTGTCAATACGATAAATTCTCTCGTAAAAAAAAAACGACGCCGCGAGTTATCTCTTTTTTTCCACACGAACAGGTGACCTCGAAAACGAATAATAATCCGAAAAAATCAGCAATCCGCGTTGATATTTAGAATCAAACTACACTTTTTAATCATCTCGTTTGCAGCACATATTTTTTTTAATAAATAGGGATCCAATTCGAAATAAACCAAAATAATATAAATATTTTCTTTTTTGAACGTAAAATTTAATTCTGAAGATAATAATAAACGTGACATCCTTCGCATCGTGTACCCGATGATTTTATTAAATTTGACACTCGTGAGACTTTAAAATCCAGTTGCATAAAGAGGGATACTCGACATCGTAACTGAACCGATCATAAAAGTATTTCAAACGTTGATCGTCGAATAAATCTCCGGTTTATGAATGTGACTGTTAGAAAGGAGCATGACCGCTTTGAGAGAGAACGTTCGAGAACAAAGTCGTGGGCATTAAAAATAAAAAATAGTTTAGTGAGTACAAAGTAACGTTTTGTAACGTCGAGAGGACATTATATCCGAGCCGAAAAAACTTCATTTCTTTAGCAGATTTGTTATAGACATTTGGGTACTTTTGATAGACGTCCCACCAATAAAATGTTACAAATTCGTTGGCACACGGGGTAGTTTATGACTCGTACGAGGCCTTCATCGCATTGAATCCTCTTTCGATGTCAATAGACGCGAAATAGAGACGCGGCGCGGGAACGCTTAGAAGTAAAAAATCGCCGCCATTTTGATTTTGTCGCGAGCGTTTCATTTGTTCGAACGTCGAAGGGACGCCTTCCCATTACAAAGTAATCTGTCTTTTTTTAATATCACTGCTTTACATCCTTAAATAATATCTTTTGAATTCAATTCGGAATAATTTGTTGATAATATTAGTTTTATATCTTACGAGGATTATCAAAGGTATAGAGGAAAATGTCTAATATGGAGGTTAGAGTTTGAGAAAGCGTCACTTTTTTCGTTTACACTTTATATCGTCGTATCTCTGAAACGAAACGGTCAATATTCTTCATTTTTATTAGATCAGCTTCGTCGCATGTAATATTGTCCAGAAAATCAACTTTATCATGTCGCATGACATTATTTTTTTTTTCTTTCACTCAATTCTCCCGAGATATTATTTCGCAGAGATCGAAAAGAGTTGCACGATGGTGGGTTCGCTTTATCTACGTACATAAAGGTTTTTGTGTAGGGTCGTATATTTCGACAGTTACGGCAGTCCTTAACGATGGGATTAATTTTTAACAGCTAGTGTTGCAAAATGAGACTGGCTCATAAATGAATAAGCGAAGATAGTTTTCTTTTTTTACACCGTCTTTGGACGCTTCTGCTTTACAAAAGCGTTTTACAACGTTGTCCAATTTCATCCATCGGCAGATGGTTCGATGGGTTGTGAGTTTAGTCTGAGAAACCCAAAGAGGAAAAAAGTCTTGAAAAAAATCTAGTTTATCGGAGTGGAATAGTGAATTTAAAAAAAAAATCGTAGGAGTGAAAAAAAAGTGCGGTTAACAGCCAAAGTGAATAAGAAAAGTGAAATATTTTTTCATCATCTTGCGTTTGTCTTTTACGAAGTGATTTATAAAATCGAAGTGAAAGTGAAAGTGAATCTCGTCCACGTCAAATCCACTTTTTGAGCGTGACCGTCACGGGGAGCCCGTCATCGTCGGAAGGGTGAGTTTAGATCGAAGATTTTTCTTGACTATACGAGCGTGGGAAATTTCACGTAACACTGATCAATTTTTTTTTGGATTAAAAAGAAAAAAAAAGAAGATAAAAGGGAATAAAAAAAATTGTGCCATAAGGATCTCAAGAAAGGTCCGGTCAAACCCATTCACCGCGATTGAGGAACTCAGCGAAGTCTCTGTTAAATGGAAGGTTAAAAAAAAGACGAGAATCTTTGCTTGATCTCGATCTTTTATAGTCTCTCGGGAATTCCGATTTTTGGAAAGACCTGCAACTTCGAATATACCGTCAGTGGGGATACTTTTTTTCTTCCCTTTTTTTCTCTTTTGTCTGAAATAACGTTCCGCAATGACACGAGGTTCATATATTACTGTATATCGTCCATATGTTGAAAGGATATAGCTTTTGTCGAAGTAGAAAAAGGATTTTTATCCCCTTTTCACATCGCCAGTCACTGCACGTAGAAAAATTGCGTTGAAAGGGGAAACGAACTCTATACGTCGTTGATGGTTAACCTGTGTTTGAAAATATTGACGCATCATTCGATATCGATCTTTTTCGATGTTGAACCAAGCAGGAAAAACCCTTTTTGTTTGTTTTTTCTCGTGCTGTGTAAACAAGGCTTTTACGAAGACAAGGAAAAGAGCTTCGTAAATGATTTTGAAAGAAATTCAAGTTGCAAACGCGATTTCTTTGGCGTGGCAGTGCAATAAGAATTCTTATTAAAATTTCTTCTCAATTTTGAGTCTAAACTTTTTACTAAAATTTGAATTCCAATGAAATTCATGTTTTCGGGATAAAGTGATATAAAATCTTGATCGTTTTTATTCAACGAAAATTCAATCAAGTGTCTGTTGGAACAGTGAACCTTAGAAAAGAAAAAAAATCGATAGAGTACAGCTGCTGAGGTTTTTCTCCTTTTTTTTCGTCGTATGTCCACCCACACGAGGAAGGAATTCAAACACGCACGCACATTTATTTATATATATGTCTAGTTTTTTTTCACGGTCGAAAAACTTGTTTCGCTATCCTTTCCACCCCCGCGATCACGTCCCGAAGATTCTCTCTCGTCTCGCGTGCACCGAACCCCAATTTTCGCACAATGGGAAGGCTCGAGAATTTCTTATAAAAATCCCTGCCACAATGAGTCCATTGTGCGTTTCTCGGGCTTTACCCCATTCGTCCGATTCAACCGGACCATTTTCTTTCCTCCGGAGAAGCAAAAAAAAACTCACCGAGAATCTCTTACCCAACGAGATCTTTTTTCCTCCCTTTTTTTTTCTTTTTCCAAATCTTGGAATTCGGTCATCTCGTGAATGGGGCTACTCTTCGCGCTTCTTATATTCCTCTTCTCTATTATTCTCGATGAAAAACTTTGGCCAAGCTTAACGCAATGCTTTTTTTTTTTTTCTTCAACTTTGAGCTCCTGATTAACAGTAATCTTTGATACGAGTTCTGGATATTTATTCACTACCTAAATGAGTCGTAGGTTTTTTTTTACACTCACGATTAATGGTTTGAGAAAACAAGAGCTACAGAACCCGAAATTTTTCAAGTTGTATATTTTTTTATCGTTTTTTAATTATTCAATTCCCCTGAAAATTCATTTCTTCTGCTTTCCAACAATATTTTTTATTATAATTCGCCCCAAAAATCATTTTTTCATTTGTTTTTCATTGCAAGCATCTGCCTTTGGAATTTTTTCACGTAGATAAAAAATATTCGTGTACATATTTGATTGTAATCTTTTGAAAAGACAAGAGCAAATCTTTTCGATTCTTATACGTTCGATAGAAAAGGGCTGTGTTTTCATTTCTTTAGCTGAGCTGCCTGTAGAAGTCGGAATGCAAGGGTCGTGTTCGGTGCTAATTGCCTGCGTGTGCTCCTGTTTTTATTGAGGAGATTGACACCGTAGCAAAGCACGGTATAAAGGGGAACGAAACGCGTGAGCGTGCACATGGCACTCATTCGTATTTTGTATCCCCGCGAGAGTTGTAGTCGCATGGATAGAGCAAAGAAGTCGTTACGACCAAAATGGCTTATTGCGATCAATAGAAACGATCTGTAAGCCTGTGGCGAACAAACATTATCCACTTTGCGATATCTCGACACTCTAGTACATTTTTTTTATCCATTGATTTATTGATTGCCTTGGGGATTTTTTTTTCAATTCAAGTTTAAATCGTTTCAATTAAATTGTCAATATGCCTCGAACAAAAAGTTTGGGTTTAAAATTATAAGATATTTAGGAGAAAAGAGATTTGCTGAGTCGACAAAAAGAGCAGAATATTATTTTCCTAGAAACTGCAAATTCATTATCGACAATAAATAAATTAATAAAAGTGTCATTTTTATAAGTCCGGATTGTTCGATTCATCGTTGTCAACATTGAAGCAGTAAATACGTGAATGTACATCACTAGTTTTTGAGTTTCTCGTTGTCGAATGAATAAAAGATTTGGTCTCAGTAGCTGAAAGTATTCGGAACGCATTGCTCATTAGCCGCGAGTCTTAAGTTCGGGAATAGCGAGAAAAATATCACGTCAGCAGAGCATGCAGGCCAAGAGAGGAAGACACAAAAAGTTTTTAATAAACGACCGCAAGAGAGTCAGAAGTTGGGACTGTCGATATGAAAAGAAGGGAGACTCGTGTCGAAGCAGAGACGATTTGAAGAAGAAAAAGAATAAATAAAAAAAATCTATATGTGTTACAAAGAGCACGATTCGGTAGGAAGTGAATGTATGTAAATTTGTTTCAAGCTACGACAACGTTACCAATTTATTTCGCTCTTCAATTCCCCTTTCTTTGACTCCTGTAAGAACAGTAAAAAAAAAACCAGAAAAAAAAACGACCGAATATATTCCGTTTTTTTTTATTCTTCTGCTTTGAACAAAAAAAATGTATGATTGACTCTAGTTTTATGGTAAGTAATAGACACGGGGCGCAAATGAATAAGGAATCATTAGAATTCTCGTTGAGTATTCTCTCGTTGACGATAAATAAATTCCAGAAGTTGCCCAGTCTTTTTTTTCTTTTTCGCCTTCACGCTTTTTTTCTTCTTCTCAACTTCGATACGCACTCGTACAGATAAATGGTCCACAGAGAGGCTACCGTTGAATGTAAAGTATGATATTCATTATGTATTTCCTAGGACATATTTTTTGCTTCTCCAATCCATAATCTTCTGGTGGTTAATTTGATGTTTTAACATTTTTTAATGTCAACTTTTTCCATTTTTTCTGTTATACTCTTATTTCTTGTTCTTTCTCTTAATTGACACACTGCTTATGGAATTTGTTGGAAAAAATAATAGTTCCAGAATTAAAAAAAAAAAAAACAGTGGTAAACGAGAACACCAACGAAGGGACCAGCGTTTTTGCTCTCATTGCAAGTTGTTAAAAGGAGCTTTAGAGAAAAGGAACGGGAAGTCTGACTGAACCCTCTTGTCGCCTTTAATTCAAATACACAATATATACATATATTCATATAAAAGTTCAAGAGTAAGAGAGTTCAGAGAAGAAAAGTCATGTCTCTCTCTTTCTCTTTCTCTCCTCTCTCCTTCTAGGCTCGGTCTAGCCTTCTAGTCCAAACCGAGGCGTTCTCGTCAAAGAGTTTCATTCATATATCCAAGATCGTCTCGCGCGGCAAACATCACTGACGCACACGTGTGCCTCCGAGTCGTCTTAACTTGGCTTCTGCTCTTGTTTTTCTCTTTTGCTGCTTAACTATTGTATAAAATGGGATTTATGTCCTTTCGGCAACGACCAAAGATCTCGTGCTTCGTTGTATCCTAACTTTTGCTCTTCATATGCATTGGTAATTATTGCTTTTAAATTTGTTTTTTTTTTTTTTTTTTTTTTTTTAACAAAAGGACATGCTCATTCATTTTGTTGTAAAGTTTTCGATGTATTTGAAAGGTTGACGAAGTTAAATAATGAATTCTCACGAGAATGGGAAAAGTAGCGTCCTTATAGGAAGACAGTAAACTTGGGGAAAACAAAAAGGAGGTGAAAGAAACGCCGTCGCGTACATTGTCTTGTTTGTCGCTTGAAATCTTGACGCAAAGCATCCTCCAGGATTCCAGTTCGTCTATGTCGTCCTTACGTGTCGTAAAGGACCAAAGAGATACGCGTTTTCTCGATATACACGCGGTTGTTTAGTACCCGGTGAACACGAAAGAAGCGGCTATCCACAGAGACTTCTTTTCTCGTGAGATCGCCTTTCCTCTTGCCTTTTAGAGCTTTTGTTCGACAAAAGACTGTCTTCCAAGTCTTTCTCTTCTGTTTTTTTTTTCTCTTTTTTCATCTTTCACTTTCTCTCTCTCTCTCTCTCTCTCTCTCTCTCTCTCTCTCTCTCTCTCCTTCTCCAATTGACGTTTCTACCTTATCGATCGATCCGTTGCAACAAATGTTACTTTACAAAACTTGAACGAATCCTTGTTCGGAACTATTTTCGCTAAGTTACAATGTCCTGACGTTTCCTTTTCGACTGTTTTCAACCATTTTATTATACTTTCGAAATTGCAACCGTGTGAAATAAAAAGATAAATGGAATGAGAGTTTTTCCATCTTCAGTTCTCTTTCATTTATTCTTTTTTGTTTTTTTTTTTCCAATTCCAATTAAAGTGTAGAGTAATAAGAAACTCTTAACTTTTCCACGATTTTTGGAAAATAGAGTAGAAAAAAAAATCTTAAAAAAAAAGAGTCGCCATTATAACTCTTGGGCTTCGAAATATATGTTAAAATAAAGGTGGCAGATTTTTCGTTGAAAGAGGAAGGTCCGGAGAGAAGTACGATAGAAATTTTACCCCCGAGGACAACGGGAAGGGAATGTGCTCTTTTTTGCGAAGGATATTTCATCACGAAGGACATATAAAAAAAAATACATGTACATATATATAAATATAAATACGTATATGCAAACGCGATGTATGGGTTCTTTGGCGACCCGGTGAATCGAAAAGAAAAACGTTCGTTGTTGCCCATACATGCTTCCTTCGATATGTTGGCCTGGTTGAGCCCAAGGGGTTGGCGAACGTGAGTCTAAGAAAGAAAAAGAGAGAGTGAGAGAGAGAAAGAGATAGAATGACCGTCGAAACGGGAACGGGGCGGTTGCCGCGGGGTAAAAGGGGAGGCATAAAGTATCCATGGAACGATCGTAAAATATGTGATATCATCTTCTGTACGCGGCCAGGAGGACACACACATACACTGATAAATTTATATAAAAATATGTACAAAATATATATATGTATATTGCATACAAATATATATTTGTATATATATATATCGCAAAGGCTTTGTCTTCTTGGACGTGAGTTGTGTAGTCGCATTGTTTCCACAGTTTTTTATGTGCCATCGAACCAAGAAGAAGAAGAATATGTTTTTGTAGAATATTCTATAACTTGGATATCGATGTTGCATCGATAGGGGCATATTATTTGATAGATAAGGCTCCAGATTGTCGATACATATCTCGAAAATAAGAGAAACTGTTGCTCCAGTTCCAAAGAACGTCTTCAATCATCCATATGAAAATTTCTTGGCTAAAACAATCGAGTCTTCTGTAGAAATGTATCCATGTTGACGTAGAACTTTTATTATTCGATTGTTATATGAAAAATATGCTTTTGAAATACTTTTTTTTAGTCGTCCAACTCAATGTATCGACAAAACATCGTTTTACAAGAATTTTATGTAAACTGAAGTGAATCCTTGCTGGTGACTCTTTTACTATGAGTTTCCTTACAGGTTTTTGTTTACAAAAACTCCATCGATCACGTTTGTTTGTGTGGTTTGATTTCGCAGATATTTTCAACCAATTCTAAGGCCTATATTCAAAAATCTTGCCTCTTGTATACATTTTCGTTTGTTTTTTTTTCCTTTCTTTTACACAAATATATGTTCGAAGTATCTTTCGGTCGATCGACGCACGACGTTCTGTTACTCGCGTCTCTCTGAAAGTAACGTATACTCGACGAGACGAGAACGAAGACAATTTGAAAGTTAAATTTCCGAGGGAATGGAAATTTTCAGTGCGGACGTTGAAGTTGGCGCGAGCCCAAGAGCTTCCATTCAAATGTGAGTGGCTTAAGTTCTGTTTGTATAAATGTATACATGTATCTTTAACTAGTGACGAAAAAGGCGGATATTTTTTATCATTCGAGCGTCGATTTAGTGCAGTTACGCCCTTTTATTTGTCGAAGACCTAAATGTATCGTATTCTTTATACAGATTGTTGTTAGCCTATCACTGACTCGATCGTCACGACAGTGTTCTTCAGCTTCCCTTTCAAGCATTCTTTCAAGCTGCGATCAATCCGCCTCGAGATGCAAATATTTGGGATACAAAAATACAGATGAAACATTGTTTCGAGATGAGGGGGGAAGGGAAAAGCGGCGTCGTTACAATTAATCACGAGCTGTAGACTCTCAGGCGTAACTCTGAAGTCTTGGTCGAAAGGGAAACTTTTATATATACCATCGCAATTTGTTATTGACGACAGCAAGAAAGAGAGAGAGAGAGATAGAAAGGGCAGCAAAATAGGCTCTTTTCGTGCACATCGCAAGCATTGTCGATGCACGTTCATTTTTTGTTTACTTTTTAGCCTCAACTTGGTTTGGCGAAACGCTAAGAAAACACGATAAATATGTATACGTCAGAGCCCTTCTTCCTTGTCCCAGTCCCATGGACCTCCTTCTGCTCCTGGCGTCTTTCCTTCCCTACGAAACTTTCGAGTGTCCGTTCCACAAGCCTCGAACCATATGTCAACGTCCGCATCCGTAATTCTCACTTTTTATCACTTTGCAAATATTTTCTCCCCTCGGAATAACATAGAGAAATTGTCGTCTTTTTATTCCTTTGTTTTTGTTCTCTTCTCGAGTTTACACTATTTAACAAAGTCTGTAATTGTTTATAATTTTTGGTATAATTTGGATCTTTCAATTCCGAGGCTGATTTTTGTGGAAAGAGTATTCTCAAAAGTTTCTCACGAGCAACATGGAAAAAACGTCAATTAATCATTGTGCTAATCAACTGCAAAATTCCAATATCGTTAAGAAATGTTTGAAATTTTTTTCTACGTAATTTTCTTCGATCCACTGTGAAAAAAATCTGTTCTTTTTGCCAGAAAAATGTCTTCCCGATGAAAGTTTCTCACGAGGCTTCATGTGCGAAAAAAACAATAAATCATCTAGTGCCAGTCAATCGCGATATTTAAATATTGACTCAGTGCCTCCTCGAATCCCTCCACTTGCTAAGGCGTAAATAACCCACAGCTTAACATTCACCAAGCAACGAATACATAACGTGAATATATTTTTGTTCCCCCTTTACAGGCTTAAGATTTTTTCCCTCTCTCCCTCTCTCTCTCTCTCTTTTTCTCTTATGGCAGCTCAATGACGAGAGCAAGATTAATGCACTTATGTATCTCGATTGCTTGATCGATGCTCGTTTATTCCTATCTCAATGTGTATGTCTTTCTTTATGAATATTCACCTCAACACGCTACAACTTTGAAATATTCCTCTGTGTACATGAATGCTAACGGGGATGAAGATAAATATTTGTACTAACGAAGTCCTACGTGCTAACCGCAATCATTTGTTGCACTGTGTATATCATATGGTTTCTATGAATGATTTTTGTATTTATTTTTTTCGCTAAGACTTTTTTTTCACATTTTCTATTCAATGGACCCTTTTGCCGAGCTGGAGACTCCCCTTCTCATATTTTCAGGTGTCTAGACCATACTTATTCATAGATGTATATAAAAAGAAGGAAATAAAACGACGTCATATACTCGCAGTGATATATTGTGATGCAAATATCTTGAGCACCGATCTTACCTATCAATGATCTCGTTAATTCGCTCAGTGTTCCCACATCGATATAAATAAGATTAATATAAAGATTAATCAATCTCACTTTCGATCTTTTCTACTCAATTATATGCTTCAATGGCGGATGACACAATAATACGATTGTTAATGATCGCAACATTAGCCAATGAGCCAATTGCAGTGGGTACTGAATTTTTAATGATATTCACGATGAATGTCAAATGAATAAGCACTGCTTTCGAATGTAAAATTTATTGAAATTACGACTTAGCTGGAATAAGCCACGTGGTTGGGCAACTAGTCGGGCCTTGAAGAGTCATCTTTGTATACATTTCGCCGAGGCGAATATCCGGGTAGAATCCTGACCCTCGCAACTCGATCTTATCGCTAATAAAATATATCTGTATATGCAACACGTGCTTGTAAAAGAGATTAAGGAAACTGGAGAAAACAACATTTTCTGTCTGATAAAATTTCACTTGGAAGAACATACGCAGATATTTTTCAATTACAAATTTACTTCGAGCAAGTTTACGATATTGCTTTATCACGAATTCAATTAATTCGCATGCAACTTCATTGTTAGGAAAAAAAAGATGGTTTTTATTTCTTTTTCTTCAGACTCGCGATTTTATTTTATTTTAACTTTTTTTATCTTCATTTTCGTCGTTGAATAAATTATTTACACTCGTTGACTATCCTCGGTGTTTGAATTAAATCACGCGTTGTATAAATAATGAAAATTCTCAACGAACGAGACAACGTCGGTTTAACTTTTCACACGGCTGAGTATAATATTGATAGATGAGATTAACGCGACTTATGGACCAAACAAAGTTTTAAGAGGGTTCTTTGGACCATTTTTCTAAACGCTCCACGTCATGGTCTCATCAAAACCACTTTGGATATTCTTTACTCACAGCATGACGCAACGAGCGTACTGCTCGCACATACGCTCAACATCCACTGATCCGTCATTAGAGAATTTACATATTGGGACCCCGATCACTCACAGATTCGAGGATTTCGTGGATGTGCTGGAGGGGACAAATTTTCGTTTCGGTGTTTATCCTTTCGTTAGGATTTGCATAATTATTTTAAGCAGCGGGATTTTATGGTGAAAAAAAAACTAAATTACTAAACATTGACTGAGTTTGGTTTGTTTCATCTCAAGATGGAGAATCGCGTGATTTTCTTTAATCTTAAAACTCAAAGATTTCTGATATTTATTTAGGAGTTCCTTTTGTCAAAAAAAAAATGTATTTTTATCGAAAAACATCGAATTCTCATAAAACACTCAAAAGTTCATTAATTTGATGACCGAAAACTCAAAAATCTCGAAAAAAATTCCTTCATTTTTGTTTTTCACATGTGTTTAAGTTTATTTAAAATGACAAACTAAAAATGGTATATAAATTGTACGATATAGATGAGACTCGCGTCGCAAAAGCTTTGAAAATGTGTGATGGGGCCACCGGGATCGTGTTGACGATGCACAACGCATTGCATGAGTTTCTCGTAATCGAATCGTATAAAACGTTGCCCATGAAAAGATATATATTTTTTATCTTTTTCTCTGCCAGGGTCTTCGCGACAAAACAATCATTTAACGCGGCATCCGTTCGTTTCATCTTCTTTTCTCATCGCATCTCATATTTTATCTTTCTCACTCTTTATCTCCTTTTATCCATGATTCGTGAGCTCGGTGCTTGTACGTTTCATAAATATTTACGGGATTTCATTCATTCGCGTCGTTTTCTACAGTTGATGGCAATGTATGAGAGGCGCGTGTGAACGATCATCTGGCTCGCGAAACTGCAAGTTTCCTTTATACACACATGTTACAAGTGCACCGGCTGTGCGACGATATAAAACCGAGTCTCTCACATCTCCAATCCTCGAGCGCAATGTCTTATTAAGGACGTGTGCAACGTCGATCATTTTATATATCGATCAGACTTTAATATCATCGAATAATCAATAAATCATAAAACTTTTAATAATATTATTATCCCATGAATATAATTAAATATCAGTTCAGGCGAACCGCGATCAAAAATGCTTTTATAATAACTTTTGACCCGTTTTATAATCCGTAATACAAAGAATTCTATCAATTTTATTTCTTTCTGAAATGAATCTTAATTACAGAAACATTACAGCAAAAAAGTCATGATTTCAATTTCCTCTCGTAATGGAGTTACTGACTGAGAAGTTTTCAGGCTTCTGGTACTTCAAAGAAGTGATTTTCAAATATCGAAATGTAACATTGAAATTGAGAGAAGCGGAGAAGCAATGTACTGAAGTTTACTTGCTGCAGGAAGTCATTAGCTGAGTACTTCTTTGATGGAAGTTGGAAGCGAGAGAGAATGTAGGAAATCTAAAAAGCAATATCTTTATATAGAATACATATAAACGATGTACACATGCGATTTTATGGTACGGTTATAGTTGAAGATTGTGGTGGCGGTTTGGCGTCGTCTAAAGACGTCACGTAGCCTGGGTGTTCGGTGAGATATTACGAGATAGATCATCTCCGGTTCGCGTCATTATTGCATGCTGACCTATGCACTCGAGAGCGATCCTTTCTGCATGTTCGCAAAGTACGTAATTTACGGGTCTCGCGAGGGAGCGCGCGCGCGCGAGCAAGCGAGCGTACGTACGTCCGTTTTCCCCCTCTGTTCGTTTGGGCCCGGGAGTATAAAAAAGTGGAGGTACCCCAGGAGCATCGGGAGCAGAAAATAGCGGCGAGGGAGCGATTTACTGCGGCTGGTGGCCCAAGGGGTCATCCTGACGGGGGGCTCTCGGTTCGCCTGCAAGGCGCACACGAAATGGCCCCTCTGGGTGCACCGAAGAATAAGTGCACGAAAGCAGAAAGAGAGAAATCTGCTCGGTAACCTTTTTCGAACTTGACTTTGAAATCGTGACTTTGGATCGAGTCTGGAGTGTTATTGAAGTACAGAGGGATTGAAAAATCAACAACAAAAAAATGGTAATCCAAAAAATTGGTTCTGGGGATTTTCTCGACTAGAAAACTCAAGAGACATTGAAAATGGTCCATTTTTTGTGTATTCTCTTTCGATTGATGTCTTTTTAACTCATATCGCAATGTCATATTATTCGCGGGGATCATGAGAGGGTCGAAAGGCAAAAGGAGGGAAATGTTGAGGCAACGTGTGATAAGAGTGAATGTAGAAGAAGCGAGAGTAAAAGAGAGACGGAAATGCAGGAAGAAAGAGAAGAAAAGAGGAAAGAAATGAAGAGGAATGAGAAGAACGAATGCGCTGGTACGTTGGAGAGCAGAGAGAAAGAGAGAGAAGGAGAGAGAGAGAGGGAAAGGTCTTGAAATAACCCCCACCAGAAAGCTTTATATAGGTGCCTTTAACCGGCAGGTGGCCCCGTCTCGCTGGGGCCTGACTTGCTCCACGGATGAGAATCTCGACGGACACGCGCGCGCCACGAGATGGAAACGTATAGATTGTAAGTCCCTTCTCTCTTCTCTTCCCTCTCTCCTTCTTCTTCCTCCTTCTTATATCCTCGTCATTCTCTTGCTTCGGCATCCTCCCAAGTGTTCTTTTTCCTCATTGCCATCTTTGGTCGCGACTACTTTTCTTTCTCCTTTCGTCTTGAGACTCAAGCGAGCCCGCACGTTGCACATTTGCGCTTCCACAGCTTCACTTGGTTCCACATTCATTGCAACTAGAAATCCGAGCAGGCAACGAAACGCACCGAACGTACCAGCAGCGCCGAGGACAGTCGATCTTTCCCTTCTTTTTTTTTACTCCCGAGCCTTGTCATCCTGTCTCTTTTGTTGCCACGCTACTTTTTTTAATACATTTTTATCTTTTTTTTGTTTTAATATGTAATGCACTTACGTTATTGCCATATTAGCTTCGTGGGACTTGCACGTCTCTTGATCGATCGCTTCCACATATCTTCCGGCTTCTCGTCCGCGTTTCATCTCTTCTGGACCATTATTGGAAAACGTGCTTTTCTCAGCCTCTCTTCAAGACCTATCTCTTTTTCCTACTCACTGCTCACTCACTATCTTTCCCTCTTGATTCTTTTGCCAAATCGGTCATGTCCGATCTGGGCATAAAGATCTATGCCACCGATCTATGAGATCGATAGTTGAGCAAAGTACCATTTTTTGCAATATCTCGTAAATTATTTACGCGATCGTTTGAGCAAAAGAATTCTATTTTGCATTTTCTTACGAAAATAGCCTTTTGCTTCACAATCGCACGCTTTAATGTGTTTAATCCTCATGTGGAGCATTCATATATATAAATACATGAGTATAAAATGAAATAAGGATGCTTTAAGGTATTGTATCTCTTGGGCTTGTGTTCCACGAAGTGCGAATATACAACGCCCTCGGAAAGTTATTCTTACTCTTCGAATAATAGTGATTTTAGATGCACGTTGTACCGTATCATGATTCTCGTCGTTGCAGCGCGTTATACATCAACGCAAAAGTCAGACCCACGAGAAGTAATACTCTCTTTTATAGGCTTCTTCATTCCAAGTGCCATTTCTCTGTCTTTCTTTCTCGCATCGACGCAAGAGACGAGTTTAACGATTGTAAATTACAGTGATAAACGTGGCTCGAGTTTACAGGGTTATAAGTTTTCGATGACGTCGCTGCTCAGCTCTTTCAAATGAAAACATTGAATAAAAAATCATACAAAATGGCTTTACCAGCTTCATGCTAATTAGCCTGTTGAATACGTTTAGAAAAAATAAAGATAAAATGTTTTACGTCTGCCGACATAATCGCAAAGAAAAACTACTCTATATACACCCCGTAACTCTTGTTCGTAAGCACTTAATATATGTATTTGATTTTTCTTGCTTAGTTGATACCATTTCCTACTTCTATATGTACAGATCCGAAGTAAAAGTGTACAAAGAATCAATTCCCAAGCGTATAGCAGAAGATCGAGGCATTCGTGGTGACCGTGCGGCTTAATCGGAATCCCAAGAGTCACGATTGCTCGCGTCCTTTTCAGCAAAGATGCTCAGGCGCTTACTGCTCGGTCGCGCGTGGATGCCATTCTGCATCCATAAATGGCAATCATTCTTTTTTTCTTCTTCTTTTCATTTAACATTAATTTCTTTTCACGTACTCTACACGTCGGGGAACAAGCTTACGAACAGTAAATACTTTACACCGCTTAATAATATATACAACGAGTGGTTTTATTGCGATTTTACAAACGAGACACCATATTCGATTGTGACATTTCTATAGTAAACGGTCCGCAGAAACGTATCGTGCTACAAACACTCTTTCTCTCTCTCTCTCTCTCTCTTTCGCTTCCTCGTGGATAGTCTGAAGCATAAACCATAAACAATTCTTATGGTGCGTTTTATAAAACCGTGCCGGACAATATCTTTGTGGCAAGAGAGCTGGCGAGCGATCACGAGAGAGTTTGTGGGAACGTGAGTTCCCCAGACTCCGATACTGAACGTGAGATCTAAAAATTTTGCATATTTTTCCTTTCACTTGACAATCGCATCCATAAATGAGATCAGAGATTGTTTGAATCTGAAGAATTGGATTGTGAACGGAAGATCTATCGATTTGAATATGATCCACATTGGTGCCGATAAACAGAAGGGTCTTTCATCAAATGAACTCTCGATGATATCGAGTCTCGTATTTGTTTCACCCGAGAGTTTGGTTCGATTCTTTATTATGGAAAATGCCACGTAGAAACGACTGAAAAAATGATCATTTTCAACGTACACACGCACAATGGATAGCAAGAATCGTGACAATCTTTTTTTTACGCCTTTCATTGATGTATCACACGCTTGCAATCTCATTGGAACAAAGAATTGATTGAAAAGAAGAAAAAAAAAGAGAGAAAGGAAACGAGAGGAAGTCTATGTTCGTGGAATGCTGAAGAGCCCATTGTCTCTACTCGTCCTTGGAAATGCGATGTTCCTCCGCGTTACCCTTGACCAAGCCTCGCATATGCGAGCGTCAATCTTTGAGACGCGTTGGTTACAGCGTGAATTTAGCCACTGTCAAAAAAAAGCTGCGATTCATTGATTTTTATAGTGGTAGCGGCGTGTCGAAATTAATTTCGTCTCGTTTCCACTGACGATATTCGCATCGTTTAAACTTTTCGTACATGCCGCGCAGGAAGTCTTTGTGTCTTTTACTCTTGTCCGCTCTTTCTCTCTCTTCATAGAATTTTCAACAGTCAGAATATCGGTTTCTCTCTTTCTCTCTTGTCCCTTGTTCCTCGTTGACGGATAATATTCATTTCCGTTATTCTCTCGTCGTGGCAACACCCTCGTTATTGGCGATTGGTCAATTGGTTTAAGTGTGGACGTGAAAGACTCACACAGCACAGATTGACGAGACAGCGTCTAGACACGCTTAACACCCAATGGCACCTCCAATTCTCTCTCTTGCATCGAGATATTCTCTCTTCTCCCCCGCCCTCACCCACCTCTTTCAACGATGTGGCGACACGATTGAATGAAATATCTCTTGGGGGCCGCCGCCGCCGCATCGAGAGATGAGAACAAAGACAATAAGATGCGAGACTACAGAATACATCGAACAATCAATATTCTTCGATCGATATTTTCTTTCCCACTTAACTGTATTCAAATAGCAATCAAACTGATGAAACAATGATTTGTCGCACCAAATCGAATGCTCGATCAATTTTTTCCTCCTGGAAACTCGAGTAACTCGTTTCTTTCCTAAAGTGCATCTCATTGAACTGCATTCTCTGATGACCGAAACGTGCAATCTTTGGTTTCCTGCATTTGCTGAGGATCATCTCAATTAAACGGGTTTATCCGAGTCAGCGGGAGTCTCCGAGACAATCATCCACGCAAGCTGCTACTTCATTTTTTCTTTTTTATCCACGTGACAACCACGTGATCTGAATGAGAAATCAAAACGTTCCGGTGAAAGGGGCGAGAATTAAGTGTTGCAACACACGACGAGCTAAAGGGGATGCAAAAGCCCTGCATGTTTTTTTTCTCGTCATAGGATCTCGTGTCGTGAGAAAGAGCACATGTCCCAAAGAAGTTGCTCTTTCATGCTAACGTATTCCAGTATTTTAAGAACGTTCAGGGGTGAACAATCGACGATCTGACCACCTGAGGCCCCTCGAAGGGTTGCTGCTCTTCTTCAGCTCATATACTCCTAGAAACCACTTATTTTTCTACTATTCTCCTTCTGTTCCAATATATGTTACACGCAATACTTGTCTCGGACACCCCGTCGTTAGTGGTTTCTTACAGCGTAATCTCAACCGGCAGCTGCGGTACGTGATCCTAACCTATGACGTTGCCTTCAACACATACTCCGACGAAGAATAGCGGTTAACTCACTTCAATATTACATTTCCCGTTCTTCTATATACACCCCACACTCCTTTATTCATATTGCATTCAATGGTACTCAAGTGCATGGGCAGCATTACGAATATTATACAGTATTTGAATCCGTTACTATTTATGCAAAAAAAAACGCAACAGTTTGCGGTTCGACTGCGATTGCGTTTCTCGGCACTTTCTTTACGGAAAAAAAAAACATCGGTGTTGATTTTTTGTCCAATTGAGATTATTTTCTCTCACTTTTGCTTCACTTTTCTTCACCGGCTCTGATGGAATGATGGTGACGAAATGACAGTTCATCATGGACCATCCAACTGGATTCTCCACTCTCCCTTTGACTTGTCAAGAGAGTGACGAAAAAAACAACAAACATGTGTTACATGCAGCCAACAAAAATATACATACGACGAAAAAAAAAACTGTGGTTCAATTGGGGTTGAAATTATTTGAATACGTGGCTCATTTATCAGACACGAAATTGCTCAACGGTACCGAACCTCTTGGGCGAGCTTTGAAACACGAAAACTCGTTTTTCAAGGACGCAGTTCGTCGGCCAATTCGTCTTTTTCCACCTGAATTCATTCATTTATTTGTTTATTTATTGCGGGTCTGTTTTGAGGTTAAATCTCTGTCTTTAAACATCGAGATTATCGATGGATTATTTGATTAATTTACTAATTTCTTCGAGACTTCTTTGCTTCATCCTTTAGTTCATTGTTTACACAAATCCGTTACACTTGCTTTACAAAGTGCTTTGCAAATGCTCCCCTCGCTGTGGCACATGGGACCAAGCGTTTGCTTCGTAGGGGAGAAAAAATTTCATTGTAGGGTGTAACACACACGGGGGGATGAGTGCTCCATTCTAACCTGTTTCCAAATAGCGTTGTTATTGAGTGTCACCACTCGCTGGAGTACCACGGATCGTATACGAATTACTCGTTTAAACTTCCTTTTTTTCTTTCCCTTTCGCTGTTGGCGACGACTTGAGAAACTTGGAGATTTGAGAATTGTCAGAAGGGTCGAGCACTACTATGTCATAATTCCTTTCTCGATCGTTGCTGGAAGTTCTCATGGTTTTCTGTTCGAGTGCACAAGAATAATTGAATATCGTTTTTTCTTTCACCGCACAATTTATTCTAAATAGAAGTCTATGAATTTAAAGTGAATTTTACTTGTAAATATAAATGACCACGAGAACTGGAACCCATAACTTTTGAATTCGTAATGTAAATTTGAACTAAACAAACAAGTCGCTTGTAGCTGTGTATGCCAGCGATGCCGAGTATTTGTTTTGTAACAATGAATATTGATACTTTTTTAAGTACATTATTAATGATTTCGTTGGAAAGTAATGTTTGTAGTTTTACGTTTCGACCAACTCGTCTTCATCCTTTTCTTTCTTTTTCTCAGCTTTTGTCTCTCTCTTTCTCTCTTTCTCTCTCGTTCTGACTGTATATTGAGTGAAAGGCTATAAAAGGTTGGGTTTGAAACAACGAGAGAACGAATGAGCGAAAGGCGGTAAAAAAGGACTGAGATGAACAACGATTAACCCTTCACCCATCATTCAACTTCACGGCGAACGTATTCGTATATGTATAGACAGGGATCTTCGTTATCCGTTCTCCGGTATGTTTCCTCATTGGAGTTTGAATGTTTGGCTGTCTTTCTCGTGCTCTTGCCACCATAGGTGTCCAGCAGGGCCTAAAACAATCAGGGAGCTCGATCAATCTTGTTGCAAAGATGAGGGAGAAGGAAAGATAACGAGAGGGAGCGAGAGAAAAAGAGAGAGAGAGGGTGGATAAGGTTTTTGGCCTGCAGGGTTGGCTCGCGCATTTGTAACCTCTCTGACGTTTGTTCTCTCGTCAGAAGTGAGCAAGAATGAAAGAGAGGTGTTGTTTCCATGGTTTCATTTGGAGATTATCGTGGGCGTGAGAGACTTTGACGAATCTTTTCATTTTCGTTTCGTTCTCTGCTCGGACATTCATGAGAATGTGCATGCATCAAACGACGTTCTTGCGTTGTAACTAAGAGTCGAAGATTGAATGGTTTGCTTTCGGTTACATGGCAGTATCCATCCGTGTCTGTAAATATACACAAACCGAGCAATAATGAAATAAGAAGAAAAAAAAAGGAAAAGTTGAAGAGATCTTACTCACAAGTTGCCTCGCGATGTCTTCTGCTGCTTCCAAGACGAACGATCAAAGTATTGAAGAATAAAAATAAAAAAGCAAACAACGTCCTGTGTCTTAATTCATGAAGCACGTCCTGATATACGAGTTGAATCTCTCGTTGGGTTATTTTTATTCTCACTGGCAATCAACGAGAATATACGATAACTTTATAGACATCTTCATAGACTGTCGAAGAGTCGAGATACAGCAAAGTGGATTCTTCGATCTTCACAGTTCTCTGACTCGAGAATAAAAAGCCCGAAGCCTTTTTACTTTCTTTTGTTACACTCGCTCGTAGTATTTGTTGATCTTTATATACCTTGATCTCGAAAAATGTGCACGATATTTCTATACTACTTTTTATTTAATCAAACAACCTCTCACAACGACGATAATCGTTCATTGTAGCTCTCGATATATTGAATAAATATATATACACACTCTTACGTATATATATAGAATTGGAAAAGGAGAGCCGCTCGGGTTCTTGCGAAAACGTGGAACAATATACGAAAAAATAAACCCACGCACCATCGCCACTCGAATCCCTCGGGTGAAGTTGCTTCGCGAAGAAAAGAGCTGAGCATCACATCGCCAAGAAGATGCGATAAATAAATATATACTTCAATTGAGAAGCTTACATCAATCAGACGAGTTTTCGAATGGTGAATACGAGGGCATCGAGTGGAAGGATAAAACGTTTCAGGCAGATCCTCCGCTACGTATAAATATGTTGTTTTTTTTTTTTTTTTCGTTTATCGTTCTTTCACATGTTTATATACATATATACATAAAAGCGAATAAGCTCTCATCGGAACTCTCTTTTGCTCGCGCAGTGGTATATAAAAGACTACGGGATTTACGGTCTCGTTTGTTTCGAGTCCTGATGTCTTTCACATGCGGCACACACACACACACGCGTTAGAGAAAGAAAGAAAATGAAAAAGAGTTTCTTTCGTAACAGAACGTCGTCGTCGAGCAATGGTACACCTATCAGCAGAAACAGAAAGAATATAAAAAATGAGAAAGAATGAGAGAAAGAAGGAAGAAAGCAAACGACTCTTTTGCCTCGACCTTATCGTACTAATCGCCAAATAAATTCTTTCGTCTCTCTATCCTTCCTCTTTTTATTACTTCGTGTTCTCGTTAGGCGAAGCACATGTTTCCTTCGTGTCTTTCTATATTCTCCTGCCGCGTGCGCGGCACATATCCTCCGGTCTATCTTTCACTCTCTCCTCTCTCTCTCCCTCTCTCTCTCTCTCTCACTCTGTTTGCCTTACTCTCTTTTCCTATACTTTTTTTTCTTCTTTCTTCTCATCTCTTTCTCTTTCGCTCTCGTTAAATAATCAATTTTATCGGACGGCCTGCTGAGCGTTTCGCGCGTATTGTTGTTCCAAGCGTGGGCAGTTCGCTCTGATAATAGGGGCGGGTGAATAAAATCTTTAGAAATTGATGCTCCAAAGGTGCGCCTTTGAAAGAGGTACAAGTTGAGAGAAAAGATCTTGTGTGAAACCGATCGAATTTCGCGCTCGTTATAGAACTTCATTTAATGGCTTTTACATATATAAATATATAAATATATATACAGTCGAACTCTTGTCCCGGCAAATAAAGGATCGAGAGTTAGAAAACAAAAGACTCGCGGGTGTAGAAATTCCGTAGTGTCTGTCGTTCATGTTTCCTAGACAAACTCTTCAGACTGTAAAAACTTCCCTCTCTCGACACTTTTGAACTCGGTTTGCGTGCAGCGTTCCAACCACTTAACACTATTCACGAGAAAGCAAGCATGGCTTTTAGAAAATCTTGTCAAGTTTTGAATTCGAAATGTTGCCTGAAACTGTCGATGATGAAAATTCACTGAGATATTAATCCAACGAGCAGCACAGTTCGGCAAGATTGCATTTCACGGTTTAACTTCGCGTATCTACGAAAAAAAGATTCTGGATAAGGGGCTTGTGTTGTATTTATTTCTTTATTTGGAAGCTCAGGAAAAAGACGAGCATCCAAAGATCTCGGAATAAGGAAGATAATCGAAGAAGCTGCTGGTTCATTGTTCAGACGGTAGCCGAAAAACAGTGGCGTGTGATGAGGGCCGATGTTACCTAAAGATAGAGTTTTCAATCATCGCCCCCTTTTCCTGGTGTTTTGTTCTCTTTCTTCCTTCTGTACTCACGATCCCAAAAAATCTCGTCTCTTGCGAATAATGTTGGGAGTAAGATGACTGATCGAAGATACAAGAGATTGCTTGGACTGAGAGAAAAAGAGAAAGAGAGAGAGTAAACGTGCTTCTGATCCTTTTGGGTCTCTTTAATTCGCACAAGAAATTCCTTCGCGTTTCTCTATCAAGCTTCGAACAACGTTATTATATACTTTATACTTTTCTTTCCCATCCAACCCCAAGTCCCCATTTTTGCCAACGAGGGAACGTGATACTTCTCTTGCCAGAATGCAACACGAATATATTCCTTAGAGGAATTTTAACACTCGCTCGTGCTAGTGTTTGTCAGATAACGTAACGAGATCGTGTATGAATTAAAATTAAAAAAAAAAACCGTACTCTTACCACAATCACGTTTAAATGTTAACACTTTAGTTCATTTTTTAAAGATTCGGATATTTTTTTGACGAATAATCTAATAATACAAGTCGTCGTATCTCATGGAAAAGTAAAAACATATCAAATAGTTAAAAATGGAGTAATTTAGAGTTTGATAAACAACAACTTTTGCCACTAACCTAATATTTATATTTAAATCTAATTGAATTGAAATTTATGTGAATAATTACCATATTTCGGAAATTTTTGAACATTTCGAATCGGGCTTTTTGAAGTTTAATTGAAAGATTTGTTAGATGTCAATCAATTAGTTCCAGGACCTTGTAAAATCATCGACAGATAATCTCTCTCGTCTGAAAGATATTATCAGTTTGTCACAATGTTTAACTGACACTTTCTTACTGCCAATGTTTTCGTACAGAGACAAGTCTTGAAGGCAAGAGACGGCGAGTTTTGTACGAGCCAGAAAAAAATGCATGTTTTTATTTGAATGATGAGTCGATGGTTTATCGTTGCAGCCCAAGCAGAAAAAGTAAATTTCCTATCGTGAGTGGTGATCTGACAGAGTCGTGGTTGAGGACGAACCGAATTTCCAATGCGACAAGAAATATTTCTAAGCGTGGATATATAAACAAAAAGGTTAGAAGCGAAAGTGACGCGTGGTCGAGGTCCTCGTTTTATCAAGATCCACTTCTGCTTGAAAAATTCCAAGGAGATTCGTCCTTCCCTCGCGAACTCGAGGTTCCCCCGTTTCTTTTAACGCCCCTCGAGCAGTCCACGACGCGATTAGCCTCGGAGATACGAAACCGTAACAAACAAATAAGAACAAGCGACGAGTAGTTTCATCTTGGAGCTTGAACTACCTACCGAACACACTGATTCCACCGTGTTAAATAAATATCTATGTATATTCCATCCTCTCACCACACCCTCATTCGTTTCTCTCTTTCGGCAACCCACGAGCTCGCATCTCTTCGGTCCTTTTTCGTCTTTTTCTTCTTCTTTCTTCGTTCACTCCAGTAAGAACATACATATATATACATACATAAGAGAAAGAGATGGGCAGGTGCACCAGAACGATCCTGGAATTACTTCAATGTGACAAATATATGCCAAACATCTCGTGGCCGCGGTACGAGAATAAATAAAAATCACTAAGCTCTGGAACCGCCAAATGTTTCGAGGCTCCAACGAAGGTAAAAGCAATTTCCTCTTTTTCAGAACCCTCCGCAGTCAGAGAATAAAAGACATTATTATTCGTAAGTGTATGTCATGTACTGTTTACCAACGATTTTTATGGTAATTACAATGCTCGAATGACAGTGATCCCAAGTTAGTAATGAGAATAATGAGACAACAACGAAAGAAAAAAAAAGAAACTGTGCTGGATGCATAGTGATCACTGTAAAAGATTGCAAGTCGAGTTGTACGCTTTGGTTGCATGTTAAGGGGAATGAAAAACGAGCAAAAAGGATCAATGTTTTTGTCAACGCAGCCGTAATTGGGTGACGTTGATAATGACCGAAGGACTTTTTTCACAAAAGGACTTAATGTGTTTATATTTATATGTGTACGGAGAAAATCTCTTGTGGACATGATTATGGCAATGGTTGGATGGAATGTTCCGAAGAATTTCAAACATTGGATATCGGTACGGGAGGGCGTTCCTTTTCCAATAACGTTGTAGCTACGAACGTTCGCCCCAACCTCTCTTCTTTCTCTTTTCCTCTATCTCGTTTGTCCCAGTAACATCTTTAATAGAGATTAATGTTCGAGTTGGAGGGGAAGGTCTCTCTCCGAGGGTTTATCTCTCTAAGGCGAGCAACTTTCCTGAGAATTGCGAATATTTCGCGTGATTCGAGATAATTGGCGTCGATTCGTCTTAATTGGAATCGCACACCGCGCAACCCTCTCTCCAATCTTGGCGACAAGTTCTTCGGATCAACACGCGAAATCTGTGTTTACGTTAATAGTTGGAATTTCGTCGCTTCACCAACGAACGGTCTCATCGTTTCGTTTTTTTTTATTCTTTCTTTTGCTTTATTTTTCCTTGATATTTATTTTTCATTTAGTATAATCAATGGCTCGGAAGATCGAAGAATTAAATACACGATAATTCAATTGGAATTCAAAGTCCTTCAAATTGGTCTTTCGAGCGAAATCAAATATCATTTTCCGAACATTTACTCTCGGATCGATGAGCTCACGGCCTCACCTCCAACCATTGACACAACATATGCTGGCATTATGGTTCTTGGATATACTTCGAAGTATACTTAATAAATGACGATTTCAGGAGAGTCACATTGGCTTGGCATTGTCAAAAAACTCGATGTTGAGTGCACTTGAATTTGGAAGTCGTTCGTTCACTGAGCCGTTTCGGTTCGTCTTTTGTCGTACTTTTAAATTGCTCCTCCGTGTCTCCGCCGACCATTATGTTCAATTTACTCGGTTTTAACTGTCGCCAAGAGGTGGCCAGTGATTCTCAAAAAACTCGCGACCGTATTTTACAAAAGTTTACAACTTTTAGGACACTCGGGGCCCATTTTGTTTGAGAGACTCTGCGATTACACAGTGAAGTACGAAGCTCGTGTGTATTTCAATGAAAAGTCGCACCTTGTGAAAGATCTTTGCCTCTGGTATTTCAAGTCCATTGATGCTTTCAGTTCATTTTTGACTGATGGTCCATCTGCACTTTAAATTCGGCCACTTTGTTACACGTCTTTACAATATTCAATGGAAAATACCCGCCAATGAAAAACGATTCGTATATATATATTTTACGACAGTCACGACAAAACGAACGTCCGAATGGAAGAATCGCCCTCGTCTCCCATTATACACTAAGTAATTGTTCGTTTGGACTTTTCACAGAAAAGTATAAACGTGTGGCCTTTTCCTTATGGTCTGCCCTTTGCGGCTTTTACGTTAGTGTGTGAATGGTTATTGGTGTTTTTATTGCCTAGTTATTGAGAGTCTCCATTCGAGGATCGCGAGAGCTCTGGAATGCTTTTAAGAGAGAAAGAGAGTGTAAAAGGCTCCTGTGAAGTATCTTCGACTGGATTTTCTGGCTGTGTAGAAAAAAGTTTGATCGATTTGTTACAATTCATAAAAGAATCATGGACAATCTATGATTTCTGCCATAAACGATTTTATCTCCGCGTTTAAAAATGTCGCAAACCTCGCACACGTCGTTGCAATAATGTCGAAAGTTTTTTATCAGCAGCCTACCAAAGGAAACAAGAAAAAATAAGGAACGTTGTGGTAAAAAAAAATGCATCTGTCCGTGCCAAATTCGTACATTCTCGGTTCAATTCTCCTCTCTCTCGAAAATCTCCTTGAAGATGGACCATTGCAAGTACCACTTCCGTTTCAAAGTGTCGAACAAAAGAAAGCAAAAGATGCGGCTAACTTTGGCGACTTTTCACTGGAGTGGAGAGTCCATCGAGTTGCAGTTGTTCTTTTTTCCGGTGCGAAAGTATATGAAGAAGATACTCATTCAAGGAATCTCGCATGAATGGGTTTCCTCTTCTCGTGACACACGCTGAGATTTGGTGCGCTTTGAAATAGCGAAGTTGAGAAAAGTGCATGGTGGCATATGTATAGACAAGTGACTTTGTAGTGGCGTTTCATTGACTATTTTTGAGGCATTTTTGTCGCGCGCCCTTACCGTTTCATTCGAAAATCTTCGAGGGTCACTTGACCGGAGAGTAAACGTGCGATTTGCTACGAATTTTCTTTCACAGATTTCTCGTGTCTGTAGATTCTTTTGTCAACCGTACGTTTTCCGAAGAATCGAGCGATCTCGACGAAAAGTTAAAGGCAAAGGTTACGCTGTGTGAAAAAAATAACATTCATTCAAACGATTTTGCATTCGATGAGATTCGTCAACAAAAGAGACTGGAGGAATTTACTATAAATCTGAATATTTAATGGTCGAAAATTTGTCTTTTATTTCTTTTTGGTTGGGTGTAAATACGTAAATGTGCAGTTCATGCTCATGAAGACTTGACGAGAGTCTTGAGCCGAACGAGTTTAATCGATATGCGCTTTTGCAGTACATGAAGAATAAAAATAATCCATTTGCAAAAGAATAATCGATGCACCAGCTGCATTTCATACTTTTTATTCATTTTCTCTCGGTTTCTTTCTCTCTTTTGATTTTGTTTGAGCGCGCGAATGAGGATGTAGGAGAATCCACACACGACGCAGTCACGACACTCCAAGAATATTTTCTCGCTCCTCCAGGAGGCACGTGGGTGGCGGTGTGGCACTTTGCTGCTTTTATAACAGATGTAAGAACCCGCTTATTCTTTTTTTTCTCTCTTTTATCGCTTCTTTTCTGTTTCACTCTCTCCGGAGATTCTTCTTCAGCTTTCATTCTTATTCGCCTCTTTTCCTTCTCGTTTCTGGAGACCAAGGAACAGGAAAAAGATGTTGAGAAAGAGAGAAGAAGGAAAAGTTTTTTGTAGCCTTGTGCCATTACTCGACAAAGTCCTCTGCTCTTTGGGCCCTTGATGGATGTCCATTGCGTGGGCAACGAACGACGACGTTTTAGTCTTTCCAATACGCCCTTGTCAATGCCCCCTTCTCTCTCTCTCTCTTTTTCTTCCTGCCCAAAATCCAATGCTGCGGGTCTAAACCGCATTTGCGGACCTGGAAGTGCATGATTTTTCTCCTCTTTTATTTTTTCCCTTTCTCACTCTTCGTCACAATACACCAGAAAGTCCAGAACTCTTTGTAAATTCGCCTCAGGGTGCAAAGCAAATATTTTATCCCTCTTTCTCGTTTTGCTCTAACCAAAAGGGGTTTCAAGAACAAGTACCCACTTTACGATGTCTGTCGATACTTTCGTACATTACAATACAGCTCTACGCATTCTCTGAATAACAGAAAATATGTCCACATGTGTGCAGGACATATTTTATATACTTTTTTCAAACTCTACGAGCACGTGACTAACTTTATGCTTTTTTAACTCGATTTATTGAGTGGTCGTGACTGAAAAATACCTCAATATCCGGTAGTCGCTGCATTCCGTCCTTAAAATTTGAAACAAAGATCGTGGTGCTACCACAATCGTCATAGTCTTGATCAATTTTTTACTTGGAGTCAGACATAGAGATAATTTGATAAAGTTATTGGAACTTAGAATAATGTGTAGAATTTTGCAGGATTTTGTTTCATAAAAAAAATGAAGTTCGATTCAGAATCGATATCAAAGTTAAAAAGTGCAAAACTACAAGCATTTCTACGACAAAATTGAACCATAAGGCAAAAAAAATTAATGGAGAAAAACGTCTGTCTAGATTTGTTGCAAAGCCAGTCCAGCAGCGTGCACACGCGCTCTTGTAAATTTTCGTCATCCCGAGGGTCTGGTAATTGCGTGGGCGTACGAACAGTGCAAGTGAAAAAAAAACGCCGAAAATGCGTCAGAGGATAACAGTCGGAAGAGAAGGGTCGTTGAAAAAAGAAAAGAGGGATTCGATCGAGGGAAGAGGAGACAGATTGATTTTACATGTGTGTTGGTACCATGACAATAGAAAATAAAACAAAACTGGCAGTGCACGTGTATTTGTACGAAAACGATGCTCTTTTTTCTTGACAAAATAAATTCCTTGGCACAATTATCTAAAAAAAAAATCACCCCCATCATCCTCTGAAATAACCAAATTATTCGTTGATCGAATCGAACAAAAAATGGAAAATTTTCGTCATCTTTCCATCAAGATTTTTTAGAATCGCTTTACATTTCTCTGAGATCAAAAATAAAATAAAAAAATTTTAAAAAACAAGGAAAATCAAGAATCGGCAACATCGCGGAGAGTGTGTGCTCTTGCAAATGAATGGTCGGCAATTACCTGCAATTTGCCGCTCGTACCTGTAGCCCACTTTTTTTCTCTGACAATAGCTCACCCCTTCTCTGTCTTTCCTTCTTCATCCCTGGACGTAGTGCCTTGTTTCGCGCGTATAATCCTACGGACATGGAGTTGAACGGCGCTGAGATCTCAACCCCGGGCGATCCATCGATCGCCAGGTAATTGTCAGCGCTCAGCGCCCCGCGACGCGCAGGTGTAACCCTCTGTAATGTTGACTGGAATCTTCAATATATATACACGTATATCGTCAATGTAAAAAGGAAGGAAGAATAAAAAGTTAGTGGTATGCTGTTCTCACCGAGCCGGAGGCTTCGGCGTAAATACGTTAATATATATCTCCTCGTGCGAGGGTGGAAGAGTTACTTCGATTTATATATTTATATACGTCTATTGTGAAACAACACCGAAAAAAAAAATTACAAGCGCGTACGCCGCGTGTTCGGTCCAGACGCCGCTGATCTTCGCTAACTCGCTAACTGCCCCAAGAAATATCAATTTGTCGATGCGCCAGAGATTCTTGCAGCTTATTCGAGCCTCCATCCACTTGCACTTTCTCCAAAGAGCCCAAATATCATTACATTTAATGATTCTCGTCAATATATCCGTGAATACGTTTGTAGATTAGGATTCGCGTGGGCTAAACTTTTTTTTAACACAATTACACACTATTTTTTTATTTGTCAAATAAATCAAGTGATTTTGAATAAAAAGCTCAGATATTTTGATGATCGAAACTTCCATTAGTAATTGATGGGTCAACCATTGAATTGCAGGAATTTAATGGACTTGGATGTGATAAAAAAATAAGAAATTTATTCGAGAAATGTGTGGATTTGATTTGTTAATTTATTAATGAAACATTCTAATCTTATGAAAAAAGGGTAAAAGTGAAATTTACCCTGAACACGTGCGAGCTCACGAGAGTATCTCGTGTGACCCGAGATATTTTCATGGCTTGAAAGTGAGGGACATTCGATACCGCAAAAGTTTATATATCGCCCGATGTGTATACGTGTATGTGCCTTGGCGGAGTCTCTGCTCTTTCTCTTGGGAGAGAACGTGGCTAATGGTCCATGGATTATTGCACGTTGAACATATCGAGTTTGTGTCTCCTTCCTGTAATCCGAAGGGAAGAGAAAGAGAGAGAGAGAGAGAGAGAGAGAGAGAGAGAGAGAGAGAGAGAGAGAGAGAGATAGGCACACGCGAGAGTAATATAACAAGCGGCAGAGCTATCGAGTCTC